>OY763891.1:14793602-15147970 GCA_963667165.1 Barbarea vulgaris | reverse complement strand
GGTGGGATTAAGATTTCAACGGCACGCGGTTGGGGGATTGAAGTTTATTCATTCCGGGAAGTTTTTGGGAATTTCCGTGCGTGGCTAAAGGTGAGTGCAGGACCGTAAGCTTATCTAAGCGATTGAGTTATTTGATGTGTTTGCATGTTTGTAGGCCGTATGATCTCTGGTGGATCTAGATCGAGTGTTTCTTGAGATGGTTGATTTGTTTGTGGTATTTTTGTGTTTAATGCATTGAATAATTTTAATCGTTTGTGTGTATAGCTTGTAGACGGGAGGATTGCCTCACTAAGTATTTGTTGAAATACTTATGCATCTCCTTTGTTTGATGCAGGAAAAGAGTTTGTTTGATCGTGGAATCAAGGCGAGGAAGAGGGGATGATCTAGGAACTCGTTGTGTGTTTAAGAGTCTTCCGCTATAAAAAGAGTTTTGTGTTGTTTAGTATTTTTGGATAGTTAATCTAGCGATCTCGAGTCCGGTTTCTCGTTATCGAGAACCGTTATAGACAACAGAAATTGTCTATGAAAGCCAAGGTGGCTATACAGACCAACTTCGACTCTCAACTCAAGTCGTCGTATTCTGGAAAGATCAATGGATTAATATCCTTTCGGTTATTTAAGTAAAATATTTATGTGTTATATTTTACTTATGGAGTTAAATAATTTTAATGCATGAGAAGTTGCATTGTTAAATGTTTTGGGAAGTTAATTATTATTTATGGGAATAATAATTAATTGTTTATTTAAAAAAAAAAAACGAGGGCGGTCGTTTCAGTCCTAGATCGAGTCATAGAACCAACTAGCACTTCCTTGGCCGAACAAGAACGCGTCCTAGCTCCACATGGCCCATCCGGAGGTTTCTTCTCGACCTGTCCAAACATTCCCTCGACCGGGTCCAACATTTCTTCGGCCATCGGCTGTTCATCCTGGAAGCTATCCATTCTCGTATCACTTAGTAATCCCGTTTTGTGACCGTCTCTGCATGGAGTGTCGAGCTGGTGGAGGAGCTGCTATTTGAAATGGTTGAGCTTATTGTGTAGGCGGAATAGGTGGTGGAGCTGGTGGCACATTGAGGAATGCACATGTATTTGGTTGAGCTGTCGATGAAGAAGCAGTGAGTGAGTTAGCTGGAACTTGTGAGGGACCAGAACTGGAGCTCGGTCCTGAGGATGCATCAGCGGGGGTCTGAGAGTGAGATGAGTCTGTTGATGTCGTTGAGGGCTCAGATGAGACCGCACCAACATCATTAATCAAGGGCGAAGGAGCTGGACTCAGGGGCGGAGCAGGTGGAGAAGATATATGAGTAGACAACCTCAACGGAATAGAGGAAACAGGTGGAGACCACTGAATATCATGGCTCGAAGAAGCAGCGGAAGAGGGTGTGTGACTTGTTTGAAAAGGAAATGTGTTTACCACAAAGCGTACATGACGCGAAGTGTAAACACGATGAGATTTTGGCTCGAGACACAGGTATGCAGATTGCGTTAAAGAATAACCAAGAAAAACACTAGGTGCAGACCTATGCTCTAATTTATGGTGGGTGTAAGGCCTAAGCCAAGGAAAGCAAAGAGAGCCAAAGATTTTGAGACGATGGTAATTGGGACTGGTGTTAAATGACTTTTGGTACGGGGATTGAAGAGAAAGAACATGAGTAGGCATGTGATTTATCAAATATACCGCAGTTGAAAAGGCATAGGTCCAATAAGTGGTAGTGATGGAAGCATGGGTTAAGAAAAAGAGGGGAAGAGCGGCACTAAGAAGAAAGAAAAATAGAATTAAAAAAAAAATATGTCTTAGAAAGAAACCTGCTCTGATACCATATAAAATTGTAGGTAATGTGTTGTATTTCATTATACGATCAGAGTTACATTTTTACAGAATTCGTATGCACACATAAGGAAATCAAATACAGTAAAACCTCTATAAATTAATAATATTAGGACCGAATAATTTTATTAATTTTGATATAAATTTTGATATATATTTATAAATGTTATGAAATAATTGAAGTTCAATAATTGAGATAAAAAAATCTCAAAAATCTGGATCACCAATGAATGTGTTCCATGTGTCCCAATCTATATAAAACCTGACACATGTTAAGAGAAACCTCACCCATAAATTCTTCAGGGTGATTAAAACTTTCAATACTAGTTTTTAAACATCATCGATGATTAAAATTCAACACACCATCGCAAATGTTTCAACTGTTAACCAAATTATTCAACTGTTGAATTTTTTGACATTGTAAAACTATGTACTTTCGTTATAATGTTACAACACCCACTTTTTATCTTTTAAAATTTCACATCATTTTATCTTTCTTCCATATCATATTCTCTTTCTTCCACATCAGAATTCAATACCAACTCAATTTTTATCTTCTACAATGGTTTTGTTTAATAAAATTACAACACTCTACCCTACCAATTTTATTTTACATTTATATTTTTCTTTTATGTTTTAGTTTTTGTGATTACATAGTGTTAACAACAATTATCGATTTAACTTAAATTAAAACATTTAAAAGTTAAATAATTTTGATAAAATAATTTTTATTTTCAATAAACCAATGTTTAAAGTGAAAAACAATAGTTTATTAGATGCTAATTGAAAAAAATTTAGTAAAAAAGATGAGTTTTTTTTATGTATCCAAAATAAATGAAACAAGTCTGTATTTATAGAGTATGAAAAATGATGGATTTTGATATAAAATTTATATATTTATATATACAATTATAATTATTATGAAATTAATGTTAAATAATTGAGATAGAAAAAAATATTAAGAATATGTATATCCAATCAATTGGTTCCATGTGTCATAATCTATATTTTTATTCTATCAAGAAAATCTGAGCGACAATAATTTTTTTACCCAATCAAATCTTGCCATGTCTTAGAAGAAGATCCCATGCATTTTTTTCACCGTGTTAAATTTTATCAACACTCTAACTTACCACGTCATTTTTTTTTTCAACATACCATTGTATGTAATTCAACAATTGATAAATTTATCAACAGTTGAAAAAAGTTATTGCACGTAGTTTAAGTGTTGTTCGTTTTGTTTATACTTTTTGGGTTTCTCAATCATCTTTATTTGCTTTGTTTTTTGCATGAGTTCTTTTATTTTATTATTTTGTGACTGGTGAATTAATTGTAATTAATAATATGATTTTAATTATTGTCTATGTGCCTAGTGAGGATTCATATATGATCACGTGTTGTTTTTGTTTTAAGTTTATATTTTATTTTATTTTTGCTTTACTTTCCCATGATTCTTTTAATTTAATTATTTGTTAGTTCTATTATTTTTTTGATGAATTAGTTGTAATAATATTAGATAATTTATGAGTGCTTAGGTGGCTTATTCATATATGATTATATATTGTACTTTTTTTTTAGAGAAATTCTTTCAAATAGCACCAAATGATGTTTTTGTTCCATAATTAGCACACATATTTATTTAGGACAAAAACAGCATTTTATAAAGTTCATAATTTAATATTTTTTGTTTGGGTTGATTATATTAGTATTTAGGGGGTAGGAAGTAAGATTTAGGGCTTAGGGCTTAGGGAGTAAGAATTAGAAAATGGATGTCGTAGAAATTGGTTCACTTCAGTAAATCCTTGATTGTCTGACCATCAATGTTCATTACATACTCTAATTTCAGGTTAGAACTCCCCTCTCTTTCTCCCGTAGATTTCTATTTGAATTTCATTGTTTGCTGGAATTTTTTAAACCCTAAACCCTAAGCCCTAAACTTAAAAATGTGAGCTTAAAAATATCATTTAATAAAAAAATTATTTTTGTCCTAAATGAGAATGTGTGCTAAATATGTAACAAAAACTATAATTTGTGCTATTTTTAAGAATTGTCTTTTTTTTATTATTATTCTTCTCTTTTATCTTTCTTTGCTTTGTTGTTTGCATGAGTACTTATTTTATTTTATTCTTTTTGTTGGTTTTATCATTTTTTTGTTTGATGAATTAGTTGTAATTCATATTATGATTGTTTTCGAGTATATATGATTAGGTATATTTTTTTCCTAATTTATCTTTTTTCCTCATGGTTTCTTTTAATTATTAATTTGTTGTTTCTTATTTTTTTAAACGTTTGTTGAGACAAATAATCGCTGCGCGTTAGGGTCAAAAAATTTTAGTCCTTAGATGATTTTTTTCTTAACTGATATAAATTATGTTTAATAACCATTATTACTAACCCAATAAAGTTGTAAAAATGAAGGGATTTAGTCACATATACTTTTAATAGTACTAGAAAAATACCCGCGCGATGCGCGGATTTATTTTAATATAACTGGTCTAGAATCTATAATTTTGGCTAATGTACATAGACATATTCTTAGTTCTTACTTTCCTTTTGTGTTATGGTTGATAATTCTCCATTTATATTTTATTTGTAAATATTGTTTTAAATATAATTCATTCTTATGTCGAATTGTGGTCCAACATTATCAAAGATATTTTAGAGTATGTTGTATATGATTAGTTAGTTTATGTTGATTTTAAGATACAGTTAACACTTTTTTGGTTTAAAAACTTTAATATTGCTCGATTTTACAAGTTCATTTTGTGAAAAAGAAAGCCTTTACTAAACGCAAATTCGAACAATACAATAATAAAGTAAAGAGTTTCATAATTAAATGCATATAAGTAAATACGATACATAGATGGAATCTGTGTATGCTCCACATCAAATTTTCTGCACTACAAAAAATGTTTGACTTGATCCAGCTTCGTAATGCACATCGAAGAAAACTCGAATTGAAAGCTTTTTGATGATGACGATGAAAATTTCAACAGTTCAATCGTATTAACTTTGGAATATTAGCCTTTCCGTTTCCCAAATTTTTTTTAATGCTGCTTTTTCAAACATCCCAAAAAGTAATCTCATGGAATTGACGAAGATAAAAAAAAAAAAAAATAAGCTACTTGGGGGTTCTTCTTCTTGGTCTTCTTGTAAGCCTTATGTCAGGTCTTATAAGTGCCCTTGATCTTATTAGAGTTCTTCTTCGGCTCAGGATCCATCTGCAAATTCGTCAGCTTCATCATCCTCTTCATCTTTCTCTCCTCCTATATCAAACATATCATCCTCTTCCTCTTCCCCAGAACTAAACACAAAATCCTCCACAGCATCATCGTCCCCTGTGCCTTCCTCCTCTTCCTGCTTCACCTATGTTTGACTCTTCCTGCCTCTATTCCTTTTCTTCTTTTCCGTCTTCTCTTCCTCCGTTTATCGACATTATAGACGTAGGAGACAATCAAGTTCAGCTCCTATCTAGATTCCCCAACCTAAAGCCACCTGTAAATATCTAACAAAACATGAAATACCTTTATACAAAAGAGCTGACCAGACCACCCAATCTAAATTTGGGGAATTGATTTTGCATAATGAACAACCCCTACTCACATTATAATCTCCCTAACTAACTAAATTCATGATTTACCATATGAAACCCATATATGTGTTGATATTTTAAGAAGATAGACATACTTGGCATCACTTCCAGGTAACCAGGAGGAACTGAAAACAGAAGCACCCTTTTCATTCCTATCTGCACCATCTTGCTCGTGACTGCTTGGTGCATTTTTCCCGAAGACAGCTGAGTTCTCTCCCACAACAACACTGGAGAAACCAAATGGACTATTATTAGTAGTCGGGAAAATATAATACCAGCTCTTTTACAATTTTAGAGGAATGTAAGTCACTCTGATTTCACCAGTGATTCATTTCTTTTCTGGGCTCTTTGACAAATATTATTTTCATATTGCGGTGCCACCTTCTCATCCAAATCAGAAATACCCCAAAAAAATTAAAATCAAAATGAATGCAATAATCTTGGAACATTTCATGTGCTTTATGATGATCGTAAACAAGTCCTAGTAACCCCACAAAATTTTCAAGGATTAAAGAAAGAGTTTCACAGACTCGTATATAGTATTATTATCACCAACACTTGATAAGTTCAAATAAATCATTAAATAATGAGTTACTAACCTTAAGTAATGATGCATCAGCAATATCATTGGTTAGAAAGTTAATTGAAGCTCTCTTTTGTTGACAAACTCTTGAGTTAGGTTCAATCTGAAGAGAAAAATAGAAAAAAGAAAAAAATAAGTGAGAACAATTGAAGAAATCATCAAAACACAAGTCAATAGAGTCGGTTCTTTATTGCATGCTTGGCAGCCAATTTGCTGACTATAGCTATTCACAAAACAAAAAAATAATGAAAGTATACTTGACATCAAATATTAGATGACATGTAAAAATATAAAATAGAAATAATAATTTGAGTATGCAATAAACATAAACAGAGCCTTCATGAGAACTTTTAAAACAAATAGAACAAATAGAAACAGAGCGATAATGAAGATTAAATAATATACAATCTGAGATATTATAACTAATACCACTTGTGTTTTTATCTAGATAGTATTTCAGAAGCTTGGTAAGTGAAGAATCTCTTGGATCAAAATCTGAAGCTGTAGAACCATCTGAAAACATACATGACACCAAAGAAAAAAAAAAGGGAAACGCAGGTTTGTTAGTGACTGTGTATTCGTGCATTTCAGCTAATCAATATTGAGTCTCAATGATGTACTCTGACTGTTATATATGTGGTGTACTCGTCAGAGTCTCAAAGAGAAGACAATCAACAAAGGGTAAATCACAAACCAAGTATAGTTATTGTTTTCATACATCTAACTTTCATGGAGATCAACATGACACAGAGCATCTTAGCAATAATCAACTCATCTAAATTGAAAAATCGAGAAGCTTTGTATTTAAATTTGGATAGAAGCTTACAGGAAAAGAGACACAGGTTTGCAATCATCTTTATCCATCTCTGCACATCTACCCTCTCTTGCAGCGAGTAATCCCCTGTGATTTTCCCGTATGCCCTCAACAATATTATCCACCATAAAGCTGTAAAATTTCTATTTAGACCAGCATGTGTGAATCAAACTGTTCATTATATGCTGCCAACATGAAAGAATCAACAGTTAGGCAATCCTTTCTTACTCTATTTATGGGAAAATGCAGATTGAAGAAGGAAGCACTTACCAGAATCAACGGGAGCAACATGACCTATAGTTGTTGTGTCAAATCTGGATCCAGATCATCATATGCATTAATGGCTCCTTCTTAAATTAAATGTAAGCAACTATGTTGAAACAAAATCTTCACAAAATTCTGTGTAAACCTGGATTGTAGTGACTTATACTGTTGAAACAGGTAGGTCGATCCAACATGTTTTGCTTCTGGCTTAAGATTTGAAGTTTTTAAACAGTCATACCGTATCAAAACATGAACAAAAGAGTATTAAAATCAACGTAACAACAAAGAAGAAACTTTGACCTCAAAGAATAATATGTACTCAATCGCGGTGAGTGGCAACCCGAATACCGACTCAGCATTATTTGATGTCTGCAGAATAATCATGTTGTTAAATTTGTCACATCTTAGATAAAAAATCTGCCACATAAGAGTATTGCACCTGGCAAAAAGCATCTAATTTACGTTGATGGGTCTTGAAGGTCATAATTTGGAATTTGATAGGGTTGTCTTGAGTCTTGAGTTTGTCAATACAACGCAAAAGCTACTCATCAGTGTCAAAGTATATGGAGGAAAAAAAACAGATATAAAAAATTTCACCAAAATGTCCTAAGCTGAATATCAGCGTTATCAAATCAAAAGAGCAATCAGTAAAAAAATCTACCATGATAAAAAAGAATCCTAATCAACAAAATCACAAAAAGAGGGAAAACTCAACAAAACAGTTCATAAGATTTCGAGAATGAGAACTTAGAACAGTGACGGCTACCGAATCTAAGCTGGTTTTCTTTTTTGGTAAAAAAAAATAGATTTTTTTTTTTAATCTAAGCTGGTTAACAAGAACAATGTGATGATCATGAAGTTGCTGAATTATCATGTCATATACCGGTGTCTTACCAGAAGCAATGCCACCAGTAACTCCTACACAAGCCAAAAGAAAACAAAATTAAGCTCTAAAAACTGATCTTAATCCCTAATCTTATTCAATTAAATCAAATTTATGTATAGCTAAAACCCTAAGATAAATCCGAGAAAAGCGCGGGAGAGGATCACCGACAACGAAGGGTTGATTAGGCGCGGCTTGATCACCGATAGTTAAGGAAGACGAACACTAGAACAAAGGTGAGAAGGAGAAAAGGTAGAGGATTTGGACGTTGAAGAGAGAAGGCCGTCAAGGCGACCGGAGAAGTGAGGCCCCGATTTTTTATTCACAAATTAGAACATTAAATCAGGCGGATTCCAGATTAGTTTAAAAGAGTTTTGGATGGGAGAGAAGATGAAACCATGACTTCCGATTTGGTGGAAAGTCAGAAGCTGGTGTCGTTTCTTTCGTTTTTTTCATACGTTTTTGTGGAGAAAATAGTTCTTGATATTTTTATTGTTTTTAGAAACTATTAAAATTTTCTTAAATTTCTAGGAAAAAAAAAAAAAAAAAAAAAAAAAAAAAACAACGTGTCACTCCCTAAAATGCTGACGTGCCAAGCAGAGGGAGAGTGATATCCTTCTTTCATATATACTAGGGATTATAGTAGCCCGGATATATATTTAAAATCACATTTTTAAGTTAGTTAACTTAAATAACTTGTCAAACCTATGATTCTATAGAGAGACATAGATGATTCACCGCAAAACCAATTGCAAGAAAGTATTGTTATTTTGCATTTATTTAAAACTCCAAAAAAAGACAAATGAGTTTCACTTGATCAATTAACATCTAATTTCTTGATGTTAAGTATTGATAAAGGTAGTAACTGGTTTTTCAAAAAAGGTAGTACCTGAAACTTTGAAACTCATCGCCCAAGAATCACATGAAACAAAGCATAACATATACAAACAAAACGTGCGATCATATTTTACTATTATGTAAAATAACCACATCACGAAATAACAGTTATTGCAGATTTAGATAGCTTGCAGATGAGCACCACCAATTAAGTAGAAACCTACTTAACGCATATTGTATTATTTTTAATATTTTGTCATAAATTTGTTTAATCATATCATTCCTATCAAATGAACGGAGTGACACTTGTGAACTCTAGTAATTCACTTGAACTCTATTGATTCCTTTGTAGCTGAAACAATAAGATTTTACATAGAGAATGCTTACTCAAATATGTGAGTACATCATTTAAACGGCGGACTAAGAAAATCATCAAATCTAAGTCTTGGTTTTTAATCATGGGGTATGTGAGATCAGCTTCTACTGTAGTTGAGCCTCATATTACTTTGTCCCTATGACTTGATAAGTGAATAGGCAAAGTAAAGTGAAAAGCAATCCCACAAAAGAAGATTGGCTTGTGATCTAGGGCAAAATATTTACCCAAACCTCTTCTTTATCCAATAAATGTTAACCATCAACGCTTTAGAGAAGGGATACATGAAACCTGTTTAAAACCCGTTGATGCCTCCAAGTTTCTTCCTCTTTGATTCACATGTCCCTCAAAATGTAGGTGAAATAAGAAGTTATTTTTCGGGATGACCAACTATTTATTTTTATTATAATAATCATAAGCCAGTTTCATTGTCATCTATAACAAAATTATCATGGCTTTGAAAGCATAGAAATGTAAAATTACTCACCATATTCCAGTTATTTATGAAATATGATGATAGCGAACTTGCTCTTGTCCTCCTCGATGTCCTCAGAATCCTCTAATCTTCTTTGTGCTTGGTAAGGGATACCTGGGCAGGTCTAATCTCAGTCTGCAAATCCATCCCTAACTTGACCAAATTCTTTCACTGTGTTGAGTGATTCTGATCTCTGCCCTCTCAGCATACTACCTAACTTTTCAAAAACCAAAAGCTTTGTTTCACAATGAAGAGATGAGAGAGCATGACATACACTATCTCGAGATGAGCAGGTTGTGCTCCACCATGAACTACGACAGCAAGAAGAAGTGTATCATCCATAGCCAATCATTTAACCAGAATTTTCTTTGATCCTTCTTTTGATTGACATAGACAAACACGTACTTCCCATCAATTTCTTTCCCCGTCGATCACAACCTCATCTAATTCAAAATATAACAAATCAGAATCTTAAACCTTATCAAAGAAACTGAAAGAATCAAAAACAAAAGTAACAACCATAACCTTGAGTTAAAAATGACAACAGAGTTGCGACACCAAAGGAAAGTCTTCTAGTGGCACTGAGGGGAAACCGGAAAGAAGGAGAGAAGCTAAATTAGCAAAACAGAACAAACAAAATCGCGAGGATTTTGTATCCAGACCCCAAACTCAGGGAAAAAAATGAACATAGTTCCGTTCAAAATATTATAAATAAGCGAACCTTTAGTTCCGACTAAAAATAATTTATGGCCGATCAAGAGCCCCAATCCCACTACGCCAGGATTATCTCCATGAGTGTTTCTAACCATTGAAACCAATAATAATAATCAGCAAACTTGATGATCTAGCCTTTAAGCGATTGAACTTTCGAAGATTTTGAGAATAAAATTCATTCATGTTTAATCTAAAAGCCTATATACAACACCTGGAAGTTCAATAAAAAAGAAGAAGATGGGCGAGAGCCTTACCTCTTGAATCCCGATCAGTGAGATCTTTGTGGTGAAGCGATTAGATTTTGAGATTCTAATCATGGAGGTTTGAACGGATATAAAAGGAGGAATATGTAAAAGCTCCATGAGGCCCACAGATTTTGTAACTCTTGGCTTGCGCCAGAGGAGTAGGAAACGTCAGTTTTCCGATTTAGTATTATTTTTTTTACTAAAATTAAAATATTGTCACGTGTCTGTTGGAAAACTTTTGCCTTTTAAATATCGTGCTGAGATGGCATGCTCAGAATGAAGCTCAAAAAAGCTGATGTGGAGGCCTTGAGAATCTTCAAAACTCTATTTTTATTAGTGAGAGATGATTCAAATAACCATATACAAAAGGGTTCAACAAAATAAACCGATATTTTTTTTGTTTAGCTTCGTAAAAGTACCTAATACAAAATTGGTGAACAATAAATAAACTTACCGCCTCAGAATCCAAAGGCAAAACTAAATCTCACAGGCCTGCTACTCGAAGATAGGATGACGGATTGTAACTTTGCTGAAGCGAGGTAAATATTCTGCCCTCGGTGTTGTCATGAGCCTTCATCAAAGGGTCCATAACCGAATCTGTGTTGAACTCCATTAACCAACTCCATTGTTTTTGTAGAGAATCTCGAAGCTAAATCTTCTCCATAATCAATGTTCAGTTCAGGCTGGTAGAATGATGTTTTAAGAACATCACCCAGCTTATCAGCTCGGGCTGGTAGTAAGAGTTTTTTAAGGTTTTTAATTGAAATGTATATTGTTTACCAAAAAAATAAAAAATAAAAAATAATTGAAATGTATATTAATACTAGTGGTTTGTTTGTGTTAAGCGTGAAAGAATTATTTATATATGATTAAGTTTTGTTTATACTGTTTTAGTTTCTCAATCATCTTTTTTTGCCTTTTTTGTTTGCATGAGTTTTATTTTATTTTATTCCATTGTTTGTTTGTTTTTTATGTTGCGATTGATGAATTCGTTGTAATTAATATTATTATTGTTTAGGAGTGTTTAGGTGCCAAGTGAGGATTCATATGTGATAAAATATTTTTTTTTGTTCACATGAATACTTTTAATTTATTTATTTGTTGGTTTTATTATTTTTGTGTGTTTGATGAAATATTTGTAATTATTATTATGAGAATTTATGAGTGCTTTTGTGGCTTATTCATACATGATTTAATATTATTATTTTTGTTTTATTATTCTTCTCTTTTATGTTTACTAGGCATGTACATGCGCAATGCTGTTATGTTCACGCATTATATCTTTCTTTCTTCCAAGAGTACTACTACCTGTACGTAGTCTATGTATGGGTGCAGATTTTTTAATTATAAATATTTTTATTGCGGAATTGGATTTTTATAATTATTTATTTTGAATGAGATATTTTTTATAATGTAAACTAAAACATCTATAAACAAGAAGCACTTATAATTTATTGGTTTATAAGATGTAAACAATAATAAAAGTTGTAACTTTATCTATCTCAGCTAAATCAATTAATAAAAACTACTTAAAAAATTTAATCTCTATACAAACAGATAGGGGTGTCAAAATGGGTAATGGGTAATGGTTTTTACCCAACACATCTCAACCCACCAACCCTAATAGGTTGGAAATTTTGACCCTAATGGGTTAATGGAACAAATGAGTTAATGGGTAAATGGTTAAATGGGTTGAATGGGTTGGGTTGTGATGAGTTGATGAGTTACCCATTTAACCATTAATTTTAACCATTTAGTAACCATTTAAATTAGTTAACCAATTTTCAATCTAATTTAATTCAATTGAACCAAACCAATTTTAACCATCTTTCAATTTTTCCACCAAAAATACAAATCAATAATTTTCCCACCAAAAATGCAAATCAATAATTTTTCCGCCAAATGAAAATATGAAATTTTCCCGCCAAAAATGGATCCGCAATTTTTTCCGCCAAAAACGGATCCGCAATTTTCCCGCCAAAAACGGATCCGTAATTTTCCAGCCAAAAAACGGATCCGCAATTTTCCCACCAAAAACGGATCCATAATTTTCCCGCCAAAAAACGGATCCACAATTTTCCCGCCAAAAACGGATCCGCAATTTTCCCGCCAAAAATGGATCCGTAATTTTCCTGCCAAAAACGGATCGCAATTTTCCCGCCAAAAAACGGATCCGCAATTTTCCCGCCAAAAAATGGATCCGCAATTTTTCCCACCAAAAACGGATCCGCAATTTTCCCGCCAAAAAATGGATCCGCAATTTTTCCGCCAAAAACGGATCCGTAATTTTTTCCGCCAAAAATAGATCCGTAATTTTTTTGCCAAAAACGGATCCGTAATTTTCCGGCAAAAAATGGATCCATAATTTTTCTGGCAAAAATAGATCCGCAATTTTTTCCGCCAAAAATTGATCCGTAATTTTTCCCGCAAAAATGTGTCCTCAATTTTTCCCACCAAAAATAGATCCGTAATTTTTCCCACCAAAAACGGATCCATAATTTTTCCGCCAAAAATAATGATGATGATGATGATGATGATATTTTTATTTGTTAATTATTAATAATTAAATTAAATTAAATTAAATTAAATTAAATTTACATAATTAATTAAATTAAATAATTAATTAATCTATTTAAATGGGTTGACCCATTTAACCATTAACCCATCAAATTAAATGGGTAATGAGTTGACCCAACCCATTTACTTAAATGAGTTGGGTCAACTCATTACCTATTTAACTCTAAACTCAATGGGTTAATGGGTTGGGTCAACCCAATCAAACTATTTTGACACCCCTACAAACAAAGACATATATATTAATTTATGTGGTTGAGTGATTAGTGGTTGAAATGTTTAAAAGACATAATGCGACTAATGTTATAATCATAATCGATCATTGTTTTTACAATTTACAATTTAGTTACTTTTAACAATAAATTATAGAATATGTCGTTATAGTAACTTTTATTTCTCTCTTTTCCTTACTTTTGTTAATTTTCTGGACTAACTATTTGTTTAAGGCTCAAACTGAAACAGGAAAAATAAATCCAGATTAACATATTTTCCTTTGGTCTAGAATCCAGAGTAACATATTTGACAGGGCTATTTATTGAAACAATGTAAAGGTAAATTAGTTTCCTGATTTTTAGTCAACCCCAGTTCTGAGTAGACAACGGTGACTATAAGGATGATTTCACCGATCAGTTTTTTTTACGTCACTTTCCAAGTTTACTCATATTGTTCAAAATAAGAAGATTTGTTTTTTTTTTCTCATAATCCAAACCAATTCAATAGCTATAATTGCATGTATCCTAAAAAGAGGCTCCTGCAAAAATATCATTCCAATTTTTTGACAAATTCATAGATATTTTATTGTAATAATTATACCGAGATTAATCATTGTATTTCAAGATGATTGCATGGCTTCAATATGCTTGTGCATTTAAATCTACATGAGTGTTTCCTTAGGATATAACAGAGACAATTACACGCATCAAGAGAGCGAAGAGAGTGGTTACCAAAGTTCTCAACATCTTTCATAAAATTCCTAAAACTCAAGTTAGTATCAATAGTCCATGCTTTGATTTTCCTTCTCCTTTGGATTGTCATTATTCATTTTTTTTTCTTTCAGTTATCCTGAAACAGAGAATAAATATTAAGCTTTGTGTTTTCAATATTAAGCTTTGTGTTTTCATAACTTGAATTTTTTGAAAACATCACAATCAAATTCTGATTCCTAATTGCCCGACTAATGTAGGGTTTATCAATTTCTCGCAATCTAATTCCTCCGAAAGACGATGAACATTAGAGATCGAAAACACAAACCTGAATACAAAATAAAATGGTTGGAAATAAAAATAGATCATTGACGAAACTACCTTGAGAGGAATCTGAGGAGTGATGGAGTAGAAAAGGGATTTAGGAATCTGAGTGGGGATGGGCCAAAGATATTTTTCTTTATTCAGAAATAAATGATTGAAAAGAAATATGATGTGTAAATAATTAAAGATGAATTTTATTAATGAAATTTTCTTAGTGATAGATAAAAACGTTTATCTATCTAATTAAAATAATCTCATTGGATCATAAAGTTTTTTTCATTTATTGACATGTCAACACCAAAATATCTGAAAAACCTAATGTGTCATACATGGAGAGACACGTGTGTTATTATAGTGTTGATTTGCTTTATTGTGTCCAGGAGGGTTTTTTTTAAAAATTATTCTTTTGTTAGTTTTATCATTTTTTTTTTTGGATGAATTAGTTGTAATTCATATTATGATTCTTTTTGAGTTTTTGGTGGATGATGTGGATTTATATAAGATTATGTATATATATTTTTAATTTATCTTTTTCTTTTCCCTCATAGTTTCTTTTAAATCATTTATTTATCAGTTTTCTTATTTTTGTGATTTATAAATTAACTATAATTTATATTATGATTATTTATGAGTAATTTAGTGGAAGGTGATGTTGATGATAAGATGGTGGAATGAGAAGAAAGAAAATGAGTAATTTAGTGGGAGGTGATGTTGATGATGAGATGGCGGAATGAGAAAAAAAAGAAAATGTAACTTTATTTATATACTAGTAATATGTCCGCGCTAAGCGCGAGAATATTATTCATATATGCTTAAATTTATTTTTTTTGTATAAATTTTATTTTAGTTTCTCATATTCTTTTGTTTTGTTGTTTATGTCATCCTGTGAATTCGTTTAATTTAGTTCATTGTTAGTTTTATCATTATTGTGTATGATAAGTTAGTTGTAATTAATATTACAAATTTTTATGAGTGATTAGTGATGATCCATATATTATTATCTGTTTTTTATAGTTTATCTTTTATTTTATTTTTTCTTAGTTGTTCTCATGATTTCTTTAGATTTATTTATTTGTGATCTGTTTTAGAATTTATGTGTTTGATGAATTATTTTTAATTAATATATTAATTGTTAATGAGTGTTTTTGGTGGATGATTAAGATATGATTATGTGTGTGTTTTTAATTTTTTTTTTTGTTATTCCCCTGAGTTTTTTTTTAATTTATTTATTTGTTGGTATTGTCATATTTGTGTTTAGAGAATTAGTTGTAATTAATATAAAGATTATTTATGACTACTTAGGTGGTTGGTGAAGATTCATATATAATTTATTTTTGTTATTCTGCTTTTATTTTTTAAAAATTTTCTTTTACTTTTATTTGTGATGTTTTCTCATATTATTTTTTAATTTATAATTTTATAATTTTTATGTGTTTGATGAATTATTTGTAATTAATATTATGATTTTATGAGTTTATTGCCTCGTGATATTTCATATGTAATTAATTGTTGTGTTTTTTTCCAAAATTCTTTATTTTGTTTTTCATAAGGTTTCTTTCAATTTATTTTTGTTGATATTTTTATATTTGTGTTTGATGAACTAATTTTAATTAATATAATGATTTTATTTTTCTTTGTTTTGTTGTTTCATTGTTTCTTTTAGTTTATTATTTTTAAATTATCTATTGTTTTGTAAATAATATATAATTTTATTTATTATTTTTATGCTTGATGAATTAACTGTAATTAATATTATAATTTTATGAGTGATTAGATGTAATCAAAGATTTAATTTGAGTGATGAAATAGTTGATGATGTGGACGTTGATGTGACGGAAGAAGAAGAGAAAAAAACTAAGAGAAAAAAACTAACTTTATATACATTGATGTTTCCACCTAATTAACTATAATTGACATCATCACATATTCAATTTTTCTATTAAATTAAATAAAAAATTGTAAAAATAAAATAAAAATAATTTGTGATTTATTGGCTAGACATTAGGTGCAGCCCGATTAGCGCCTAATAAAATTTTTTTAACGTAGAGTAAATTGTATATCTTATTTAAGCGACTTAATTGCTCAAAGTGTGTACAATGTGAAGATGATTAAATATTTGTTTCTCTTACTAATGTTGGATTTAATATAGAAACTACGAACACGTTAATGGAGAAAGCTTCAGATTCAAGCACAAAACGATTGATGTTCAACAAAAACAAAATAAAAAACTATTGATAAACGAATATGATATGATTTATCAAGTGAAAGGTTAACATAAGTGGATTTTTGAAAACCATGTTACCAATAAGTTTGTTGATTGTCAGAAGGAATAAGGATTGGAGAAAAATATATTTTCTATTACCTCTGATAATGCTACTAATAACGATAGTATATATAAATTCTTAAGGGTAGATTTCAGATAAGTAGTGAAACTGGTTTTCTATATAATAAAGAAATTTTGCATGTTAGATGTTGTGCCCATATCTTCAAGTGATGTTTTACACATTCTATCATCTCCACAGAGATGTGAAAGTATCTCAGCGTGTATAGAGAGAATATAAATTAAGAGTGGAGATGGTATATCACTTGATGTTTCTACACATTGGAATTCTACATATGAAATGCTTGATATATCTATAAAGTTTATGAAAGCATTTGATAACATAAAATTATATTACACTAACTATAAAACATTGCCTTCATAAGAAGGATATAACCATACAGACAAAAAATTATTTGATTTGTTGAATTTTTTTGGTGTCATTTATTTTTAGATTCGAACCAATGCTTTTAAACCCGATCCAGATGGCGAACCGGGTTAGTGGATCTATCCGGATTGATCGGGATCAATTGCGGATCAACATATATATATATATTAATAAATATTTTATAGTTTAATGTATATAAAAGAAAAAATAATGCATTTTCATGTTTTAATAATATGTCAAAATAATTATATAGTGATTGTATATTTAAAATTAAAAAAAATAGTAAGATGTAAATTGTTAATGCTGAAATAAACTAATAATGCAGCACATCAACTTGATTATTGTCATCATTATTCTGTTTATTTTCTTCAATCAACATAGTTTATTTTATTTTATCAAAATCTAAAAAATCAAAAATAACATACTTTACCCAAAATATTATATATAATATAAAAAGATTAATCATTATTTTTATACACGATCGGTTCGACCAGCAATACTGAGTCGTCGGTTTTAATGGATTTTACTAGATTTTGTCTAGATTTTTTCTGGATTTATAATTAGTGGAATTTACTAATTTAGCAATAAATCCGAACCGGTGTAATGACCGGATCTTTATCGGTCTGACCGCGGGTCCGGGTCGGGTCCGAAAACATTGATTCGAACCCACTTCCAATGTGTATTTCCACAAATATGGATCATTGAGCTGTAACAGCTGTTGTTGAAATTTGTTTCCTCTTGTTAAATGGGCAAGAGCTACATACAAGGCCCACCTCATCTTTCACTAAAGCCCAAAAGCAAAGTGTTGGAGATTCCATATCCGGTCTGATTCACTCCGATTAGACCCGATTATGTTTTTTTTTACTACCGGTAGACCCGATTTCGACCCGGCTATATTTGATATACAAGTGCCAAATTAAACACTTCCTTCTTCAATCGTGAAACCTCTCGAATCTGAAATCGGAACTGGGAAAATATCGTTCCGGCTCCAGATTTTTCACCTTATAGTTTCTGTGCTTCTAATAGAGATTAGGGTTCCAAATACAGCTGGGGTTCAGTTACAATCTTCTCCATCTTATTCCCTGTGACTTTTCTCTTAGGTTTTTTTTCCTGATTTAGGGTTTAGGCTTCCAATTTTTTTTTTCTCCCCAATTCAATAAATATGTATTCTGATCGAGTAAAGACTAAGACTGGAATCAGGATAACGTTCGAGAACCGTCTCAGTGTCGGTTCCGGCGACGTTTCTTCTCGCGGGAGACAAATCACGATGAAAAGGTTCGATTTTTTTTTCTTATCTTACGCAGCTCTTTGGTTTCGTATAGGAGAGGGTTAGTTGATTCTCTGATTTAGCTGATTAAGTAAATTACTTTGCTAATTTTTAACAATTCCATTACAATTTCAAGCAATATAGTGTTGTTATACATGGATTTTTAGCTCTATGTTTGATTTTGTGATGTTTCATTAACTTAATTTTATGTGATTTGAGATTGTCCTCCAAAGTCTGATGAATGTATTATTATTATTATGACCTAATGGTTTCAGAGATGATGATAAATGGGAGCATGATCTTTTCGAAGACGACAAGCCTCGAAGTTCAAGTATGTTGTTTGCTTGTGAATTTTCATTGCCTGTTTTTCTTTTTTTTTACAAATCCTTCAATGCTCTGTTTTGTTGTTGGTTATGTGGTTAATTGACTAACCAAGATCTAGATGGCAGATTTGATTCTAAAGATCTCCGTTTGAAGCTTCAAAAGAAACGTCATGGCTTGCAAAAAAATGGAGGAGGAGCTAGTTTTGGCGGACGGGATTTAAGGGAAAAGCTATCTGGGACTTTGAACCCACCAAACTTTAAAAGAGAGGCTGCTAGATCAGCCATAAAGAAGTTTTTAGGTGTTACCAAACCTGAGACTAGAATGGTTCCGAACAGAGAAACCAAGAAGAAATCACAGCAGGTATTATAGTTCTCCATCAGCATTTTCTTCGATTAAATGAATTGTTTCACTACTGCTAGTTCTCAGTTTGTTATCTTTCGGTTTCAGGCTGATACATCGGTTGATAGCTTCCTGGAATCATTAGGTCTCGAGAAATATTCGACCTCATTTCAAGTGGAAGAAGTATGTAATTGTATTTTAGATTAATTCATGCGTTGTCTTCTTGATGCCGTCTATGTTTACAAGGATTCTTATTGTTTTCCAGGTTGATATGGATGCTCTAATGCATATGACAGATGATGACCTCAAAGCTTTGCTTATACCAATGGTAAACATCCATGATAATATCGATTTATTGTTGCTGTACTTAATATCAGTTTTGCTTCATTCATAACATGAATAGTTGATACTATTAACTATTAATACGAATAAGATAATGCATCTACACGTTTAGATTTAAGTTCTCTGTTTGAAATGTTAACAAGGTGTGTTTCTTTTTCAGGGACCTAGGAAGAAGATACTTCTTGCTTTGGGATCTAAACTTGGATAGATTCGAGCTTCGAGAATGATGCTGCAACTGGCTTTTCATGTTCTTTTTTTTCCTCATCTCTATTTCTCTAAGAGAACAAAAAAAAAAAAAAAAAAAAAAAAGTAGGTAAGAGTTTTTATGATTAAACAGTTGTATTCTTTTTAACATAGAAAGAGCAATGTTGGAACGAGCAAATCTTGCTTCTCTTGATGAACCTTGTTAGAAGCAAAGGGTTCTCTTTTAATTTTGTGATAAATCATCGTGGGAAATGACTGAAGCTGGACACAGAACCAAGCTTTGGCTAAAAACACAAATGAAAGTAAAAACTTTTATCAGAAAAGAAAAAAAAAAACCGAATGAAAGACTGTAGTTTTCAGACAAAAGTGAAGCAGGAATTGAGAAATACAATTCAATGATTGCAAAAGTGAATTTGGTAGATTCAACAAAGAGATAAGCAAAGAGAAAGATTAAATTTGAATCTCTCCAATAAATCAGATATGGTGATGAAGAGGCGCTTCAGCCTTCAGGCTAAGATTTGGGTAAGCAACTAAGTAAATGTTATTTGCCTTTTGAATCCCCGAGAATAATGCATTAGAGATGGATGAATAAATCTGAAATTAAATAAATAAATATAACCAAAATAAATATAACACAAGCCGTCTTAGCTCAGTGGTAGAGCGCGTGGCTTTTAACCACGTGGCCGTGGGTTCGATCCCCACAGACGGCGTTTTTGTTCTGACAAAAAATGGTTTTCCTCTCTTTGACATTTTTTTTTTGGGTCTCCCATTTAAATTTGTTGGGTTTTAAGTCTCCATTTGTTTTATATACTAAACGTTCAATTGTTTGAAATGATTAGTAGATGATTCACCCAAAATAATATTTGTCAATTTTATAATTCGTTTTCTTTTAGTGCTTTCATATTTAATACCTTCACGGTTAGATTATTATATTTCAAACGGTTCCATTTTTTGTGTTTATCATGCAATCGTAAACTGATCTAAATTAAATAGTATAAAATCTAAAACTGAAAAATAAATAGTTATATAGTTTGATTTTGCTATCTACGATATTTAAATTATCTAATGATACAAAAAACATGCATGGATATTATAATATCGCGGTAAATATAATTTAAATAAACTAATAGTAGACTATATCATATGTTTCAAAGGAAGTGAAGTTGAGTTTCCTGCCTCTTCTTCTAGTTATGTACCCAGGAGGCGAAGCTACGTTGCCCAAGAGGGAACACTTGCTCTGGGTAAATTCCAAAATTTGCATGTAAATTTCTTATATTTTGATTAATGCTCTTCTTGTTATTTGCTATTCTACCCCTAATTTTATAAACAATTTGATTATGCCTCGTCTAAAACTTATCTCTACATCCGTCCATGTATGTACCTTATAGTCCGTCTTCTCTAATGTTGTGGTTGGCTTGGTTTTTCGACATTATAGGGCGTGTTTAGTATCAGATTCAACAATGGTGAACTGAGATGAGCTCCAGAACAGCTCAAGAAGAAGAAGAGAGAAGAAGAGAGAAGAAGAAGAAAGATGAAAATATCTCGTTTATTCAACTTAATTCTATAAACTGTATATTACATTTACTTATATCACTAATCACTCATTAACGTCTAACAGAGTTCGTTAACTAAGCTAACTAACCAAACTAACAGTCAACGTTAAGTCAACGTTATCTCTGATATTTAGCTTGCTGACATTCCCATTCGGGTTAGTATCTGTAGTCGGAAGAGTGTTTAGTGAGACTCATGTTCCTGGTTTCTCTTACAAAAAGGTAATTATGTTCTTCTCTATTTACTAGCTTGTTGCTACCAAGATGAGATTGTTGACTCTTGTGTTGTATCATTTATAGGTAAATCAGAAATTTACCGATCCAGGGAAAGCGATGTGGAGGACAATGAAGTGCTCGGATGTGTGGCGGCCAAGTCTTTATATGTACATTTCCGTTGCTCTAGGTTTGAAAATTCATGAAGGTCTCTTCTATTGGTTCACAGATTCAAAGGATGGTCCATTGTTTGCTCAGGTAATACCAAAACAAGCAGTTTCCATTTTCAGAAATTTATTTTTGTGGCAATGTTATTAATTTAAAATATAATATGTACTAGAGATGGGGCAAAAAATTATTAAATTTATGGTTTCAGTTTACCATTTGATATATACTGTGGAACTTTATACTTGGTTAAAAGATAAATTTATATATTAAAAAGTGTATTTGAGCTTTCTTTACAAATCATTGATATGCTAAAACATGTGTGAAAATATATAATACAATAATAGTGGATATATATATATAGTATTCTTTATATATGTGCATATTTTATTAATTTATTATTTATATACAGACTATATTACTAATGCAAGAACGTTGAAAATTACATCAATTCAAAATTATTTTTGAAGTTTATCATTCATAATACAATATCAAAAATAAGAGAAAGAATTTATAAAAATAAAAAATTTTGTTTACTAGTATAAAATAATTTTATCTACTGTAAAATTAAAAATATTTTATATTTACATAAAAGTAACTTATATATATAGCGTTTCAGAGAGTAAGAGAGTTTTAGAGAATTTATTAAAAATATATATTATTAATTATATATCTGTATATAGATATAAATCTACAAAACTTAATAAAATGGGCAATTCTCAAAAATAGCACAAAATGAGGTTTTTGTGACATTTTTAGCTCATATTTTTATTTAAGACACAATTAGCATTTTTATTAAAGGGCCTCATATTTTTAAGGTTTAGGATTTAGGGTTTAGGGTTTAGAAAACCCTAAACCCTAAGCCCTAAACCCTAAATTGTACCTCCTACCCCCTAAAAACTATACCCTAAATTCTAATATAGTCAACCCAAACCAAAATAAATAAATTATGAACTTCATAAAATGCTATTTT
Source organism: Barbarea vulgaris (assembly GCA_963667165.1). NCBI lineage: Eukaryota > Viridiplantae > Streptophyta > Magnoliopsida > Brassicales > Brassicaceae > Barbarea > Barbarea vulgaris. The sequence goes on along the minus strand of OY763891.1, from coordinate 15,125,457 downwards.
TGTACTAAATAAAAATGTGAGCTATTTGTGGAACAAAAACTTGTTTTTGTGCTATTTGAGGGAATTTCTCTAATAAAATTTTGAAATTAAGAAAAATAGAGAAAATTTAAATTAAAAAAAAATGTACTACTGGCATCCACATCCCCAGAAATTTGACATGTCATCTACAACGTGTCAAACGTGACCATCCATACCAGTATCATTTAATGGTACTGTAACGGTATGTATGATCTCGCACAAAACTGAGAATTGAGATTGAAATTATTAGTTAGTGTGAGTGTTTTTAAGGCTACTTTAAAATGTGTTAATGTTTTCAACATAATAATATTTTGCAGATATGAAAAATCTGATTTCCCATCAATACATCTACAACAAAAACTCTACAAAACCAAACCAGGTAGCAAATACATATATGTTAGCATTGCTCAACCTCCATGCCTAGCTGGCCAGGCCAATTCAGAGTAAATAAAATAAATACTAGTCAAACTTAGTACGATTACTTTTAATAGCACTTCTAAAAATCAAATTGTCTAATAGATTTCTCTTATACATATTTTCTTCACTGAAACTTAAATATTTTCTAGTCAAAATTTATTTTAAAGTTATAAAAAGATATTATTTAAAAAAAAATCAAAAACACAATTATTGTGAAGCGGATAGAGTATAATTGTATTATTGTAGCGTACACTTTGTACCATATAGTGCGACTAAGTAAAAGATAGTAAAATAATACTAATAGTTTTAAATATTAATTTTCCCATATTTAGTTATATATATATATATATATATAAATATAATATTTTAATATATATTAAAAAAATATTTAATTATATATCTTATTCTAGTTAAATTTTTTTTTCTAATAATATTTATTAATTGTACTACTCTAATGTTACGAATCAAAACTAATGTTTGTACTGTAATCTTGTACTATCTCTATTTGTATAACTATGTTTCGTACCACAATTATTTGTACTATTTTAAAACTTCATATTACGTATTAATTTATTTTCTTGACTATATGCAAGTCAAAATAAAGTTTCTCTTAAAGAAAGAAATCTCACCCCTTCATCACTATATAAGAGTATACATCCACAAACTCAAAATCAAACACAGAGAGAGAAAAAAAGAAAAAAAAAATCCTTAATGAAAAGGAAGAAGGTGAAACTTGATTTCATTTTCAACGATTCGTTGAGGAAAAAAAAATTTCAAGAAAAGGAAGAAAGGTTTAGTTACGAAAAGTGTGCGAGCTCTCCACATTATGTGGTTTCACTACATGTGCAGTCAATAAACAATCCGTACAATACCAATCATGAGGTATGGCCATCCATTTCCGGTGCGCAAAGGGTCGTTTCAGAGTTTAAGACGCTTACGGAGATGGACCAGCATACGAAAATGGTGGATCAAAAAACTTTTCTCAAAAAGTGGATCGCAAAATCTTCCGAGAATTTGAGGAAACAAAGGAAGGAAAACAGAGAAGCGGAGATGACTGAAGTCATGTTCCAATGTTTGGTCGGAAATAGAGAGATGTTTTATCTCAATCTTATGGATCTTAATGGTTTAGGTTATTTGATTGAATAGTATCTTAAAGATATTAATCAAATGAGTTTCTCTTAATGTTGCATACAAGAGTTTTGAGAGTTGTCACTCAAATTCTCAAAATTAGGTTTAAGAGTTCTTTTCATATTGTAATAAGCTGGTATCAAAATGTATTGATTTAAGAGTTATTTTCATGTTGTAATAAAATTGCATAGCAATTTGTAGTTTTATGAGTTCTCTTTTCATATTGTAATAAACTTTCTTTGAAATTTATAGCTTTAAGAGTTATTTTCACTTACTATACATTTAAAGAGTAACTTTTTAGGAAAAAAATAATTTATAATATGTAAATTAAGAAATTAAGAAAGGATAAAATTGTCATCCAAATAAATTAAGGATCTTTCACCCTTCCTTTCATTGTTTCTCCTCATTCTTTGTAATAGATTTTCCGGAGATTTTATTCCTTCATTTTGTAACAAAAAAAATATTTTTAACATATTAAAATATTAATAAAATAAAACATGTTTTTTTTTAGAAAACTTTAGGTAACTAATAACAGTTGTAAATTTAACTTTAATATAATGTGTAAGTATATAATTAAAAATTTAAAGTATATATTGTATGTCTATTAAAAATAGGGATGGGCAAAATATCCGAGATTCGATCCGGATCTACCTCGTTCTGATCCATAAAAAAAAAAAAAAAGATATTCGCGGTCTCTGGATCTGGATATTTTAATTTGAACAATTCTTGGATTCATCCCTAGGGGTGAACTTTTATATTCACCCCCTTATGTTGTATCCAATCAAACTGGCACATAATATTATATTTTAAAAATCAATAATAAATTAAAACTATATTCAAAATAAATAAAATAAAATAGAAAAATAAAAAAAGTTAACTCAGTTATCTCCCGTTATCCTTTTTCCATTTTTTTATAAAAAAAAAAATCACATCGTCGTCTTCGATAACTTGCTGGTCAAGATCTTGGAGAGACTGCCTACAAAATCCGTAGCGAGAATTGGTTCTTCTTCTCCTCATCGTTAAAGGAATCATCATCATCGTCAACAGTTTTCACGTTTCAACGAGTCTCCATGATAAGTTGTAAGTTGAAAATTGCAATCAAAGTTGAAAAAGTCAAAATTGATTCTAATTTCAAATAGATTTCTATTGGACGTTTGATTGATTCCACGTTTGATTGGTTTGTGGAATTTGAAAGGCATAAGACGAGATATCATATTGGACAGCTTGTGAAGGCTACATCAGCTAAACTTAAAGAAGCAAGTGAAACTGATCATCAAAGTGGTGTTAATGTTTCTGGCTCGGTACATCAGCCTTCACAAGCTGTCCAATATGATATCTCGTGTTCTGCCTTTCAAATTCCACAAATCAATCAAACGTGGAATCAATCAAACGTCCAGTAGAAATCTAATTGAAATTAGAATCAATTTTGACTTTTTCAACGTTGATTGCAATTTTCAACTTACAGCTTATCATGGAGACTCGTTGAAACGTGGAAACTGTTGACGATGATGATGATTCCTTTAACGATGAGGAGAAGAAGAACCAATTCTCGCTACGGATTTTGTATGCAATCTCTCCAAGATCTCGACCAGCAAGTTATCGGAGACGACGATGTGATTTTTTTTTTTTTTTTGTAAAATAAATGGAAAAAGGATAACGGAAGATAATACAGTTAACTTTTTTATTTTTCTATTTTATTTTATTTATTTTGAGTATAATTTTAGTTTATTAATAGTATTTTAAATATAATATTATGTACCAGTTTAATTGGATACAACATAAGAAGGTGAATATAAAGGTTCACTCCTAGAGGTGAACCCAAAAATTGTTCTTTTAATTTGAAGATCCACATCCATCTACATACACATACACACACATATATATATATATATATATATATATATATTTAAAATATATGTATAATGTTTATATATATTGTATTGTAGATAGGAGAATTGGTCAATATATTATGAAACAAATTCTATTTAAGATATTTGTGTATTTTTTCAAAATCACGTAGTAAATATATTATAAACTATTTTATAAAAATTAATTTGAAATATTTTTTATTAAAATAATATTATTTTATTATTTTATTTTTATCTACTTTGGTCGGATCCAGATATCTGCGAATAATGAGAGTCATATTACATATCTATATTCAAATTCTGATCATTTTTAAAAAATTTCATATTGTAATAGATTTTCATTGAAATTTATAGCCTTAAGAATTCTTTCATGTTGTAATTGTAATTAAAATTGCAATTGCATAGGGTTTAAAGTTCTTTTCATATTGTAGTAATTTTGAATTACAATTTATAGCTCCTTTTTTTTTTTTTTGACGTCTATTTATAGCTCTTTTTGTTCAACATTTTAACATTTTATTATTATATTATATTAAAACTTCAAATAAGGGAGTTCGTACAATACATAAATGAAAAGATACAACAATGTAAAATGTATAGCTTTATTTTTCTTTTTGTCTACTTATATTAAAAAGATTTACAAAATTTTTTTTTAAAAATCTTTAATATATACATAACAATATTTATTACATTAGAAAATAGTTAAAGATATTAAATTAGGAAGAAATATAATTTCCTTTCAAATAAATTAAGGATCTTTAGCATTTTCTTTCCATTGTTTTTGGCATTCGGTTGAGTGTTTCAGTTTTTTGTTCGGAAAATTTGGGAACTATGCTTACAAATATTAGGTCCAAATAAGAACCAAACTTAATTCGGTTTGGTTCTGTTCAAAAAATTCGGAATTCGGTAAATTCGATTGTACAAATACTAGGTACGAAAAATAACGCTGTTCGGGATTTATTTCTTTCAGGTTATTCTGGTTAAACTTTTATTAATTAATTTTTGTTTAATTTTATGAACTGTTAAAATTAATTATTTAACCTGATTAAAAACTCAACACCATAGAGTATAAAAAATTATCAAAACATCATTATGAAACAAATCTTTTAGTAGGGGTGTCAAAATGGTTTGATTGGGTCAACCCATTACCAATTTAATTTCATGGGTTAATGGTTAAATGGGTCAACCCATTTAAATAAATGAATTATTTAATTCAATTAATTTAATTAATTTAATTTAATTTAATTTATTTAATTACTATAAATTTAACTAATAAAAAATGATAATCATCATCATCATCATCGTCATCGTCATCGTCATCGTCATCGTCATCGTCATCGTCATCGTCATCGTCATCGTCATCGTCATCGTCATCGTCATCGTCATCGTCATCGTCATCGTCATCGTCATCGTCATCGTCATCGTCATCATCATCGTCATCATCACCATCACCATCACCATCACCATCACCATCACCATCACCATCACCATCACCATCACCATCACCATCACCATCACCATCACCATCACCATCACCATCACCATCACCATCACCATCACCATCACCATCACCATCATCATCATCATCATCATCATCATCATCATCATCTTCATCATCATCATCATCATCACCTTCATCATCATCATCATCACCATCATCATTATCATCATCACCATCAACATCATCACTACCATCATCATCATCATCATCGTCATCATCATCATCATCATCATCACCATCATCATTATCATCATCACCATCATCATTATCATCATCAACATCACTACCATCATCATCATCATCATCGTCATCATCATCATCATCACCATCATCATCACCATCAACATCATCACTACCATCATCATCATCACTACCATAATGGAAAAATTACGGATCCGTTTTTGGCGGGAAAATTGCAGATCCGTTTTTGGCGGGAAAATTACGGATCCGTTTTTTGGCGAGAAAATTACAGATCCGTTTTTTGGTGGAAAATTTACGGATCCATTTTTGGCGGAAAAATTACGGATCCGTTTTTTGGCGGGAAAATTACGGATCCGTTTTTGGCGGGAAAATTACGGATCCGTTTTTGGCGGGAAAATTGCGGATCCGTTTTTTGCGGAAAAATTACGGATCCGTTTTTTGGCGGGAAAATTACGGATCCGTTTTTTGGCGGGAAAATTACGGATCCGTTTTTGGCGGGAAAATTACAGATCCATTTTTTGGCGGGAAAATTACAGATCCGTTTTTTGGCGGAAAATTTACGGATCCATTTTTGGCGGAAAAATTACGGATCCGTTTTTTGACGGGAAAATTACGGATCCGTTTTTGGCGGGAAAATTTCATATTTTCATTTGGCGGGAAAATTATTGATTTGCATTTTTGGTGGGAAAATTATTGATTTGTATTTTTGGTGGAAAAATTGAAAGATGGTTAAAATTGGTTTGGTTCAATTGAATTAAATTAGATTGAAAATTGGTTAACTTATTTAAATGGTTTCTAAATGGTTAAAATTAATGGTTAAATGGGTAACTCATCAACTCATCACAACCCAACCCATTCAACCCATTTAACCATTTATACATTAACTCATTTGATCCATTAACCCATTAGGGTCAAAATTTTCAACCTATTAGGGTTGGTGGGTTGAGATGGGTTGGATAAAAACCATTACACATTACCCATTTTGACACCCCTATCTTTTAGTCTCTAGAAATAATTATGGATATATTCTGTAAACAGAGATGATTTTTTTATACTTTGGATGGCTAGGATTATAAAAAGAGATACAGAAAATCAATAATCTATTATAAATTACTTAACAGATAATATTAAAAATTCTAGATCATATTTTAAATTAATTTTGGTTAATCGATTAACCAATCGGGTTTTGGTAAATTTACCAAACCAAACCGAATACCAAATAACTTTAGAAATATGTTCAATTGGGTTATTTAAGTAATTCAGTTCGGTACGGTTCCGTAAATTATCGTTCGGTACAATATTTTTTCCACCCATTCTCTTCTTTTTCTTGGAACTAGATTTTCCAAAGATTTCATTTCTTAATCTTCGTAACCAAAACACTATTTTTACATATAAAACTATTAATAAATAAAGCAAAAAACACTTGTTTCATTTTTTTAGTATTAGACTGCTTTTGGTAAATAATAAATATATAATTTGAATTTAAAATATCTCCTTTATATCTACTTGAGAAACAAAAACCATCAAATTTAATATATATATTTAGTTTATATAAATTTGAGAGTTATTTTAAGTAGCTAAAATTACATTAATTTTTGCTTTAGATGCATGTTCTTTATTTTACAATCCTTTGGTTGTTAAATCAAATCATTGCCCATATTGGTGTGCGTAATGGTTATTCGTAAAAGACTTTCACAGCTAAATAAGTTAGTCAATGTCGAATGAGTTGGATTCTAAGCGACAATCTATGTCCAGATTTTAATTTGGTGGTTTCCCCACTTGAAGTAGGGGTTAAAATTTCTTCTGTGTTACATATGTTATTGAGCTTTTATTTTAATATACCTATTGGTATATCTTTTTTTACATCTTACCTATCGTATTTTGATTAATGAATAAATCTGCGGGAAAAAAGTTATAGATTTCAAGTGATTTTAAAAGTTAAATGGAATTTGTTAGTTAAAAATACAAAGATCTAAATCTCCTGGATAAACTTGTAAAAAATTTTAACTAGAAATCATAACAATTTCTCTAATTTACTAAAATTTATCAAAATACTCAAATCAATTCAAATTCTTGGTTGAATACATCGCCTTAGTACAGTACAAAAGACGGATAGTGAATGTTTTGCCACATTAGTTCCCCATTTTACCCTTCTGGGACAAGGCATAATCGTAGATATCTGTATGCAAGAAAAATATGAGTTCTTGGCCAACTGGTTTTATACGTATAATATGAATCTTGTGTTGCAAAGAGAAAAATGAGTTTATAAACTATGTGCCACCATTTAAGAACCTTAACATATATCTTTCTTTGTCATACTCAACTCAATATGGATTTTAATATAATTTGTCGACAAAGACTTGATACGTAACAAGAACATTCAATATCCATATAGTGAAATAAAAAATGTTACAAAAAATTCCTGCAACTGCAATCTTCCATAAAACTCTCCCTTCATCACCACTCCAACTGCAATCTTACATCAGCTCTTCGTTTTCCCCATAATTTGACTTTGGAGATTTTGGTTGTCTTCTAGCAATCTATCATACTCCAAAAGCAGCTCTGCAGACTGTTTCTGTAGCGCCGTGACATGGGTTTCAGCGGTTTCGAGCTTCTTCTCTTTCTCTTTCGACTCTGTCTCTGCTTTATTAAGTTTCTCTGAGATAGATGACAGTTTCTCTTGCAGCTGCTTGATTTCTTTGGATGCCTTCTCTTCTTTTTCCTTCAGTTCAATTCTCTCTTTCTGGAGCTGTTCAAGTTCTTCTTTCGATGACCCGACATTGCTTCTTATATTGATTAGCTTTGTGAGGTAATGATGTATCCGGTCAATTATGAAGCCGAGAAAAAGTACGACTCCTGCAAGATCATTAAGGTTTTTAGCTTCAAATGTAACTTCATTATATACACTTTGCTAATCTCAACATTTTTCAGAACAAAATAATCCCAAAAGGAAGATTTCAAATAACTAAAAGAAGTATTGATAAGAGAGAGTGCATCAACATCAATTACCACATCAGCAAATCAGTTCAGATTCATCGCATATAAATAAGAGCTTGGTCATGTGTATTTGAGTTGATCTTAGCAAGCCTCTTAGGCGATCTCGTTCAATAGATCTTCTGGATATTATTGGTTCTTTCATAAGGTTTGGTCAAAAGTTCTTAATTGTAGATAACAACTCAAGATCAATATATGAAGCATTTTGTTACGGTTCATAGAGAAACAGGTTCCAAACTTATCAACTAACAAGGCAGCAGCTTCTCAAATCTGGTGAATACTATCCGAATAGACCTTCCGAAACAACTATAGAGACATTCATACAAGAGATACTATAACTTAGGCACAATGCTTCTATAAATTGATACCATTATCTAAATCAACTGGTATAAAAGCTCTTAAACATAACATCAAATGTCATCTGCAGCACCTATTTTTTGCTCAATCAATCTAAGCCTGCAAGGTTATATCACCTAGCTACAACTTAGCCTATACAATCTTAACCATAACATCAACTTCTCCTAGAAATGTCACCTGCAATGGAAACCTATATCCCGTTCGCTCAATTTAAGGCTGTGAGTTTGTGTTATTCAGATAATCCCTTTAGCTACAACAAAGCCTATCTGAATTCAGTAAAAGCTGAACTAAACATGAAAGAAACTGACCAAGGATAAAAGCTAGATTATCATCACAAAGTCTAGCCAAGATTCCAATTTTTGTTCAGAAACCATATCTACAATTTAATCCAGAAGCCAGCACCTAAGACAAATCAAGGCAATGCTTCTAGTTGGATCACAGTTATGATAAAACACCAAGCAAGAAAAAAAAGAAGAGAAGAACTGACCCATTAGAGAAGCTTCAAGCAAGTGAGTTCTCCAAAGAACCTGATCCATAGGAGACATTGTTCCAAGCTTTGCACCTTTGTTCTGGATCTTGACAATACTCATGAGATTAGAAAAGAAAATAACAGACATGGTTCCAGCTATGGTTTTCACAGTAGCAGGACCTTTTCCCATTTTCATCTGGTCAAGACTTTTAATCACAAGCTCTCTCAAAGGACCAATCTTTATCAACAATAAGAATGCAATCGCACCTTCCACAAACAGAACAAGAAACAGTAACTGAATCATGTCTGAATTTTCCCCTTAAAGTTTGTTCCTTTATCACAATTCACTAAGAATGTAAGCACTAAACCCTAATTCCTAACTCTTGGGTATGAAATTAAAACCCAAAACCCAGATCGGAGGACAAAGAGAAAGCAAGCAACGTGTTTATCTAAAACCCCATCAAGAAATTGGAGTGGTTAAGAAAGATCATTCATTCTTGATACCACCAAGAAACCATAAAATGGAGAGGATTAAGAAGAATTGAAGTCAAGAAGTCGAAAAAGGTTATGTGTTTTTAGTAGGAGAGATGAAACACTGAAGAGTCAAGATGGGATTTGAGAGGAGTTCACAAGAAAGCATAAAAGTCGAAATGTTCGATTAGTAATCAAGAAAGAGAGAGAGATTAATGGTGTAATTATGTAAAAACACAAGATTTACGAGTGAACTATACTCTAAAGACTAAACTACTCATGCCTTTGCAAAAGGTGCAGACATAAATTTGGCTTTTTGCGTTACTTTTAAGAGAGATGGCGAATCAGTGCTGACTGCTGAGTTGCATCTACTTATTAGTTTTTTTTTTTTTTTTTTTTTTTTTTTTTTTTTTTTTTTTTTTTTTTTTTTTTTTGGAGATTTGAATACATAAATTAATTTTGAATGGAAACTCAAAAGATATTGTAAGACAATCTCTTGGGTATTAATGAGAATCAAACACTAACATTTTAAGTTCACTGTTTCAGATTTCATTATTGATATTCCCTCCGTTTCAAAATATAAAACGTTATGACTAGGGATATTAAAGATGGTTAATTACCGAATGGGTACCATAAACCTTTAGAAATATTTAAACTCATAACCCTACCCTCTTTCCATAAAATGATGAGCGTTCAAGATAGACGGGTACCCATTAGAAAACGGTTCAAATAGGGTTAACCCTATTGGGTTTAGGGTACCCATATGTTTTTTTTAATTAAATCAATAAATATTAAAAATTATTTTGTAATGAAATATTTATGAGATTTTGTTTTATAATTTTTTTAAAAGAATCAAATTAACATTTCATTCATTTTTCGCTAAAAAATCTATAATCCGTTTTCCGGCAAAAAAAAGTGAGTTCTCGCCAAACACACACAAATTGCAAAATTTTCTCGTTTTTTCATCAAATATATGATTTTGTGTTTTCCGCAAAAAATGTAAAAGGTATATTAAAAAGTTACTTTTATTTTTAAAAGGTATTATTTAATATATAAACAAAAATAATTTAGCCAATTATAAAAACAAACGGTAGACTATATTAGTCACACAATATTAAACAAAGTAAAAAGCTACATATAAATGTGAAAACATCTTGTATTTTGAAACACAACAAATTTTTTAAAACGTCTTATATTTTGAAACGGAGGGAGTATATTGTACTTTTAGTGGTTTTAGAACATGGTTTCCTTAGTTTTTCTATGCATTTTCATAACTATTTTGGCATTTACGAGTTCATGTGCATATGCATTGTCACAGTCAGATTCTCAGAGTGGAATTGCAGGAATGAAGGATTCTAGTGAGTGTTTGGATTAAAAGAAGAAGAAAAAAGGACGAAGTGAGGATCAAGAAGGAAAGAATCCTTGGCATCAAGAAGGGTATTTCAAAGGATTGAACACCCCCAAGGTTTACTATTCACAGAGTTTGAAGAATTTTTCTGGGCGTGCATAAGGGTGTTTTAGAGTATTGAATACCCCAATTAGAATTTCCATCTGGCCCCCAATCCCAAATTTTGACCCAGATCTCGTTCTCTTTCTCCTGGGCTGAGATGTGACATATTCTCCTCGTTTTCATTTAACCCAAACTCGGACTTATTTTTTATTTAAACAAGCTTTAGACACTTTTAATTTTAACCTAAAATTTTGTTTCTCTACAGTTGGATTTAGATCCAAACTTTATTCTTGCTATTTTTGATTGATCTTCTTCATTACATGCCATTTTATTGACATATTCTTCAACTCTTTCTTTTATCTTTATGTTTATACATATTTGTTTGTCTTTCTTAATGTCTAGTGAGTAGTCTTTTTATTAGATTATGGTTATGCTTGATTATGATGTTTTGATTATTAGATGATGATGATTTAGGTTAATTCTTGTTAAATATTTCATCTAGGTTGATCTCAATGCTAGTTTTGTCTTGATTACTCAAAACCTAGACCTTAAGCATTTCATGCTCGTAAGGTGTTCTCGAAAATGCTTGAATTAAACCTTTATGAGCTTTAAATACCTAGCCAACAAGAATTAAAGCTCATTGATCATCTATCACAAATGGAAGTTTATTGTTAATGATGATGATTATGGAAGTTGATTTGTCAGATCTGTGAGTTTCATGTTCTATGATGTTCTTTAATTCAACCTCTTGCATCATTGTTTGATTGTTAATCCATTCATATGATAGAACGTGGTGCGTGGGAAATCATTCTTATTGCAAAGCCTCTTTTCCGTGATTTCCACATTCTTTCTTTAGTATCCTATACAAGGCAGATGTAAATTGGCTTAAGTGTATTGGGCACTTGAACCCAGGGGAGGTAGTAATCTTTTTTTATAGGGGTCAAAATATAAAATTTTAATTTTATAGGGGTCAATTTATTAAATAGACTGAAGTTTATATAATTTTAGTAGAAAAATACACCAAAAATACATTAAATACAAAAAATTATGGGTGTCATATGACCCCCTTGATGACTCCCTAGTTCTGCCACTGCCTGAACCAATAACACTTTAACATGGTAATGATACATGCTTCACCTATAATGATTGGTGGACAAATAGTTTTCAGGGAGGAGAAGCTATCTACAAGTTTACAACAAGAGGTGTCTTAGTCTAAGTAGCAAAAAATATTAATATGGCTTATGTAAAGAAGAAGAGGAAGATGATTGGTTGTCGAGTAAACAATTAAAGAATTTTTCAATCACTTTCTGAGAAAAAGTATCGAAGTCAAGAACTCACAACAAGTAAGCTTCTTTGACTGAGTTTAAAAGCTATCTTCTTCGATCTATGTGAAGGGTTTTTCATTGGAAATTTTACTTGCATGGTAAAAATGAAAGAATTTATGTTTGTTAACTATATATCTAATTTTGGTAAGAAATAACTACTAATTAGGTCCGGACACATACTCACACATTGTGTAAAGTTAATACATTATGAAATGAAAATTTTAAAAGTGTTTAAAAATTGATTAATAGATAAATTAATTAATAAATGATAGATTGATATTATTATTATTATTTTCTTATATTTTCTGGTTAAAACTTTTATTATCAAATCGAAAAACACAAAGTTATTACAGAGTTTCCGAAAGAAGTTATTACATAAGCAGTATATGCGTCATATACTGAAAACAATTAAAACAAACAAGTCAATTATCGATATTATTTTCTCAAAGCGTTATTCGCAAACGGGTTATTAATCTGTTACATTCTTTGCCAGAAACTGATTTTTTTATACGAAAATTGTGCTTGGTCTTCTTTTCTTCGTAGACATTACTACTTTCACACCTCATTACAAAAGCTATTGATTCCGCTGAAAATCACGAAGATTAGAAAAAACTGATACGAATCATTCCATAAAAATGTCATTTTAGAAAACCTTGACTTTGATGTTTTAAACAGTCGATGTAACAATGACCAGAACTTGGATAAGGTTTCCTTTAACCGATAAAACCTCCTTAGTGATGGTTCGATGTAAATCTAGAATCTGATTCTCTAGAGATTGTAGGAGCAATATATGCTTCACCACGGGAATTGGAATGAAAAATACACAAACGTTAAGGAAACGAGAATTGGAGGCGAGATCGCAATCTCTTTCCTTAACTCTTTGAATCCCCCGCAGTGTGACGGGAATCACGGATTCAAGAGTCCCAGGATACAACCAATACTAATCGATTTCGCAAACACTCGAAACTCGATTCTAAACGAACGTTAACACTACGATACTCTCAAAACAAAAGAACTTACTCTTGTGAGAGATTGAATGAATTTCTTTGTGTGAAAAACTTCTCAAATAAACTTTGTTTGATTAAAGAAAGGAGCTTGAATTCTTGGAGGAAAATCAGATTGATTTTCTTTTCTCCCACTCCTTCTCTTCTACGACCAAGACAAATAAAAAAGGGGTGGAGATCAATTTTTCTCAAAAAAAATAATCCATAGCCTTTAGCTCTATGGGTTAATTTTTCAACAAGTCTATGACTTAAATTAAACCATAGCAGCCATATACCAACCCCATTTATATTCACACCACTTATTTTAGTAATGCCCTCTTGGCATTTAAAATAATTCCAACAATCCCCCACATGAATAGAAATGACTCTAAACACAGGACGATGCGACGACTTTTGAAAGACGCAATACGACTCGAACTGACTCAACATGACTTGACTGGACTTTACAAGACTAGACTCAACAAGACTAGACCTGACAGACGTTCGAGAGTATACGAAAATGTTATAGTATCTGATAGGTAGCATTTTTCAGCTTTGAACCAATCATTTTAATGTCTGTCGGACTTACTCGGCCAGGAGGTGAACATGATGTCTTGAACCACCCAGACTTTGATGTAAATCGAGACAACAAACATCGCACAACAACACTTTCTCGTAGAACTTAAGTTCTCTATTGTGTTCATTTTGGCCTTGAACATTCCCGATTTCATGAGTGAACTTGGAGAATATAGCCTCTCTTTCATTCTCCTAGAAACGGCCCCATTTCACACTCATTAGGTGATCACCCATTAGCTTAGTTTTTAGAAGTAATCTATAATACTTCACTCATATCTCAAAGCTATGGTATCATTAAAAGCAAACGCTTAACCTTGACAAATACATGAAGCATTGTTTTATTTATCTTTAGGAACTGGGTAAATACATAGTATTACAATGCTCAACTATTACAATATTTGATTTCATTTTCCCTTTGAACCTAGATTGCGGGATCTCCAATCTCATAGGTGGGGTTTCAATCAAACATCATCTTCCTTTGTAGGCTTTAAACCCATTCCTCTTGATAAGTTTACAATTTGATCTCTTGACAGATTTTTCGTAAATGGATCTGCCAAGTTGTCAGCTGACTTGATGTATTCAACCGAGAGTACACCCGTTGAGATCAATTGTCTAATGGTCTTGTGTTGCCGTCTAATGTGACAAGATTACCATTGTATAGTTTATTCATTGCCCGAGAGATAGCTGACTGACTATCGCAGTTCACGCGTATCGCCGGCACTGGTTTCTCCCACATCGGGATATCTTCCAAAAAATTCCGAAGCCACTCTGCTTCTTCAGCTGCTTTATCCAAAGCTATAAACTCCGATTCCATGGTTGATCGAGCCAGGAGAGTTTGTTTGGAAGATTTCCATGAAACCGCTGCACCTCCCAACGTAAATACATAACCACTTGTCGATTTAGAGTTTTTGGAATCAGAGATCCAGTTGGCATCACTATAGCCCTCTAACAAAGCTGGTTCTTTACCGTAGTGCAGTCCATAACTTTTAGTGTATCTCAAATAGTTCAACACTCTAGTTATTGCTTTCCAATGAACATGACCTGGATTACTCGTATAGCGACTTAGTACGTTTACAGAGTGCGCAAGATCCGGTCTTGTACAATTTGTCAGGTACATAAGACTTCCGATAACTCTTGCGTATTCCACTTGTGAAACCGCTTCACCTGAATTTTTCGCCAAGTGCAATTGAGGATCGGCGAGAGTTTTTGCAGTTCCGTTGGAACAGTTCTTAAACCGCTCAAGGATTTTCTCCGCATAATGTTCTTGTGATAATATTAGACCACCAGAGTGTCTAATGATTTTAATCCCCAAGATTACATCTGCAAGTCCCATGTCTTTCATATCAAACTTGTTGCTTAGCATGTTCTTCGTCTGATTGATCATGTCTTTATTGCTACCGATAATGAGCATGTCATCAACATACAAGCAGAGCAAGATGTACCCGTGTGGAGTGCTTTTGATGTATATGCACTTATCACACTCATTGATTCTGAATCCATTTGACATCATGACATTGTCAAATTTTTCATGCCATTGTTTAGGAGCTTGTTTAAGTCCATACAATGATTTCACCAGTCTACAGACTTTGTCTTCTTGTCCTGGAACGACAAACCCTTCAGGTTGTTTCATATAGATTTCTTCTTCTAAATCTCCATTTAGAAAAGCTGTCTTTACATCCATCTGATGTATTTCCAGGTTTCTCAAAGCCGCGATGCCTACCAGCATTCTTATCGAAGTTATTCTTGTTACCGGAGAATAGGTGTCAAAGAAATCCGATCCTTCATTTTGTCGGAAACCTTACACCACAAGCCGAGCCTTGTACTTCTCAATGGATCCATTGGTTTTCAACTTTGTTTTGAAAATCCACTTATTACCTAGGGCTTTAAACCCTTGCGGTAATTCCGTTAACTCATAAGTATTATTCTGAAGAATTGAGTCCATCTCACTGTTAACGGCTTCCTTCCAAAGAGGACCGTCTGGTGTAGACATTGCTTCTTTGAACGTTTTAGGTTCATTTTCAGCAAGAAAAGAAACTAAGAACTCAGATCCGTAATTTTTCTCTTTACGAGATCTTTTACTCCGTCTAAGTCCTTGTTCTTCTTCTTCTTCTTCATCATTAATAGTAGTACCGGATCCGCTTGCTTCGTTCCCGCGGGAGTTAGCATCTCGTTGATCACGAGTTCTTTTAATGCTTTCTTTATCTTTACATGGGAACACGTTTTCAAAGAATGAAGCGTTTCTTGACTCCATTATTGTGTTCTCACGAATATCCGGTATATCAGACTTATATACCAGAAA
Source organism: Barbarea vulgaris (assembly GCA_963667165.1). NCBI lineage: Eukaryota > Viridiplantae > Streptophyta > Magnoliopsida > Brassicales > Brassicaceae > Barbarea > Barbarea vulgaris. The sequence goes on along the minus strand of OY763891.1, from coordinate 15,109,403 downwards.
CCGATAAGCACTACTATTATGAGCATATCCGATGAAAATGCAATCTACCGTCTTAGGTCCGATGGTGACCTTTTTCGGAGGTGGAACAGCAACTTTTGCCAAGCACCCCCACACTTTCAGGTATTTGTACGAAGGTACATTACCCTTCCAAAGTTCATATGGAGTTTTTCCAGTGACTTTATGCGGTATTTTATTCAGGATATAATTTGAGGTAAGCAGAGCTTCCCCCACATGTTCTGGGCTAACCCAGATTCCTGCAACATTGCATTCATCATTTCCTTTAGAGTTCGGTTTTTCCGTTCCGCAACTCCGTTGGATTCCGGTGAGTAGGGAGCGGTTGTTTGATGAATAATGCCATTTTCTCTACAAAATGCATTGAATGGTTCATCATACTCGCCTCCTCTATCACTTCGAATCATCTTGATCTTTTTATCAAGTTGATTTTCTACTTCCAGTTTGTATTCTTTGAATTTCTCCAAAGCTTCGTCTTTACTACGTAGTAAATATACGTAGCAATATCTTGTACAATCATCTATGAATATCACAAAATATTTCTTCCCTCCTCTAGTTTGCACAAATTTTAAATCACACAGATCCGTGTGAATTAAAGCTAGAGGTTCCGTAGTTCTTTCTACGGTCGGTGATGGCTTTTTAGTGAGTTTGGCTTGGACACAAATCTCACATTTGTCTTTACTTATTTTGTGTTTCGGAATCAGGTTCATGTTCATCAATCTACTCATAGACTTGAAGTTAACATGTCCTAGGCGTTCGTGCCACGTATTAAAAGACTCCGCAACATAAGCAACTGGTTTCTTTTCATTATTCTTCGAGGTGGAAGCCTCGGTTACATCAGTGCGGATCACCGCTTCAACACACATTTTGAAAAGACCATCACAAACAAATCCCTTTCCCAAATACATCCCATACTTGGAGATTACAAGCTTATCCGCTTCCAGCTTAACGGTAAATCCATGCTTGCTCATGAGGGAACCCGAGATTAGGTTTTTGCGCATATCCGGCACATGAACCACATTATTCAACGTGAGTTCTTGTCCAGAAGTAAGCTTCAGAACGACTTTCCCGTAACCTTCAATCTTCGAGGTTGCGGAGTTCCCCATAAAGAGTTTCTCATCACTCTTGTTCTTCTTGTAAGTGGAGAACATCGTTCTGTCCAAGCAAATGTGCCGAGTTGCACCGGTATCAAACCACCAAGTCTTTGGATGGCTCTCGGCAACACTAGCCTCAGTGACAACTACACACATATCGGCCTCGGTGAGATTAGTCTCATTTTTGCAGTCGTTCTTCTTTGATGCTTTCTTGCTGTAGCACTCAAAGGACTTGTGGCCAATTTTACCACAGTTGTGGCATTTACCGGTGAACTTCTGCGAGTTCTCTCCGGTTTTCTTTTTAAACTTCTGCTGGTTCTGGGGGGTACTTTTCCTTTCCCTTTGTTCTGCCACTTCCCCTGTTTCTTGGGTTGGTGCTCTACAACATTTGCGTCGGGTTCGCGAATTTGCACACCGATTCCCAATTGTCTCCTGTTCGTAGACTCAATATGAAGCTTGACGGTCAAATCTTCAAGACCCATCCACTTTCTTTTCAGCTTAAGATAGTTCTTGAAGTCCGTCCAGCCGGGAGGGAGCTTTTCTATAACACATGCAACTTGATATGTTTCACATATCTTCATCCCTTCAGCATGTATTTCATGGATGAGGTTGGTCAATTCCTCCACTTGCTCCATTAGTGGCCTTGAATCCACCATCTTATAATCTTGAAATTTCGCCACAGCGTATTTCTGAGACCCAGCATCCTCGGATCGATACTTCTTTTCAAGAGAGTTCCATAACTCCTTAGAAGTTTCGACATTGCAGTACACATTGTACAGCTGATCGGAGTGACGGCTCTGAATATATCCTTTACACAGGAAATCACCGTGCTCCCAGACATGTACACTCGCGAGTGCACGAGGATCAGTGTTATCCGCGGGAAGAATAGGCTTCTCCTCACGGGTGTACTGGCTCAACTTCAGCGTTGTAAGGTAGAAGAACATCTTCTTCTGCCACATCTTAAAAGAACTTCCGTCAAACTTGTCCGGAAGAAGACCCGCTGACGATGCCGTTGGGATTGGCACCGCTTGATATTGGTCAACGACCGCAGTTGGTATCGGTTCTGTGACCGTCACTTTCACCGGTAGAAGTGTACCAAACTGAATCTCGGTGGCCTCGGCCCCGTTGATGGTGGTCTCGGCTACCTCAGCTATCTCAGCTACATCAGGGACATTCATGTTTTCGTTGGCCATTTCTCTGAAACAAACATACAAGCTTGATCAGAAAAGTTTTTAAATTAAATTTAAAAACACACAAAACCAATCGAAATGCATTAGGATCAACAGATCTTGTTTAGTCTCGCAAGACCGTTAACACTTGTGCGATTGGTTGTCATGATCGGTTGCAAACCGTTCCGACTAATTACGATCGGTTTAAACGATCGGTTGCAAACCGATCAGAATGACAATGCCGTCAGTTTGACTGGTTTTGCGATCGGTTTTCACGATCGGTTGCAGACCGATCTGACCACTTTTGATCGGTTTACACGATCGGTTGCAGACCGATCAGAATGTTTTCGATCGGTTTAAAGGATCGGTTTCAAACCGATCCTAGCACTTGCGATAGGTTTACGCGATCGGTTGCAACCCGATCAGAATGCAATTACCGTCAGTTTGACTGGTTTTGTGATCGGTTTTCACGATCGGTTGCAAACCGATCAGACCATCAAACACCAATCAAACTTGACTTTGGACGCGTTGGACATTCCAAATACTCAAAAATTCACTTTTCAAACATTTTGTAGGCTTCAATTCTCTCAAGAAAAGCCACAGAAGTGTTTTTTGATATAAAACTTTCGAGACTCGCAAGCTCTCGAGTTTTGATCTTGAAATTTAACCGATCGCAACCGGTTAATCACACAAAGACTTGAATCGCAACTCAAGCTTTAACGTTTATGATTCATTTCCAATCCGTTTGATGTTTATATAACACCAACGGATTCAAAGAGTTAAGATTGTAGGAGCAATATATGCTTCACCACGGGAATTGGAATGAAAAATACACAAACGTTAAGGAAACGAGAATTGGAGGCGAGATCGCAATCTCTTTCCTTAACTCTTTGAATCCCCCGCAGTGTGACGGGAATCACGGATTCAAGAGTCCCAGGATACAACCAATACTAATCGATTTCGCAAACACTCGAAACTCGATTCTAAACGAACGTTAACACTACGATACTCTCAAAACAAAAGAACTTACTCTTGTGAGAGATTGAAGGAATTTCTTTGTGTGAAAAACTTCTCAAATAAACTTTGTTTGATTAAAGAAAGGAGCTTGAATTGTTGGAGGAAAATCAGATTGATTTTCTTTTCTCCCACTCCTTCTCTTCTACGACCAAGACAAATAAAAAAGGGGTGGAGATCAATTTTTCTCAAAAAAAATAATCCATAGCCTTTAGCTCTATGGGTTAATTTTTCAACAAGTCTATGACTTAAATTAAACCATAGCAGCCATATACCAACCCCATTTATATTCACACCACTTATTTTAGTAATGCCCTCTTGGCATTTAAAATAATTCCAACAGAGATGACATAAGGGGAGAGAAGTGAGGAAACTTACACAGAGAAGTATGTTGCTACATGCATAGTTCACCGAAATAACATTTTATCAAAAAGTTTATTCGTTCAAATAGAGTAATACCAATGATTATAGGATCAAAAGCCCGAATGAAATCTCCACATTGTAAGATAGAAGAACAATCAATGGTCGATAAGCAGAACTTCCACAAGTATATAATGATATCAGTAAAATCAAACACTAGCTCTACTAAGAAACACATCATGATTACATCAAACCAACATGAAGAAATTGGAGGAACTAAACTGAAAGAAAACACTCATAGCTGAATCACCGTTAGTGACTTGCTTAGAGCGATGTGAATTGGTTTTTTCTCGGTTTCAAATTTTCCACCAACTATACATGAATATGAATTAAAATCCGGTTAAACTTCACCGTCCGTGTGATCCCGATCACAACATACATACATCATAATGAGATCGGTGTAGAAATTGCTTTAGAGTTATTAAATGCACCACCAACCAATCACAAGATGTTAAAGTTTTATTTAGATAAAACGTATATTATAAAATGCTATTTTTGTCCTAAATAAAAATGTGTGCTAATTATGGAACAAAAACATCATTTAATGCTATTTGAGGGAATTTCTCTTTTATTAATAATTTTTGTTTTTGTTTTTAAAAATTTGTTATAACAGAGAGGATGGATGTGACGTAAGAGGATATTACGTATGGTCTTTGTTAGACAGTTTCGAGTGGGAACATGGATACTCTACTAGATTCGGTCTCTACTATGTCGATTACGAAAACGATCTTAATTAAACGGTATCCCAAAGATTCCGTTAACTGGTTCACTCAGTTTCTCGATACACCGGTCGTAAAAAGTACTCAAGAAAGAGAGGAGGATGGAGTATGGAATCTATCACATGAGAGGAGGTCACGTGAGGAAGCAACTAATAAGAATTACGATGATTCAGAAAGATTCGAGGCATCAGTTGGTTCCATTGTCTATCTCATGACGAACATATCGAGAAGACAAGACGAAGAAGAAAGAGATCGATGCGCTTTTACAAATCTTAATGATGATCAGTTGGGTTTCTTGTTGGGATCATATTATTCTTTGGGACTTTAATATGTAGATGTTTTGTGGAGTACGTAAATCATTTTAGATCTTTAGATTTCTTTGAATTATCCATGAATATTCGATGTAGGAAGAAAATTGTTGAATGGGAAAAAAAAAAAAAACTAATGAGATATGTATAATTCATTTCCCTTCATTTTATCATTCTGACAAATAACGTAACGCGTTCGTAAAAACTCTTATATACTGAAATTTCTTTTGATGTATAATAAAATGATGGTATTAGAAGAAGTTCGTCAATCCATTCCAAAACTGTTGAAAATATAGCTAAGTCTAATTTAAACGTTACCACTAGAGGAATCGCTCATAACTGATGTTTCGCATGCACTTGTTTTAGAGTCCGGATTTGAGTCTTTGTGACAAATTTGGTCCCAAAATAATAATTTTTTGAAATACTCGTTTCTATTACATCATTACTGTAAAGAATAATAATTTTTTTAACTTACCAATTGGCACAAATTGAAAAACCTGATGTTCTTTATATATTCGTATTGGTGTTTAGTTCTGTAGGATCAAACAAAAATTTATAAACATTTTGGGTTTATAAAAATTATTGGATCAAAATTTTAATAAACATTTGGGTTTGTAAAATTTTGTGTGAGTTGAAAAGAAATGGATATGGAGCAAGTATACGGCCAAGCCTTTCAAATTTTCATTTGTAAGTGGAAATGTAAATGTCCCATTGGAAGGTGGAAACATTTATGAGTGGTATATATAAGGAAAGAACCATTTATTTGTTTAAATGGCGATGAAGAGAGAAAGGAAAGACCACATGCGCGCCGTCCGTCCGTCCGGCTCGGCTCGTGGGTTGTGGGTTGTGGGTTGTGGGCGCGCATATATATTTTTGAAGAAAGTTCTTATGAATTTTTGTAGTTCATTTAAATGCTCGGATTAATATTTACGAATATTATTTAACCCGAAATTTTTCCGACAACACGACATTGCGTGTGCGTGATTTATGCGCCGAAAGATGTTCCTAGCTAACGCTAGGTCTGCGCATGCTCGCCGAAAGTTGGGCCGAAAGCGTTGGCCGAAAGTGCTGCCTACTGGCTAAAGCTGCGTCAAAAGTGTGCACGCGTTTTCTTTCTCGGCAGCTGAACCTCAGCCTCCCTTCCTATAAATACCAACGTTCATTCTCTCATTCTAGACACCACTTCTTTCTCTCTACAAAACATCCGACTTCCCTCTCTACTTCGTAAGTTCTTTTTACGCAAGTTCATCTCGAGAGTTTCGTATTAAAATTCGTTCGTTGAATTCCTATTTTGAGTGTTGCGAAAAGGAATTGTTTACGGTTGTATCCTGGGATTCTAAAATTGCTTCAGACGGTCACACTACCGGCGATTTATTGAGTTAAGGACAGACACCAAGTCTCGCCTCCGTAACTTTGAACACTTTACTAATCTTGTTTCACTCTGAGACTTAGTCCTCAAAATCACGGATTCTTGAGTTGTGAAAAAGATTAGTATCGTTGTTTTCACTCTTTACTAGCCTTGTTTCACTCTGACACTTAGTCCTCATAAATCACGGATTTTTTGAGTTGTGAAAAAGGCTAGAATCGAGATATTTAGCCCGTAATTTCATTTCCGGAAATTCGAGCGCCTACAATCTTAACTCAATAAAATCCGCTTCTAGCCTATAGCTCTAATCGGATTTTTTTTTGCGGGTTATAAACACTACCTATTACGTCGTTTCAAATCGTTAATTGGCCCCGCTTCACCGCGGTTATATCTCGCCAAATAGTTCGATTTAAACATTCTTTGGATCTGTGATTCGCTCTAAGCGTCTACACGGGTCGTGTAATCAATACGATTACAAACATTCTTTGGTTTTGCGAATCGCTCCATGGCGTTTACGTGAAACGTTTAACAATCACGGTGTTAAAAATCAGTTTGGTTTATCACTCAGCTGATACGCTTTGTTCTGTTGTATCAGGAACATGGCAACTGATGGAATCAACGTTAATGTGAACGTCGAAACACCAATTGCGAATCCTCCGGAAGACACGGTTACAAATGCAGAGGAAACTGCTCGCAGAGCTCTGTTGGTTGGACCCGCTGTCAATGTCGCACCAATGAATGTGGTACCTACTCAGCCTCAAGTCTCGTGCCAAGGACTTCAACCTGAAAAGTTTGATGGGAAAGGTTTCAAGACATGGCAGAAAAAGATGCATTTTTTCCTTCATGCGATGCACTTGTCTAGGTACCTCACGGAAGATCAGCCCATCATTCCTCCTGGGAATACAGATGTGCACATCATGGGAACAGTTGACGCATGGAATCAAGGAGACTTCATGACCAAAGGCTGGATTTTAGGACGGCTGGTAGAAGACCTATATGGTATCTACTGCGAGGCAAAGACTTCAAAAGCCTTGTGGCTAGCCCTGGAAAAGAAGTACAAAGCTGACGATGCCGGATGTCAAAAGTTAAAGTTTCATGACTTCATGATGGTTGACTCAAAACCCATCATGGCCCAAGTGGAAGCGTTCCAACGAATTTGTCAAGAAGTAGCTGCTGAGGGAATGTCCATCTGTGAAATCTTCACAGTGAATAGTTTCATTGAGAAGCTCCCTCCAAGTTGGATTGACTTCAAGAACTACCTTAAGCACAAGAGGAAGGCGATAAGTCTGGAGGACCTGATCCAGAGGGTGAACACGGAGGATAGAAACCGTTCGGCAAACGGGATCCAGATTCGTGAACACAATGTGAATGTGGCTGTTCACAAAGGGAAAATCAATGACAAAGGAAAAGGGAAGGCAATTGCTAATTCTCAATTGAAGCCCAATCAAAAGAATTTCAAGAAGAAAAGCGCCCCAGGACCCTCTGAGAAGAAGGTCTTTAAGGGTAAATGCCACTATTGTGGTAAGAATGGTCACAAGGCCAATGAGTGTCGCAGCAAAGACAAAGACCAAAAGCAACAAGCCAACCTCACTGAAAATGACCTTTGTGCTGTGGTAACAGAGGTCTACATGGTCGACGACAACCCAAACGAATGGTGGTACGACACTGGTGCTACCACACACATATGTAATGATAGGTTAATGTTCAGCACCTATCAAAAGAACAAGGTAGAGGAACAACTCTTCATGGAAAACACAGCACACTCCAAAATAGCTGGAAGGGGGAAGGTGGTGTTACGTTCGACCTCGGGACAAGAGCTCACACTCTTGAATGTGAAACATGTCCCTGATATGAGGAAGAACCTGATCTCCGGTACACTATTAAGCAAGGCCGGATTTGCTGTGAACTTCGAGGCTGATAACCTCATTCTGAAGAAGTATGGAATGTACCTTGGAAAGGGATATGTCAAGGGAGGACTCGTGAAGATGTGCGTCCAGGCAATTGTCAAGGGTGGAAAAGATGAAGCAAGTAGCTCTAGCTCTAAGAATAAGATTGTTGCAAATGTTGTTTCGGATGTTGATAAAAAAACTGTTGTTTCGGATGTTGATCTAAAAACTGATGTAACCATTCATGAAATGAATAAGAATCCAGTTGCTTACTTGCTTGAGTCTTTTAATATTTGGCATGAAAGATTAGGACATATGAATAACAAATCAATAAATCGATTGATGAATATGAACCTAATTCCGAAATACAAAATGAGTAAAGAAAAATCTGAAGTGTGCGTGCAGGCAAAACTCACAAAAACACCATCACCCCCAGTCGAAAGGGCAACCAAACCTCTAGATTTAATTCACACAGATTTATGTGACTTAAAATATACTCCAACAAGAGGTGGGAAGATATATTTCGTGACATTTATAGACGATCATACGAAATATTGTTATGTCTACTTGCTAAGAAGCAAAGACGAAGCTCTAGAAAAGTTTAAGGAATATAAACTAGAAGTTGAGAATCAACTTAGTAAGACTATTAAAATAGTCAGAAGCGACAGAGGAGGGGAGTTTGAGGGAAAATTTAATGCCTTTTGTCAAGAACACGGGATTATTCACCAAACGACTGCTCCTTATTCACCAGAATCGAACGGAGTTGCAGAACGAAAGAACTGAACTCTAAAAGAGATGATGAATGCAATGTTGCAAGAATCTGGGTTAGCTCAGAACATGTGGGGGGAAGCTTTGCTTACCACAAATTATATCCTTAACAAAATTCCACACAAAGTTACGGGTAAAACACCCTATGAACTTTGGAAAGGTGTTGTACCTTCGTACAAATATCTTAAAGTGTGGGGGTGCCTAGCAAAAGTAGCAGTACCACCTCCGAAAAAAGTTACAATAGGACCTAAAACAGTTGATTGTATTTTCATTGGATATGCGCATAATAGTAATGCCTATCGGTTTTTGGTATATAAATCAGACATACCAGATATTCATGTCAATACAACAATGTAATCTCGCAATGCATCGTTCTTTGAAAACGTGTTTCCTTGTAAGGAAAAATCGTACCCAAAGCGGAAACACGATCAAAGAGACGAAAATGAGGCAAGCACCTTTGGTCCCTCAGTCCATGAGGACAAAGAACATAATGAAGATGAACCTAGACGTAGTAAAAGAGCTCGTAAGGAAAAATCCTTTGGCGATGATTTCCTGATGGTGTTTCTTTTAGAGAACGAACCAAGAACCTTTGCAGAAGCCATGTCTACGCCAGACGGACCTTCCTGGAAGGAAGCCGTTAATAGTGAAATCGATTCAATCATGCAGAGTCACACTTGGTACATAACCGATTTACCACAAGGATTTAAAGCACTAGGGTGTAAGTGGATTTTCAAGAAAAAATTGAAAACTGATGGCTCAATCGAAAAGTACAAGGCTAGGCTTGTGGTGCAAGGTTTCCGGCAAAAAAAAGGCTTGGATTTCTTTGATACCTATTCTCCAGTAACGAGAATAACTACAATCAGATTATTAATTGGCATAGCAGCATTAAGAGACCTAGAAATATATCAAATGGATGTTAAGACTGCTTTTCTAAACGGAGAATTAGAAGAGGAAATCTACATGAAACAACCTGAGGGGTTTGTTGTTCCTGGACAAGAACACAAAGTCTGTCGACTTGTAAAGTCATTGTATGGACTGAAGCAAGCTCCAAAACAATGGCATGAGAAATTTGACAACGTAATGATGTCAAATGGATTCATCATAAATGAATGTGACAAGTGTCTCTATGCCAAAAATACCAAAAATGGGTATGTTTTATTGTGTTTATATGTAGATGACATGCTAATTATTGGGAGCAATAAAGACATGATCAATCAGACTAAAATCATGCTTAGTCAGAAATTCGACATGAAAGATATGGGACTTGCGGACGTAATTTTAGGGATCAAAATCCTTAGAAACTCTGAAGGAATCACTCTATCCCAATCACATTATGCTGAAAAAATACTTGAGAGGTTTAAAACCTACTCAAATGGGACAGCTAAAACTCCAGTTGATGCACAACTTCACTTGACAAAAAACTCTGGTGAACCGGTGTCGCAAGTGGAATATGCAAGGGTGATCGGAAGTCTGATGTATTTAACAAATTGCACTAGACCCAATTTAGCACACTCAGTAAATGTACTTAGTCGCTACACCAGTAATCCAGGACATAATCATTGGAAAGCTATAACAAGAGTATTAAATTACTTACGTTATACACAAAATTATGGTCTACACTATGGTAAAGAACCAGCAATTTTGGAAGGATATAGCGATGCAAATTGGATATCCGACTCCAAAAACTCTAAATCTATGAGTGGCTATGTTTTTACGCTGGCAGGTGCAGCGGTGTCCTGGAAATCTTCTAAACAAACTTTATTGGCCAGATCGACCATGGAATCTGAGTTTATAGCGCTAGACAAAGCCGCAGAGGAAGCAGAATGGCTTCGAAACTTTCTGGAAGATATACCGATGTGGGAGAAACCAGTGCAGGCTCTTCGTGTACACTGTGATAGCCAGTCAGCTATAGCTAGAGCACTGAGTAATCTCTATAATGGTAAATCTCGTCATATTAGAAGACGTCATAAAACCATTAGACACTTGATCTCGACGGGAGTAATCACCGTAGAATACATCAAATCGAAAGACAACCTAGCGGATCCATTTACAAAAGGTTTGGCACGTGATCAAGTTATAAAATCATCAAGAGGAATGGGTCTAAAGCCTATAAGTTAAGAGAAAACTTGATGGAAACCCTACCTACATGACTGGAGATCCCAAGAAGTAGGTTCAAAGGGATAACTAAATCAAGCTGAATCAGAGATAGCACTGTAAAATCTTGTATGTGCCCAGTTTCTATGATGATCGATAGTGCTACATGCTTGGATGGCAGGAGAATGGGTATATGGAGTGTTCACTTATTCTTTTGAAGGATATTTCCAGTTCAATACCTCATAAACTTATTTTCTACCACCAAATTTGAGGGTGGGTGGGTGGGGCATCATGCGATGCTTTAACATGTCGTCATCCAAATGCAATATAAGGATAAGCATTAGCTTTTAATGATTTCAAAGCTTCGTAATAGTTGTGTATAACATGATATTTATGAAAGGAAGCTTATGACAGGTCACCTAGTGATACGATTCTGGGTGGAGAATCGTGTCCCAATCACTCACTGGGAAGTTAAGGTGACAAGTTTAGACTCCAGGCTTGAGCAGCAAGCTGATCTAGAGTTTGGGTGGAAGGATAGACGCCACGAGAGGATGCGGAAGGCCTCTTGATAAGTCTGGTTCGAACAACCTAATCACTAGGATTGTTCTTGGGTTCTAATTCGAATCACTCGAAAAAGAAAAGAGAGAAAGATAATTTTTATTTAAAAAGAGGTTAAGAAAATACAGAAGAGTTCTCAGAGGATCTAAAGAAGAGAGGAGACGAAGAGGAGAAGAGAGGAGGAGCGGAGCATTGAAGTCTCGGCGAGTTCCAAGACAGGCCTTGGAACTTACCAATGACTAAGGCACAAAACACAATCCCGCGCACACATAACATTCTCATACATAAGTTTAAATATTCAAATAACTAAAATAGAAAAGATAGAAAGAAAAGAAGATAATGGTCCGCGCCAACAATCTCGAGACGGCCGGACTAGGTCGGACTAGCACCAAGCAAAGGTGAACCTATGGACCACGAACCTTATTAAAAACCTTCCTTTGGAAAACCACTTGGGAAAAACCAAAGGCAAGGGAAAAAGAGTGTAGGTGAGCCATAGGGCTTGACACTAATCATCCCGGACATGAACCAAGACCAACGTGGCCGAGGTATCATCTACATCCGAGTGACCCCTATGAACCAAAGCTTGTTGTAGCATTGTTCCAACTCTGTGAATGCGTTCCTTAGTCTTAGAACGAATCTTAGAACCAACTAGCAATTCCTTGGCCGAACAAGAACTTGTCCTAACACCAAATGGTCCATCCGGCACTTCCTTCTCGACCGGTTCCAGCATTCCTTCGACCAGCTCCATTGTTTCCTCGACCAGGTCCAGCATTTCCTCGGCCATTGGATTTCCTTTCTGGACACTATCCATTCTCGCATCAGGCTCCCCCAGTTGAAAAGGATTTGTCCTCAAATCCGGAATACCTACCAAGAACAACATTACGTTAGAAGCATCAAAAGGACAAAACAAAAGGGACTTAGCTCGAAAGCGAAAAGAAAAGAAATGAGTATTGTCGAGAATCCCCAAGAGAGGTTCAGCTTCATGGTGGCAGCCTTGGTGAGCTTTCATCAGAATATTCATCTTCACACGAGCAGATACTTGGGAAATGTTCAGCTCCTTTGTCAAAACAACTCCAATTCCAGTCCTTGCAAAGAAATTGGACGAGCGAGCTTCTAGATCTGGTGGCTCCTCCTTTGTACCTGCAATGTTTTTAACAGCTTTGGCAAAGAGCAAGTGTGTTATCACAGTCATGGAAGTAAAATAAACAAATAAACACTTCTTAGCTTGATTCAAAACATTATCCTTGTCTAGTTCTTCTTTTTCATGCATCTTAATACAAGAATTCTGTTCCGAATGTTCTTTGATTAATCCTAACTTTTTCTCAATGATTTCTGGATAAAATAAACTCATATTCACAGCCCTTAAATCATGAGAAACAAGTCGAGATGAAGAGATACTTACCTGAACAAGGTCCTTGGTGTATTTGGTGCTTGTAAGTATCACAACAAATGAAAATAGTGTTGGATCCGGGGGTTCTTCTTGGATCAAGGCATTGTTGGTGACCATCTCATACTCTCTAGAGGTGTCTAAAAACTCTCCTGGTCGCCAATGATAGGTTAAGAATGATCCAGATGATGAAAGATCCATTTTAGGCTCCACGGGAAACTTTTGAAGTGATGTGATACAAAACTCGAACGGTACAGGTCTTGAACGTTCTAGATAGTTTCCAGGTCTCCAAATGTGGCTTTGAGAGGCATCTTGATGAAGACAACGGATGGTTTTTCCAGTGGGTAGCTTTGCTTTCAATTCAATGTCTTCGAAAACTCGTTCACAATGATCTCTTGCTTTATTCCTATCATGACAAGAAGAAAACTCCATGTTAGTTAGTAGAAAATCAACAATAGGACGAGGTTGTACTATCATCGATTTAGAGCCATTAGAAATCATTCTAAAGCCCATGAAAAATCCTTGTTGAGCCGTAGTACTCCTGGCTTGAACTGGTTGCGTCTCCTTAAGAAAGTTGTCATCACTTTGCTCTTCTTTTTCTTTAGCTTTATCTTGAATTCCATCACCATAGATCATCGCCACATTGTAGTTGTAGGAGTGATTAGGCTGTAGCTTCTTCGGTTCAGTACCTATAGACACAACCTGCAAAAATTTAAGTTCACTCGGTGGCACCGGCGGAGGGTTAGAAGCACAAGTAATTTTATTCAAAGAGGTGAATAAATTTGAATCAAAAGGTTCAGCCTCTTTCTCTTTACCAGACATGGCCACGTAATTATCTTTCTTACCTTGTCCTTGCTTACCTCTGAGCTTGGTTTTGTCAAGATATACTTCATCTGGTGGCAATGGTACAAGACTAATCTTCTTTTCTTGAAAAGGTTTTGACACCGAAATGGTACATTCTGCACCAAGAGAAAGCAAGTTAGCTCTCATTCGTTTTTGAGAGTCTAGATAATTACCTCGGGTATTCACTGGTGGCAAAAAGTATGGTGGTTTCTCATTAGTCTCAACACTGTGACAAGGTGTAGGTAAGTTATTGTGGGCCAGAACTGCTTCAGTTTGAGTAAACCCTCCTATTGCGCGTGTTGTTGCTTCTTTAGGCGATTCTTGGCTTGGAGCTTGTTGTAGTAGTTCTGGTGGTGCTTGTGGAGCATACTTATTCCTTAGTAGTTCCTTAAGATCTCTCCAGGTCGTGATAGTCGGCTTGTTGTAATACCAGCGTTCATAAACTTCATCCAACAACCATTTGTAAGCATCTCCATTGAGTCGTCCAATGGCATAAGCGAACCTCTTCTCTTTCAGAATGTGATTTTAGTAGAACCAATCCTCCATGTTTTGTTCCCACTCTAAGTAGTTTTCTTTTCCTGAAAATTTCCAAAGTTGTAGCTCATTAGTTGGTTGAAAATCAAAACAAAACACAGATTTGGGAGCGTGAGAGGTTTTATGCGGGCTGCGCCAAGTTGATCTCGTTGTATTGTCTGGCGGCTTGGGATTAAGCTCTTGTTCCCTCCCTTTTAGTGATCTGCTCTGCTCTTGTAGAAGTCCTTGACGAAGCCTTTGACGAAGTGCAGCCATGTTGTTATCCATTACTTGCTCCATGTTTGCTGTCATCTCTTCAACGAGTTGCTTGTTGCGGTTGCTGAATGTCTCCTCATCATGATCGGCCATCTCTGCCTGAAAATCAACACAGAAAGTAACCAGTAAAGAGTCCTTTTGAAGATCAAATTGGTCCTAATTCATAAGAACACGAAAATGACTCTTGGTATTCAATTTCATCTGATGAACACTGTCAACGACTATTTTCAGAAAATGATCTCGAAAAATTATCAAAACATATCCAAAAATTCTCAAACCAATTTTAACAAATACTAGACTCAAAATCGGTTCCGATCCAATTGATTTCACAATTTTATCACAAGCCAATATTTAATTAAAATTCACACAAGTTGGTACGAAAATCACTTAACTTCTCAATGTTGCTCTGATACCACTTGATACGATTCTGGGTGGAGAATCGTGTCCCAATCACTCACTGGGAAGTTAAGGTGACAAGTTTAGACTCCAGGCTTGAGCAACAAGCTGATCTAGAGTTTGGGTGGAAGGATAGACGCCACGAGAGGATGCGGAAGGCCTCTTGATAAGTCTGGTTCGAACAACCTAATCACTAGGATTGTTCTTGGGTTCTAATTCGAATCACTCGAAAAAGAAAAGAGAGAAAGATAATTTTTATTCAAAAAGAGGTTAAGAAAATACAGAAGAGTTCTCAGAGGATATAAAGAAGAGAGGAGACGAAGAGGAGAAGAGAGGAGGAGCGGAGCATTGAAGTCTCGGCGAGTTCCAAGACAGGCCTTGGAACTTACCAACGACTAAGGCACAAAACACAATCCCCCGCACACATAACATTCTCATACATAAGTTTAAACATTCAAATAACTAAAATAGAAAAGATAGAAAGAAAAGAAGATAATGGTCCGCGCCAACAATCTCGAGACGGCCGGACTAGGTCGGACTAGCACCAAGCAAAGGTGAACCTATGGACCACGAACCTCATTAAAAACCTTCCTTTGGAAAACCACTTGGGAAAAACCAAAGGCAAGGGAAAAAGAGTGTAGGTGAGCCATAGGGCTTGACACTAATCATCCCGGACATGAACCAAGACCAACGTGGCCGAGGTATCATCTACATCCGAGTGACCCCTATGAACCAAAGCTTGTTGTAGCATTGTTCCAACTCTGTGAATGCGTTCCTTAGTCTTAGAACGAATCCTAGAACCAACTAGCAATTCCTTGGCCGAACAAGAACGTGTCCTAACACCAAATGGTCCATCCGGCACTTCCTTCTCGACCGGTTCCAGCATTCCTTCGACCAGCTCCATTGTTTCCTCGACCAGGTCCAGCATTTCCTCGGCCATTGGATTTCCTTTCTGGACACTATCCATTCTCGCATCACCTAGTGAGTGTGAAATGCGGCCGTTTCTAGGAGAAAGAAACAAAAAATAGGCTATATTCTCCAAGTTCACTCATGAACAACCAGGAATGTTCAAGGCCAAAATGAACACAATAGAGAACATAATTGTACGAGAAAATGTCGTTATGCGATAACTGTTGTCTTGGTTCAAAGCTGAAACATGCTACCTATCAGATATAATTACATTTTCGTAAACCCTCGAAAGTCTGTCTAGTCCAGTCAAGTCTTGTCTAGTCTAGTCGAGTATGTCTAAGTCTTTCTACATTGTTTAGCGTCATTTCTATTCATGTGGGGGATTGTAGGATCAAAAAAAATTTATAAACATTTTGGGTTTATAAAAATTATTGGATCAAAATTTTAATAAACATTTGGGTTTGTAAAATTTTGTGTGAGGTGAAAAGAAATGGGTATGGGCCAAGTATATGATCAAGCCTTTCATATTTTCATTTGTAAGTGGAAATGTAAATGTCCCACATTGGAAGGTGGAAACATTTATGAGTGGTATATATAAGAAAAGAACCATTTATTTGTTTAAATGGCTATGAAGAGAGAAAGGAAAGACCACACGCGCGCCGTCCGTCCGTCCAGCTCGGCTCGTGGGTCGTGGGTCGTGGGTTGTGGGTTGTGGTAATGGGCCTCCAGAGGCCCGCGCGCATATATATTTTTGAAGAAAGTTCTTATGAATTTTTGTAGTTCAATTAAATGCTCGGATTAATATTTACGAATATTATTTAACCCGAAATTTTTCCGACAACACGACATTGCGTGTGCGTGATTTACGCGCCGAAAGATGTTCCTAGCTAACGCTAGGTCTGCGCATGCTCGCCGAAAGTTGGGCCGAAAGCGTTGGCCGAAAGTGCTGCCTACTGGCTAAAGCTGCGTCAAAAGTGTGCACGCGTTTTCTTTCTCGGCAGCTGAACCTCAGCCTCCCTTCCTATAAATACCAACGTTCATTCTCTCATTCTATACACCACTTCTTTCTCTCTACAAAACATCCGACTTCCCTCTCTACTTCGTAAGTTCTTTTTACGCAAGTTCATCTCGAGAGTTTCGTATTAAAATTCGTTCGTTGAATTCCTATTTCGAGTGTTGCGAAAAGGAATTGTTTACGGTTGTATCCTGGGATTCAAAAATCGCTTCAGACGGTCACACTACCGGCGATTTATTGAGTTAAGGACAGAGACCAAGTCTCGCCTCCGTAACTTTGAACACTTTACTAATCTTGTTTCACTCTGAGACTTAGTCCTCAAAATCACGGATTCTTGAGTTGTGAAAAAGATTAGTATCGTTGTTTTCACTCTTTACTAGCCTTGTTTCACTCTAACACTTAGTCTTCATAAATCACAGATTTTTTGAGTTGTGAAAAAGGCTAGAATCGAGATATTTAGCCCGTAATTTCATTTCCGGAAATTCGAGCGCCTACAAGTTCTCACTTCTCATGTGAGATTTTCAATACGTTTCCTCAAAATAATGTTTCTTTAGCTCATTTACTCCGAATAAAATTTTACTTTCTTTTACAGTCGTTTGGTTACCAACTTACCGTATATTAAAAAAATTGTTGTTTAGACAAATGGTGTTGCTCATTTTTATCAATCATAATTATGGAGTTAATGTTGTCTAACTCATTTCTCCATATAACTTAGGAATACGATATGAAGCAATCACAATTCACCGTGATGACCAAGTTACTATACTGAGGAGTGAGAACCAAACCGTTTATAAACATCGTATTAGGAAAATAAAATTGCTTGAACTGATTTGTCTAGTTAATTATTATTTTCTTATAGTCATCCAACATATGAAGTATGAAGTCCCATGTGGGAGGTAAAAAAATCCACTACAGACTGTTGGTAACAACGCATCTGCTTAATTACATAATTACAGAATAAAAATTATTTAATTGAAAAGATGCAGAATAAAAATTTGCATAATCAAAATTTTATGTGATTAGATATCATACATAATGAAATAAACCACTGAAGACATGTTTATTTGCATAATGATTTTTTACTTGTATTTTGTTAGACAAAAAACAAATCTTGCGTTTTTGCCTAATTGTCTATCATTAAACAATTTTTTATGATTGGTAAAATATTTGCATAACTACATTAGAATAAACAATTATGCCATTAGACAAATTACCAATGAAAGCCAATATATAAAGAAACATGAGGAAAAAGTGGTTACATTGTTGTGACGTTGGCAAAAATAACATTTTAGTGATGTAAGAAAAAGTTTAAAGGAACGTTTATAGTGATGTGTTCGGATCTCTTAGATCTATGGCTAAATCGACGGCCCAAGAACTAGTCCATATAAGGGGCCGTAAAAAACAAAACACAAATCTAGATAGTGACATTGCAAGTTTCGAGGTGGGTATAACGTAAGAGTTCTTTAAGGAGAAATGAAGGCAACGTTTTAAGGAAAAAAGAAGGTAACGTGAAGAACTACTAGTTCTATATTTAATGATAACAACAAAATTATAAATTTGAGAGACTCTTTCCACTCTATTGAAGCATAATAAAATTATAATTTGAAAGACTCTCACTAATAATGCTTTTAGAAGCATAATAAAAATTAGTGCAACTCACTCTATGTTTTACAATATTTTTAACGAGTTGGTTTTGCATTTGACCCCAAAAATGAAAGAATGGAGATATTAGACTACATCTTCTCCGGTAAAATGTACGGGACGAGCAAATGCTAAGTCTTTAGGATGATAAATCTGAATATAGCATTACAGTTCTTTTTTTATTAGAACAATTTGTCTGAATATTTTTGTTTTGTTGATTAAAGGAATCTTAGGCCGAAACTCTGATTATAATACTCTGTGGCTCATAAAAATTTAGGGGTGTGATTGGATGCACTAGCCACTAGTTAGAGTAAAAAATAAAGTGAAAAAATATTGGCTCCTACTTCTTCTCTTTTTATACCAATCAAGTTGAAAACATTAAGTCAAATTTTCAGCCAGAAAAAACAATAAAAAAGAAAAGCAGAGTAAATGTTTACTCCATGCAAATGGTGGTAGAAATATAGTTACTCCAGTTACTGTTAACTTTACTTTTTTTTTTTTTTTCAGCACAATTCAAGTTATATTTGTTACTTTCAGTTACTCTACTTTTACCAATTACACCGTGGAAATTTTTTATATGGATGGCCAAGATGCAAGATTTGTCTGAATTAAACACTTTTAATTCCAATTTAGATTTTTTTTTTTTGACATCTTCCAATTTAGATTTATTGTTAAGTTTTTTTTGTCACTCTAATACTTCATTAATTAAAACCGGTTTACAAATGTTGATAGACTCTCCTTTGCTAAACCATCAGCTACAATCACTACAAGAAAACACGCCGAAATCCGACGGGATTTCCGACGGCCATAAAATCCGTCAGAAATTTCCGACGGATTTCCGACTAAAATCCGAGAGAATTTAATAATTACAACGCCGTCGGAAATTTCCGACGGATTTCCGACGGCTTTCCGAGTAAATCTTAACGTTAATATAGCCGTTTTATGACCGTTAGTGTACTGTTAAAATTCCGACGGATTTCCGACGGAAAAAATAATTCCGTCAGAAATCCGTCGGAATTTATGACCGTTATATAGCCGTTGAATAGAGCTGTTACAAACCGACGGAATTCCGACGGATTTCCGACGGACACGAGGTTATAAATATGTTTTCACACCCCTCTACCTCATTACACCACAATCCAATTCCATTACATTCTCTCTATCATTTCTTGTTAATATACGATTTTTATAACAAAAAAGTGAAAAATATGTATAGATATTTTCGATCATGGATGGACGAACCAATGATGAATCCGGAGTCGAACACCTTGAACGAGGATTATGCACGAGGCATAGTCGAGTTTATGCAAGTGGCCGGAAATCAACCGCGTGTGCAAAAATCAGGTAAGTTGATATGTCCATGTTCAATTTGCCAGAATTCTCGTAATGTTAGGGTAGAGATGGTTTGGCATCACTTGTATAGCAATGGATTTACGCCTGGATATAAGATTTGGTATCTACATGGAGAAAGAAATTACGATTATGGTAGTACTAGTGAACCAACTGTCTCGGATAGTTTAGGAGATAGAACGGAAGTAGATGTAGGTGTAGGCACAGTTGAGATGGTGAATGATGCGTTTAGAGAGAATGTGCAGTACTATGAGGCTAAAGAGAGAGATAGGTTCGAAGAACCTAATTTAGAAGCACGAAGATTTTTTGATATGCTAGACGCAGCAAAGCAACCACTATATAAGGGGTGTAAAGAAGGTCAATCGCCTCTATCATCTGCAAGTAGATTGATGACGATTAAGACGGACTTCAATTTGGCGGAGGAGTGTGTTGATGCAATAACAGATTGGGCGAAAGATATGTTGCCTGAAGACAATCTTTTACCCGCATCATACTACGAGATACAAAAACTTGTATCTGGTCTTGGTTTGCCGTATAAGGTGATAGATGTGTGCATCGACAACTGTATGTTATATTGGAGAGAAAATGAAAACCGCAAAAGTTGTCAATTTTGTGGTAAACCGCGTTATCAGGAAAGTAGTGGAAGAGTTCCAATTCCGTATAAGCGTATGTGGTATTTAAAAATAACAGAGAGGTTGAAGAGGTTATATTTATCTCAGCGCACGGCAGAGCCAATGAGATGGCATGCAGAGCATCGCCAAGACGGTTACACATCCATCAGACGCAAAAGCGTGGAAACATTTTCAGTCATTGTATCCAGATTTTACGTATGAGCGAAGGAATGTTTACCTCGGGTTATGTACGGATGGTTTCAACCCATTTGGGATGCATGGAAGGAAGTATTCGTTGTGGCCCGTAATTGTAACTCCTTACAATTTACCTCCATCACTGTGCATGCGTAGAGAGTTTTTGTTTCTCTCTATTCTCGTTCCCGGCCCAGAGCATCCGAAGAGGTCACTCGATATATTCCTCCAGCCATTGATATATGAGTTACAAATGCTATGGGAGCATGGTGTCGAAGCGTACGATGTTTCATGTCACCAGAGTTTTATGATGCGTGCAGTTCTTATGTGGACAATAAGCGATTTTCCAGCATATGGTATGTTATCTGGATGGTCAACTCATGGGAGATTAGCGTGCCCGTATTGCCAAGACGTGACTGATGCATTCCAACTTAGGAATGGAAGAAAGAGTTGTTGGTTTGATTGCCATCGAAGATTTCTACCGAGTCGTCATCCGTATCGTCGGTCTAGAACATTGTTTACGAAAAACAAGAAAGTGTTTGATGCTCCACCTCCTGAAATTGACGGAAGTGCTATATTGGACCAATTAAGAGATTTTGGTGCTGAAATGACTGCTTATTGTTGGGGTAATGGACATGAACCTGTTTACGGTGCTGGCGAAGTTCATAACTGGCACAAGAAGAGTATTTTTTGGGATTTGCCTTTCTGGAAGGACCATTTATTGCGGCACAATTTAGATGTGATGCACGTTGAGAAGAACTTCTTTGAGAACATCATGAACACTGTCTTAAACGTCCAAGGGAAGACGAAAGACAATATGAAATCTAGATTGGACTTGGCTGATATTTGCAGTGGTCGTGAGAACATGGAAGTTTCAGAGGATGGTAGATGTCCTTTTCCTCCATGGAGGTTGGATGCAGCTAAGAAAGAAGAATTTTTTGATTGGATTCGCGACGATGTCAAATTCACGGATGGATACGCATCTAATCTGCGTAACTGCATCGATTATAGAGAAGGAAAGTTTACTGGAATGAAGAGTCATGATTGTCATGTTGTGATGCAGCGGCTTCTTCCTTTTGCTTTTGAATATCTTCTTGAAGGAGATGTCCACAAAGCAATTGCAGGAGTTGGTTCTTTCTTTTGAGATTTATGCACAAGAACATTGACTGTTGAGGGAATCGACAATTTAAAGGCCAATATCCCGGTGATCCTTTGTGATCTGGAGAAGATATTTCCGCCGTCTTTCTTTGATGTGATGGAACATCTTCCAATCCACCTGCCACGAGAAGCTGAACTAGGAGGCCCTGTTCAATACCGTTGGATGTATCCTTTTGAACGGTACATGTTCCATCTGAAGAAAAAAGTTAAAAATTTAAGCAAAGTCGAGGGATCTATTGTCGCACAGAGCCTCAACGAAGAAGCTTCACAATTTGCTGAATATTACTTCCCATCGGAAGTTCGTACGAAGAGTAGACGTCCTGGTCGCCATGATGATCGTAATGAGAGAGCGATTTACCCCGTCGTTGTTCCTGAGTTATTTTCCCAAGTTGGTCGAGTTAGTGGTAAAGGAAAGAAACGCAAATTATCGCAGCAGGAGTTGTCACACTTACATACATATATCCTAACAAATTGTGAAGATATTGCGGAATATAAAAGGTAAAAAACTTTACTTATGTGAATACAAAAATATATTTTAATTTTTCTTAGATATGTAAATTTAACTAATCATGATTTTTTGTTATTTTACAGCATTCACATGTCATGTATGCGCGCGTTCTATCCAGACAAGTCAGAAGAAGAGCTTCAAGCGATTAAGGAGGAGGATTTTATGCCTTGTTTGAAATTTTACGTAAGTGTGTTAATAGTTTACTACTTTGTTATATTTAAAACTTATATTTTAATTATATTAATTAATTTTGTGTGAATCATTTTTATAGGTTACTGAAGGAATAAGAAGCGGACAAACATTTCCAACATGGTTAACATAATTTGTTAATGGTCCAACCTACATCCTAGGTATTGCAGTCGTGGATATGCCTTTACGATTCATGACGAACGAAGTACAAGAC
Organism: Barbarea vulgaris; assembly: GCA_963667165.1. Lineage (NCBI taxonomy): Eukaryota > Viridiplantae > Streptophyta > Magnoliopsida > Brassicales > Brassicaceae > Barbarea > Barbarea vulgaris. The sequence goes on along the minus strand of OY763891.1, from coordinate 15,086,793 downwards.
CAACTGCAGATTATGGAATATCTGTGAAGTCTGGTGATGATGTTTACTACGGCATTCTTAAGGAGATTTTGGAAGTGCGGTACCCAGGAATGTTAGACTTGAGGTGCATTGTTTTTAAGTGCGATTGGTATGATCCAGTACTTGGGCGTGGTGTTATGGTTAACAAATTCGGTGTTACGTCAGTTAATACAAGTCGGAGCCTTCAATATTATGACCCATTCATTCTAGCGTCACAAGCAGAGCAGGTATGATATATCCAAATACCAATTGTTTTATTACTAATTAGTATCTTAAAATCGACAAACTAATTGAATGTGTGTTTTTTTTTATATAGGTGTGTTATATTCGTTACCCTCGAGTAACCCGGCGGTCAGATCCTTGGGTCACAGTTACTGCTATTACCCCTAGAGGAAGAATTTATGGAGTTGCTGCACACGATCCATTACAACCCACCATAAATGTTCCAATGGATCCAGTTGAGCCTACTTGTGATCTCGAACTTGTCGTTGATTTCACACAATTCGGTGTAGTTCATTCAGAGTTAGAGGAAGAAGAAGGAGAATTTTTTGAGGATTCAGACGCAAATATTCCATCTGAAGGATCTTCATCATCAGAACCAGAGTTATATAATTTAATTTTTAATTTTGTATTAGATTAAATGATTTTCCAAGTTTAAATTAAATGATTTTCCAAGTTTTTAGGATTTTTAGATCACTGATAATTTAATTTGCTTTAAATTAAATGATTTTCCAAGTTTTTAGGATTTTTAGATTTATATAATTTAATTTTTAATTTTGTATTAGATTTATGAATTTTATTAGATTTATTGCTTAATTAATTTGTTTTTATTTTTGTAGGGATTACGGTGCTTTTCTCGGGGGTTCGAGCCGCGGTGGTTCTCAGCAGCGGGCCCGACAGAGACGGCGGACTAGTGGTGGTAGTCGTCGTCGATCAGACTCGGCTCAGGGTTCGCTCCCCCATTCTCATGTTCCGGAGACGCAGTCGGCTCCGACCCAGTCAGCTGCAACACAGATGAGCATCGAGGACTTCGTGTCTCAACCGAACCGCGACCATTGCACGCTACTTCATCCACTATGTCGCGGAGGGGGGACGTGGTAAGTAATTTTTTTTAAATCTTTTAAAATTTTTTGGTTTTTAAAATTTTTCTAATATTATATATCTTCGAAATTCTTTTTGTAGGTTTCATCTTACAAGCAGCGGGATACCCAAGTCCATCAACCGGATGCTGAACTCGATGGTACGACATCCGCATTCAACATATTCGTCGATGCCGTTGGAAGAGAAAGAACTTTGGTTTCGACATTTTGCGGTAAACCTTACTTTTTTTTTTTTTTTTTTTACTATTAATTAATTTATTAAACTTTATTTCAATTTTTTTTTTTTTTGCAGCAAGAGTTTACAAGTCCATCAACCGGATGCTGAACTCGATGGTACGACATCCGCATCCAACATATTCGTCGATGCCGTTGGAAGAGAAAGAACTTTGGTTTCGACATTTTGCGGTAAACCTTACTTTTTTTTTTTTTTTTTTTTTTTTTACTATTAATTAATTTATTAAACTTTATTTCAATTTTTTTTTTTTTGCAGCAAGAGTTTACATGGGAGCCACAGCACACGGCTACGGTGAGAGCCTCCTTTGATTCTAAGGCGGGGTCTCATTACACGAAGCAGATGCACGAGTGGAAGGAGAAGTGGCTGAACAATGAAGTCCCGAAGCCGTTCTTTGGGAACCCGGAGTTGTGGGCTGGATTTGGTGAGTATTGGAGCCGAGACACAACCAAAGCGGATTCAACAATCCACTCGACCAACCGGAACAGCGAGCGCAGTGGCAAGGGCAAGGCAACGCACAACTTAGGAGCGGTGAGCAAGGCAACCCGTCAGCTTCAAATGGTAAGTTTTATTATTTAGTTTTTTTATTTATTTCTAATATGAGAATTTTAAGTTATCGGTTAGATTTAGGTTTTTTGTAATGAGAATTTTAAGTTATCGGTTAGATTTAGGTTTTTTGCAATTTAGGTTTTAAGTTATTGGTTAGATTTAGGTTTTTCGTAATTTTTTAATATTTATTATTTGATCATTTTTCCGTGTCATGAACTCGGACGTGAGCCTACCGCCCTCGAATTGCTCAAGGATGCCCACACCAACAAACACACGCACGAAATACAAGATGCGGTGGCTCGGGAGATATGCGAGGCCGTTGAGGTGCAAACGCAAGCCTATCTCCAATCTCAGTCGTTGGTTGACGGAACTCCTCCGTGCACTGAAGCTCCTGTCGAGGTCGTCAACAACTTCGTGTTGAAGGTAAGTAATATTTTGTTTTTATATTTACTTACTATCTAATTTTAATTTCTATTTTTAAATTTTAACGTTTACTTTCTTTCGCAGGCAACTCTGCAGAGCAGAGGTCGCGTTTTCGGTCTTCCCGACGAGTTCCGATCTTCGGCTTCTTCCCGCTATTCAGTAGATGAAGATCTACGGGCCGAACTCGCACAGAGGACTTCGGTGATGGACGAAATGCGTACCAAGATTCTTACATTGGAAGAAAGCAACCGCGAGATGGAAACGCGGATGGCAACGAAGGTGCAAGAAGAAGTCCAAGCCCAGATCGCGTCTCAGATGGCCGCGTATTTTGCTCGGATGACGCAGACGCCACCGCCATCGTCATCGTCACCGCCCCCGCCACCGCAACCGTAGATTTTTTTTATTTTTCGTTTTGATGTTTTTTTTTTTAAAACAACAAAATTTAATTTTTATTTTTTTTTGGATATTATTAAATTTAATTTCATTTTAAATTTTCAATATAATTTTTTTAATTATTTAATAAATTTTATATATTTTCTTATTATATAAATTCATTAATTTTTTTAATTTACAAAATTACTAATAACCGTCGGAATTGTATCCGTCGGAAATCCGTCGGAAACAATCCGTCGGAAATCAGTCGGAATTATGTCTGTCGGAAATCCGTCGGAATTGTGTCCGTCGGAATTATATTCATCGGAATTCTGTCGGTAATCCGTCGGTTCCGTGTTCATCGGAATTCCATCGGAAAACCGTCGGTTATATGATTCCGACGGATCTCCGACAAATTTGCCGTTAATGGCAAATTCCGTCCGAAATCCGTCGGAATTATGTTCGTCACCTTTCCGTCGGAACATGCGACGGCTTTCCGACGGATTTTCAAATTCCGACGAGATAAGCCCGACGGATTTGGCCGTCAGTTTTCGGCCTGTTTTCTTGTAGTGAATGTTACGACTTCTAGGGATATGTCGAAAACAGGTACTTTCAAAAACTAAAGAAAACGAAACGATGTCGATCAGCACTCCATGAATTACGGCAAGGTTCTCGCCGGCGTTAATTGCTGTTATCAATTGGAGAGAATCTGATTCTATCACAAGGTGTTTGAAGCCAAGTGTCGACGCTGTTTCCATGGCTGCTCGCATGGCCAATCCTTCCGCCATTAAAGGCGTGCTAACAAATTGTATGATTTTGGAGTGGTTCGAGATCAACTCCGACCGATTACTCGAGAAAGACCACCCAAGGCCTGTTATTTTCCTATCCTCTCGCCAAGCTCCATCAGATCTGCAGGTAATAGTATCCTCTATAAGCTCAGATCTGGGAAGTCTCTTTGGTCGATCATGATTAGCTTTTCCTGGTTGGGCAATTGCCCACTCTTTGCAATCAACGATGGCTTTAGTTAGTGTATCTGTAACAGAGTACACCTTTTCATTGAAGATCATATTATTTCTTGCTTTCCACAGGTTCCAAGCTATCCAAGGGGCTAACTTCTCACCTTCAATACCCGTAGGAGGAAGGCAATTAGCTGACTTGATCAAAGTCGAGACCTCATGAAAGGTTTGATGTCTATTAATTCCAAAATTCTTGCTGAAAGGTGACTCCTTCCAGACCTGTTGTGCAAAGGCACAATGGAGAAGCACATGAGATACTGTTTCCATCTCGCCACATCGTCTACATAGTGGATCAACATTAATTTGTCTAGCTTGAAGCCGTTCACCGACTGGTAAGGCGCCTTTAATTGCTTTCCATAAAAACATCTTAAGCTTGGGTGCCGTTTTGATTAACCAGACATCTCTGTTCCATTGTGTCTCCGGGCTGGGGAGGTTCCCTGGTGCCTCAGGGCTTGCATTAGTGGTGAAATGGTACCCAGACTTGGTCGAGTACTTGCCAGAAGTACAGTTCAACCAGATTAGCTTATCTTGGCCTCCCAATTTACTAGACTTAATGCATAGAATATCTTCTTCATAATGAGGTAATAAGCTTTGAATAAGTGGTCTATTCCAATTTGTAATATTGGAATGAACAAGATCTTTCACTTTAAGTGATGAATATTTCTCTTCTACAGGACCCATGGGGCTTACTTGAGCTGAATTGGAGAGCCACGGATCATACCATACATTGACATCTGCTCCATTGCCCACTGCCCAGCCAATGTTCTTGACAAGTAGATCTCTACCCAGTAAGATGCTTCTCCAGCCATGTGAAGCAGAACCTGGGGCTTCACATGACATGAATCCTGAGGAGGTACAATACTTTCCTAGTAGTACTCTAGCAAGAAGAGAGTTTGGTTCTTCAAATATTCTCCAGCCCAATTTAGCTAGCATAGCATCATTGAAGGCTTGGATATCTCTGAATCCTAGCCCTCCATCTCTTTTGGATTTTGTTAGGTTATCCCATGACACCCATGGCATCTTTTTCTTTTCAGTGTTTACATCCCACTAGAAGCGAGTCAAGGCTGACTGAATTCTTTTGCAGAGAGACAGAGGAAGTTTGAAGCATGACATTGCATAGGAGGGCATAGCGGAGAGCACACTCTTCAGTAGGACCATTTTGCCAGCTGAGGAGAGGAACCTTGAGGACCAACTAACAGCTTTCTGTTTAATCCTGTCAACTATGGAGGTAAACATATCCTTCTTCTTCCGACCAAAATGCTCTGGTAAACCCAAATATTTACCCACTCCTCCTTCTAGGTGAATCTGAAGCTCAGATTTTACTTTGTTTTTCAGGGACTGGGGAGCCTTTTTGGAGAATGTGATGGCTGATTTTTCTGTATTGATGCACTGTCCTGAAGCTAGCTCATACTCCTTGAGGATCCTTTTCAAAGCAGCAATGCTTTTATTATTTGTTCGACAGAAGAACATAGTGTCATCTGCAAATAGTAAGTGATTAACCCTAGGGCTTCTTTTTGCAACTCTGATTCCTTGTAGGCTACCATCTTCCTGAACTTTCTTACACAGCCCTGATAGAACTTCACTACACAGGATGAATAAGTATGGTGACAAGGGATCTCCTTGTCTGATACCTCTCTGTGGATGCACCTTGCCTCTTGGAGAGTCATTAATCAAGTAAGAGTAAGTGACTGTACTAACACACTCCATTATCCATTTGATCCAGACTGAATGAAAGCCAAATTTTTGCAAGACCAGTTGAATAAACTCCCACTCTAGTCTATCATAGGCTTTGCTCATGTCAGTCTTGACTGCCATTGAGCAATGCTTCTTGGCTGATGAGGATTTAAGGAAATGGAGCACCTCATGAGAAATTAAGACATTATCTGAGATAGCTCTTCTTGGAACAAAAGCAGACTGGTTCTCAGATATCAGGTTTGAAAGAATGGGTTTCAGTCTTCCAGTTAGCATTTTTGCTATTATCTTATATATGACTGAACATAAGGCAATGGGTCTATATTCTGTAACCTTCCTTGGTCCATGAATCTTGGGAATGAGCCTGACATAAGTCTCATTGATGTTGCTTGGCAGGTTTCCAGATTGGAAGAAGCTTCTTATTTCCTGACAGATAGCAGGTCCAATGGTAGTCCAATTTGCTTGGAAGAAGCTGGCGGAGAAACCATCCGGGCCTGGTGCCTTGTCTGCACTGATAGAGAAGAGGGCCTGGTGAATCTCTCCGTTGGAAGGTTCCTTAATGAGCTCCTGATTTTCATCATCAGTGATCTTTGTGGGGATAGCCGAATTAACAATGCTTGCTCTATTCCCTGCTTGAGAGGTAAACAGTTTGTTGTAGTATTTAACTATGACTTTTGCAATATCCTCTTCCGTATATTTAGCTTGTCCCTCCTCATCTTCTATCACTGAGAAATTGTTTCTAGCTGTTCTGCCTCTAGTAACAGCATGAAAATAGCTTGAATTTTTGTCTCCCAAAATAAGCCAGAGCAACCTGCTCCTTTGTCTCCAAAACTCCTCTTCATCCTTGTAAGCTTGATTAAGTTTGCTGTTTATTGAATGCAGGAGTGTTTCATCATTCAAAGGACTAACCAATGCCTATTCAAGGGCCTGTTTCAAGAACTCAATGAGTTCTTTACTGTTCTTGCTCTGTTCTTTACTCCACTGCAAAATGGCCCATCGTACCTGAGAGATGCGAGTGTTCACTGTGCTTGTTTGATCAGCATTCCAGGTTTTATCAATGATCTTTTTAACCTCCAGATTATCTTTTAAACGTCTATCAAACCTAAAGATGCCTTTCCTCTTCTTTTTCCCAGGATCGAAGCAAGAAAGGAGTGGTTTATGATCTGAAGCTTCAAATCTGAGGTATTCACAGCTAGCATTGGGATACAGCTCATCCCATTGGCTATTAGATAATGTTTTGTCTAGCCTGCATCTTGTGACTTGCTCATTTCTTATCCCTCTCCAGGAGAGGGGATCACCCGTGTGTCTAAGATCATATAGGTCACCCTCCGACAGGAATGATCTGAAGTCTGAAAAGAGCCTTCTGGTCGTAAAGGGCCGCCACTCTTCTCTTCATTATTAGTGATGTCGTTAAAGTCCCCTGATAGGAACCAAGGTGCATCCCTGAACTGAGCTAGTTCAATTAGGTGCTTCCACATTGCCCTTCTTTTGATTTTGTCAGTGTCTCCATAGATGAAGGTAATGTAGAACCTCTTTTTTTCATAGGTCATTCTAGCATCTATGTAGTTTGGACATGAGCTTAGGACCTCTAGATGGATCTCTTTTTTCCAGAGTAGAGCCAAACCTCCTCCAAGCCCTTGAGGAGGGATTAGTACGTTGTTTGCATAGCCAAAGCTATTTAATTTACTCAGCACAAATTCAACGGAATTCTTTGATTCCGAGAGGAAAATTATCCCTGGAGATACTTTACTATGTATCTCTTTTAGTCGCTGGACTGTCCTGGGATTCCCCAAACCCTGACAGTTCCAGCATAAAATCTTTACGGAAGAGGAGGTGATGGATCCCCCCGAAAATCCATCTTTTTTGCCTTTGAAGAAGGAATTAATTTGATTTGAGGAGGGCCATGTATAGCTTGAGTAGCAGAAGCAGTTTTTCCTTCCCTTCTACTAGGACCAGCACCTTGAGCTTGAGTGGATTTAGGCCCAGTCTTCCTTACTTTTGGTTCCAAGTTAAGCTTCCTTCTAGGTGAAGAACCCACCTGAATAGATTTTCTCTTTCTTGAGCTAGCCCCCAGTAACAATGATGGGCTCGATTGTGCTGTCCTCTTTCCAGGTGGCCTTCCGGGTTTCCTTTTTTGGGTCTTGTCGCTTGAGTCATCTCCCACCACAATACTGTTAACTGATGGTCCTAACCTTAGGGACACTGGTATTCTCTCAGGAATCTCCTGATGATTTACCATAACTGTACTCTCCATAGCCGGTTGAGCATTCATAGTAGCCCTAACCATTCTGGCTGCTGTTTCCTCCATTTGTCCTGATTCCTCTGTTAATCTAACTCTTTCCTTTCTTGCAGCACTTTCTATTGGATCAGGAACACTAGCATATTGGACCAGGACCTCTCTTAGTTCACCAATAGCCTCATTTATAGCTTGTTGCGGCAGATCACTAGCTAGGACATGATTCAGCTCTTGCCTTTCCATATGTGATCTTATAGTCCGAGAGGACTCAGCCACCTCATGTGACCTGTTTTGAATATTATCTATTGGTTCTTTGTCCTTCCTCTTTTCTCTCCAAACAGGATGTGGAGGGTTTACGAAGGATCTAAAGCTCCCTTCTCTTCTTGGGCTCCGTGGATGGTAAGATGAGTGATGTCTTCTATCTCCTCCAAAAGACCCGGAGAAAGGTGCATTATCTCTTGAAACATGTCTAGAGGGGTAAGATGATCTAAAGTATCCCTCTTTGCTTATAAGCTGAGAAGTAGACGAGCTTGTCAGATGCAAAGGTCTTATTTGTGTCCTAGTCTCATCCCTAGGTAATCTTCGAGAAGATGATGTATGGGAAGTTTCCTTATGGTGCTCTCTTCTCCCTGAGATAAATGATCTGTGTGGTTGGCTCAGAGAGCCTACATCCTCACCTCTTTCCTTGTTTAAATTTCTGTCAGATCTTGTTGCAGTACCTAAAGAACAGTCTTTGACTTCATGGTCCAACATGTGGCATTTAGAGCAATACCTCTCCAACTTTTCATACACCAATGATGCAGATGCTTCCTCTCCATTCTCAAACTCCACTGTGGAGGTAAAGACTAGGGGTTGTAGCCCATTAATGGTAACTCTCATTCTTGCCATTGTTTCTGAGATTTCAGCTCTTTCAAACTGACCAATGTCGTTGCCGATGCTTTCAAAGATCTCTTTCAACCATAGATAGGTGGGGATGCCTTTTATCTTGATCAAAAAGGGTATCTGAGAGGGAAAGTTGCGGTCCACCGTTGGTTCCCACCTCTGAATGATGACCATCCACTTTGCAAAATGGTAAGGACGATTTTCCAACACCAGTTGTAGATCCGCCTCAGTAGCAAATTTGAATTGAAACATCCCTTGTCTGATGTCTGTTCCGATAGCTCTCGTAGCAGTCTTCCAGAAGTCAGATAGGAATGGGATTAGGGACCAGACCCGCTGTTGGGGGTTAGTGGTCCTTCCTACCAACGTAAGAGAATGTCTCCTTATCAGATCTGAATTGTCAAAGCTAGGGACTCTGACTCTGGAAACTCTAGGAGTGTGACTAGCAAGTAAGCTTCCTTTCCCTTTTTTACTGTATGGTATTCTATGATTCATACCTTCTCTTTTATCCTTATTTTGCTTTAACAAGATTTCTTGGGTCAAATCAGTTTAATGCTTTAACGGCTCCAACTATTTGCTTTCACTGCAGGAACAGTAAACCTTTACGGGTTAGAAATAAATTGCAAGTACCTTTTCCTACAAGGGGACCACAGATCTTCACCAACTTGGTGAGAATTTAAGACAAGAAGTACTTCAGGTAAATTTCTTCACCTATCTGGTGTGACAAAAGTTCTTTAACTAGTCAAAAGACTTAGTTATGAAAGCTCTGTCATGTTTCTTAGACAGGATGAGATAGAAGAGCTTTAGAAAGACTCATGTTGTTCTCCAAAGCTTGGGAAAGTGCTAGACCGACTGTTGCTCCACCCTTATCCAGCCCTGGCATGGTTGCCGTGACGGAAGTGAACACAACCACCGGAAGAGAAGTCAGGAAAAACTCTAGCTCCGCTCAGATTTGAAAAACTTTCCCAAAATGTATTTAAAAAGTGGTTGAGATCTAGAAACTTTCAAAACCTTTGCTTAGAATAGCTGCTTCGAAATTTGTGCCTGAGAGCGTTTTTTCTTTTTTTGATACAGATTTATTGTTAAGTTAATGTCACGTTTTAAACCATCAATTCTAAAAGACATTAGCATCGCTATATTAGTTATTCTTAATAGTAACGGTTGCATCATCTTATATGCATTACTATCAATTAATATATTAACATAGGAAATCGAAATAATAGAAATGTTGTTTTAAATTTCGATAACTAAACCTCCAACTCCACTTAACTCCAATTCTACTAATAAATAAATATTCATTATAATACATTATAGTGGACGTTACACAAGGGCCATGATTTCATCGTAAAAGGATAATGTCAGCTTTTTGAACATGAGAGTTGTAATCATTTCACAAAGTTCTACATGCAAAAAAAGTGTTGATTATAAACAAGCTCTATATATAACAGTAGAAAATGCATTGTTTTTAACGTCTATAAATTTCATCTCTTATCACTTCTAAAAAATACAAAATCTTTGAAGTTGTAACCCCAAAAGAAGATTAAAAATGAAGGTGCAATTTATCATTCTCCTTTTGATAATATCATGGCTGACAAAAAAGATTACTTCTCTTGTTCCCGATTCTCGAATACGTGATAGAAGTGATTTCCCTGATGATTTCGTTTTTGGAACAGCTACATCGGCTTTTCAAGTAACTTAAGATGCATATCTTTAACAATAAGAAAAGAAACCATAACATGCATTAACAAAAAAAACTGGGTTATTTTGGATTCTTGGGCATTTAACTAAACCTGGTTCATTGTATTTTATTGTGGGCACTTTTGGCCATATTTAAATGTATACAAAATAAAATCTTTCAAAATTATAATAATAATATTGGCTGTAGTCATATATAATTATTAGTACCTTTGATGTCGAAATATATGAGGAAAATGAGTTAACAACAATATAAGTCATTTTTCCTTATGTTGCAAATTCGATGACGCTGCTGATTTTCTTCTCCAACTTTTGTTTATGTCACCATAAAAAATAGATGGGCATATGAAATACAGTTTGCAGGATCGTTTCTATATAAAAATGTTTTCTTATTGTTTCTATAAAAGAATTAAGCTGGTAATATTTGGATTATGTAGATCGAAGGTGCTACAGCAGAAGGTGGAAAGTCGCGCCATCTATTTGGGATTACTTCAGCCACACTTTTCCAGGTCTCTTTATTGTTTAAATTATTATTATATTATATAATCCTTACTAGTATATATACAGTGACAAATACTTGTATAATAAGTTACAAAATGCAGAAAGAACCAGTATGCAGAATGGAGATATAGCGGCTGATTTTTATCATCGCTATAAGGTAGTATTATAATCTTTTTATGTAAAACTTTTTTTGTTTTCATTGTTATTTCAAGGTGGAGAGTAAATTATTTTGTTATTGTAGGCACATTGTTTTATTTAACTAATTATTTAAACGTGCAAAAATATCAAACCAGGATGACATCAAGTTGATAAAAGAGCTAAATATGGACGCTTTCAAAGTTTCGTCGCTCATCTTCCTCACATCGATCCTGCGCGACCTCGATTCAAAACTGATCAACATTTTGAGAAGAAAGGTAAGGATGCCAAATAAAATCCAAAAACTTTTAATTCCTGTATAGTCAATTCAAGTGAAACTCGTAAACTAAACTATTTCTTCTATGAGCAGTATTAAATCACAGCAGCCACCAAATCGGACCAGGGGTATGTAACGGGTTTTTTTTTTTTTGACCCAAAAATTTGATTTCTTTTACAAATAATTCACAAAAATTCTAAGAATATTTACTTTCGTGTTTTCCACACAGGACGATTCAGGTTTCTTTTGGTCATACCCTGTAGGGTTAAGAAGAGTTCTTAACTACATCAAAGTTAAATACAATAACCCAATAGTCTATATAAAAGAAAATGGTGAGAGAAAAAATCCTTTAGAGCATCTCCAATATATTACTCTATTTTTTACTTTAAAATAGAGTTGGATTTTATTCCAACCCTACTCCAAAATGGAGTTGAAAATTAAGTGAGACTATCTCCAATGTATTACTCTATTTTTTCAAAATGGAATAATTCCAAAATGAAGTTGAATTTTAATCCAATTCTACTCCAAAATGGAGCTGAAAATAGAGTGATAAGTAAAAAAATAGAGTAATGAGTAAAATTACTTCATATTTGAAGTAATCATATTTTTACTCCATTTTGGAGTTGAAAATGAGGTATGGTTGAAGTAAAATCTATTCCAAAATGGAGTTTAGAGTGAAAAATGGAATGAGGTTAGAGATGGTCTGATGAGTAAAATAATGGAGTAATGAGTAAAGTTAATTCATATTTGGAGTAATCCCATTTTTCACAGCAAAATCTTCTCCAAAATAAAGTTTAAAGTTACAATTCCTTTATTTTTTGCAGGAATCGATGACTACGATGATGGTACAAAATTAAGAGACGAGATTCTCAAGGATGCATTTAGGATAAGCTACCATATGGACCATCTTAAACAGCTTCACAAAGCTATAATGTAATCTCCATTCCACACGTTCTATATATTTATAAAATTTTGATAGTTTTAAAGGTATACTTAGTTAATATTTGCGTTTACTAGTTAAAATATTTGTTTTTAAAGCATCAAAACTTTTTTTGTCAAAAATAATTTTGAAACTGTATAAACAGATTTTTAATTTGTTTTGGCTTACATTTTGCGAATTTTCAAATCATATTTGATTAAAAAAATAACTAAAATGTTGTGTTCTCTTTAGAAAACCAAAAGTAAACACAATAGTTCACTGTGTATATACACAAAATGTAAATTCGGAAAAAATCCACCCTACTTTTATTAGTCATCTCCATCAAGCGGACATTGTTTTAAATTATTATCTAAAATATTTTAGAGTATTTGCACTAGGTGGTAAAAGAAATGATGATAATTAATAAAATAAAAATGAGTTTTCTTGCATAAAGAAGCAAAATAGAATAGAAAACTTTTTTGGTGGTTTTGAATTGAACCCTCTTAACACCACCACTACTTTAGTGAACTGAACCCTCTCTGCTTCTCCTTCATATGCAATTTCTGTTGCTCTCAAGTCTCAAACTCCCATAACAATATATTTGATTCAATGATAATAAATTAGAAAGAAGATAAATCATTTTCTATAAATTCCTGGAAAAAAGTTTGTTACTGGGTGATTTTTAGTGTTATGCTTATGGATAATAAATGAGAAAAGTTTGTTACTGAATTTAGATGGTATAAGTCGTTTTTGCAGTTTTGGTTTAAAATTTATCTAAGTTACATGATTTTTTCATTTCATGGTTGAATGCTTTATCCGCTTTAAGTTCTAAATCATTCAATTAAATCATATCCTTACCAAACAATTTTTTTTGTTAAGAACTCATTTTTGCAAGAATCTTTTACTGTTGCAAAACGAAAGGCTTTTATGTTAATAATAATTAATTAATTTGAATATCAATATAAAATATTAAGATTTTTAGATGATGATGATGTATTTTGTGTGGAACGATGATAAACCTTAAGTTGTGTTATTTTTTTGGGTTGGTGAAAGAGAAAAAGAAGAAGATGGAAATAAAGGAAATAAAAAGAGTAACAAACTAGCACGTGATGATGAATCCAGTTTTATTCATATTTTTCTTCTGAATTGTATTTTAAATTTTGTTGCTGGCGCCACGTACCTACCCTTCATATTAGGCTAATAGCTGATGCGAGCATGATAATTAATTTAAAAAAAATCTGACGACAAAAAAAAAAAATTCCCTCAAATAGCACCAAAACAAGTTTTGTTCCAAAAATAGCTCACATTTTTATTTAGTACAAAAATAGCATTTTATGAAGTTCATAATTTATTTTTTTGGTTTGGGTTGACTATATTAGAATTTAGGGTATAGTTTTTAGGGGATAGGGGGTACAATTTAGGGTTTAGGGCTTAGAGTTTAGGGTTTTTTAAACCCTAAACCCTAAATCCTAAACCTTAAAAATATGAAGTTAGGATTACCCTTTAATAAAAATGATAATTGTGTCTTAAATAAAAATATGTGCTAAAAATGTCACAAAAACTTCATTTTGTGCTATTTTTGAGAATTTCCCAAAAAAAAATTTAGTTGATTTTTACTAGTGCCGGCAAAATTCATCTGATAGTAAAGATTCGTCAATCAACTCATAAATTGTTAAAAAAAAAATCCCTTAACAAGATTTTACGCCAAATATATGCATCGTGTTAAGCTTTTCTTTGAAGGGGACAAATCGTTTTTTAGCTTTTGTCTTAATTTTCTCGCTTTAACTAAAAGTACATAAACGGATGTCCGGCGAAGAAATAAATAAATTATAATTAAATAAAAACCTCTAATATGATAAGTAGGGCATGGAAAGGGTGATTAGTTTTGCTGAAAGTTCCCAAAGTTCATCCTAATTTGCATTTGATCACGGTCAGTGCAACAAAGTTAGCTATATAACCTGCAACATAAATCAATGTTTATGGGCATAAATGGTAACAAAATAAATAAGTTTAGATTCAACAATATCGTCAACATCATTTTTGAAAAAAAGCTAAATTCAGCTATATTCGACAGTCCCTCTAATATGTATGTTCGTTGCATCTAAAAAGATAAATAATAGCAGATATGCTACTTGCAAGCCAAGTAAAACTTTTTAGAATAAAAGAAATAAATTAGAAATGAATCTTTAAAAATAGATTAGATAATTCTTATAAAACATAAAAAATATTATCTAAATAGATAAAAATTAGGTTCGTGTTCAACTTTTTCGGATAACTATAAATATTTTTTTACATAATTTATATATAAAAAAGTATTGATAAGTATTAGGTTCGTGTTCAAATTTTTCGGATAACTGCAAATAATTTTGGATAATTTATAAAAATGTTTGGTTTCTGAAATTTTGGATGATTTAGATAGTTTAAAGAACTTTAAGATAATTTAGATAATATATATATTTGATTAAATGTCATTCGATTATGTGATCTCTAAACTTTGTCTAGAATACTTATCAGTCTAAATAATTTTATTTTTTAATTATATACTGAAAATATTAATTTCTCATCATATTCTGCTGTTGCCATTTAATTTGAATGATTTAGATATAGTATAGCGCCTTTTTTTGAACAACTAGATATAGTATAGCTAAACCCCTCCAAGTTCTGCCATACATAACCATTGAATTCTACCAATCTGTCAAACCCATTTTTGACCAATTTTGTTAGATTCCGTGTTACTACTATATACGTCCATAATGATGACCAAAAAATAATAGTTCATAAAAACAGCATGATATGTTTTGGTGTATCTGTAGATCTTTTGAAAATTAGTCCATTGTCTTATATGTTGTTGAAAGTTAATGACTTTAGTTTTATTGTTTCAGTTAACAAACCATATTAATTGTTTAAAATTCTTTACTTTGTTTTTATAAGTTTGGATCATCTTTTAGTTTATGTATGTAATCTTCAAATAAAAAGCCATACTATTTTTTTTTAGTATCGATTCAATTTTATCGAATTTCTCCCAAAAAAATTCAGTTCAAGTTGGAAAAGAAATATATGACGAAAAATCATTTAGATCTGCTCGTCTGCATCATGTATAGCCCCGTTGGATCAAATATGAAATCAATATTTGTCGGGGTTTTTTCTCCGTTAGTATCAATATTTGTCGTTACTCATTGCTATTATAAAAATGGCGTTACTTAAGAGTCATCACTCACACTATATCCATCAATGTATTTGTATGTTTTCTTTTCATTTTGGTGGCTTCGTGGAAAATTCGTAAATATAACTTTTGACCCAAAAAAGTGAGACCACTTTGAATTTTATGAGGAATATCTTTCTCTTATATCAACGAAACATTTTATTGATTAATATATTATAATAAAGAAATGTCATAGGGATAATTGACAAACAACATTGGAAAAATGTGAGAATTAACATTGTTTATTTACAAAAAATGATATTGTAAGAAAGAACTTTGTTCCCCTAGTAATTACCAAGTTTTGTAATGATATTCTAATTTTCATGAGACATGCATATATGCGATCTACTATTCTAATTGCAGTGGCTAATGGAAACTGATTTCGAATCTATGTTGATGTTTTGCATCCTCGTATATATGACCACTTGAGATACCTCCATGGCTTTAAAAATATATATTTTTTTTTTTTTTGGGCTTATGGTTGATAAGATACAACTGTTCCAAGTGACTTTAGCAGTCTTTCTCATGATGGCACATATTTAATTTTTCTTCTGTCGACTGATTCCCTATTACAATCTCAAAGAACAAACCAATGAAATTGGATATCAAAAATCATACAAATGCAAAAAAAGAAAAAATAAAAAAAAAACATTGGGGCGGGGCCTATATATATACCTTTTTTATATAATCATTCTTATACGTACGAATAGTCTTTGTAGAGCTGTCCATGATATGACTATACTTTGTTTATTTCTTATTAAACAAAAAGTAGTTTGGGTAGGTTTTATAGAAAATTAGTTCTTAATAATACGCTGAGAAAACGTGAAATGTTTAAAGAAGGAAATATTTTAAAGGAAGAGACTAACATGATATGATAGTAAACTAATTACTATCACATGTTCCATTTTACAAAAAAAATAAAAAAATTAGACTTTTTGATTGTACTTTATTTTTTTGATAAATTTCTGATAAATTTCTATGTAGAAATTTAATATTATTTAATGTTTTATGAGTATTTCCGTCCTCTTTTTTTTCTTATAATTGAATTTGTTTGTTTCATATGGTTTTAATTTAATGTTTCTGATCATTTATATTTTACATTTTTTTTTTTAAACAAAAGTTTAAAGATAGGAAAGATTTATTTAAACTTTGAAAGATGTTGCAACTCTCAGGAGTCCGAAGCAAATTAAGCTGGGCTTTCTTTATGCTTCTAAATAGAATAAATTTCATTAAAAAAATGAAAACCTAACATGTTATATTGTTGAAGTTTGTCTACATAAATTGTGTGCTTTTTTCTTTATTCTTGAAATTATTCATCTGCAAGCCGAGAACTAGTGGTTATTGTAAAAACTGATTGATATTTTGTTAAATATCTTTTGTTCTATTTACTTTTTATGTTTCCGTCATTTAAGTGCACAATTAATTTATAATTTATCTTATACAAAACTTTTAAAAGTCGGACCAAAGGTTTACATAAACGAATAGATTCAAAATTCTGTAAATAAGTACCAACCAAATAAAAATAAAAATAAAAAGAACAAATACAAAATCAGAAAAGCCAAAATTTATTTCAAAGTATATACATTTAAATTATCTTTTCTAAATACTTTACCAGTATCGAGTAATAAAATATATTTTTATTGAAATTTATTATGGTAAATAGTAAAGATATAACTAAACATACAATTAGAATTTAAAAACTGAAAATGGCACCTAAATAAATTATGATACAGGTATAAATTCATGTTTTCATCTAACTGATATATGTTGGAGATTTTATAACAGATAATTAGATACTACAATATTGTTTTCATCACACTATTTTTTTTTTTTATCTCATTATAAATATGCCATTAATAATAAAATGTACGGATTTACTTACCATTTTACGTTTATATTATAAACAATATCGAATAAAATCACAATGTTATTATTTCGATCTATTAAAATTTATCATTTCCTTGGACGATAATTTTTTATATTGTAACAAGTTACAAATGTTATGAAGATTATGGCTTAGTACCCAAACAAGAAACTGATGCTCTATCCAAAAAAAAAAAATGTTGATCAACTATTCATCATGGGATTATTCAACTAATAAGAAAGTCAATGAAAGCCAACTGGAAAAAAAAATCCATTATCTGATAATATCTTATTACTATTCTTATTATTATGTGTCCTACGGCCCTCTCTCTTTTTCTCTATATAAACTCTTCCACGTATAGTATCATCCCTCAGGTTACAATCTGCATATAACCCTAATTATTCATTCCATTAATTTGTTTAGTAAAGCTGAAAATGGCAATTAAGCTTGCTCTTGTAGTCACACTCTTTATAACCTCGTGGGCTGTTTCAGAGGGAAGAACTCTTACATTTCCGACGAAACCACTTGATCGTTATAGTTTTCCTCCCGATTTTAGTTTTGGTGTTGCTTCTTCGGCTTATCAGGTTCGTTGTAATTGTGTTGCCTAAAACCTGCTTTTTATTTATATATTGTAGCTATTGCCTCAAAAATTTGGAACTAAACTAATACTTTAATGATATATATATACGTTTATGTCGTTGATCAGTATGAAGGTGCAATTGAAGAAGGTGGGAGAACGCATAGCATTTGGGACAACTTCACACATGCATATCCAGGTCTGCGGTTTATTATCTACTTCCTTTTCCTTTACACCAAGAATTATTAATGAGTATAATATATGGAAACGTGAAATGGTTCTGGCTATATAAGAAAATAACATGGTAACGTTTCGCAGAAAGAACAAATATGGACAATGGTGACATAGCCGTTGATTTTTATCATCGTTATAAGGTATGATTTTTGTGACTTTTATTTGCTTAGTCTAGACCCAAAAATATGTTTTACGAAACATTTTTCTTGAAACAAAATGGATGGGACATTGAAATTAACCATATAGCCTTATAATACAATAAGATTTTGTGTTTTTATTTTCACTGCATTTAACTCATACTTACCATAATTAAGTCCATGTATTAAACAAGCAGGATGACATTAAATTGATCAAGGAAATGAATATGGATACTTTCAGATTCTCCATCTCCTGGTCAAGAATACTACCAAGTGAGTAAACATTAAAACTTCGAAATTTCCGCTGTAATAATAATAATTACATATATAATTCTGTCATATATACGTACCTTCCTTTTTTTGTTTCTTTTTAAGTACCCATTTGTTGATCTTTCAAAATTTGAACATTCAGGTGGAAAGATTAGCGATGGGGTAAACAGCGAAGGAATTAAGTTCTACAAAAATCTCATTGAGGAACTTATCAAGAACGGTCAGAATCATATTCATAAAATAGTGTATATTTACCACCTCTTAATTAACCTTTATAGTATTTCTGATCATGCTATATATATTCAACCATTAACACAGGCATAAAACCTTTTGTAACTATCTACCATTGGGATATCCCTCAAGTTCTAGACGATGAATATGGTGGCTTCTTAAGCCCTCGGATCATGTAAGTAACAAACAATTAGATTATTTCATAAATATATAAAATCCAATACGTAAAATTAATATATTATTAACTTTTTCCTTCAAATTTGTTTGATGTTAACCAGTGATGATTTCCGGAACTTTGCTAGAGTGTGCTTCGAAGAATTTGGTGACATGGTCGATATGTGGATAACGTTTAACGAACCATATGTTTATAGTGTTGCGGGTTATGACAGTGGTAATAAAGCAATGGGACGATGCTCGAAATGGGTAAACAGCTTATGTGTGGCTGGTGATTCGAGCACTGAACCATACTTAGTCACTCATCACCTTCTTCTAGCTCATGCTGCAGCTGTTGAAGAGTTTAGAAATTGTGACAAGGTATAGATACACAACATTAAAACAATATCTCACTATATTAGATATCAGTGAGTTTGAAACTGGGCAGATCAACTTGTCTTATAAGATATAACACATTAAATTTTGATTGGTAAAATAATCAATTTTGTTTTTCTTTTTGCAAAACAGATTTCACAAGATGCAAAGATAGGCATAGTGTTATCTCCTTTTTGGTTCGAACCTTATGATGTTGCTTCCCTTGCTGATAAAGAAGCAGTTGAGCGAGCTCTCGATTCCTATATTGGTTGGTAAGTTGTCTCATTTACAAATTTATATATTTGAAAATTCAAAATAATTATTTGTAAGAATTAATATATTTATGCTTATAATTAATCTTGTGATTTATGTAGGCATCTTGATCCTCTAGTCTTTGGAGATTATCCGAAAACGATAAAGCAAAATGCTGGAGACAGATTGCCTTCTTTTACCAAAGAACAATCAGAAATGGTCAAAAACTCATTTGATTTTATTGGAATAAACTACTATACAGCCCGATTCGTCGCTCACCATCTTAACAGTGACCATTCACGACTTCGTTTCACGACAGATCAACACCTTGAGTATACAAGTAAGAACCTAAGAGATTCAAAGACAAAATATAGGAATCTACTAACAAAGCTATTCAACTAAAACTTATAATACCTTTTCCCTTTTTTTGTTAGTGACAAATCGTAGCGGCGATTACATCTCTTCACAATCGGTATGAACTTTAATCTCTCTTTCTTTTTTTTTGGAATTTTATGTGAATTAAAATTTTCGGAACAAAGCTTGACTTGGAGTTATTCTTTTCAATTTCAGGATGGAACAAAACTTCTCTATTCATATCCTGAAGGAATACGAAAGATTCTAAATTACATTAAAAATAAATACAAGAATCCAACTATTTACATAACTGAAAACGGTAAGAACAATTGAGAAAACTAATTTCAAGCATTTCGCTAATTCTCAACTAATTATTTTTGGTCAAGTAATCAATTTTATTAAACCAATAATAAATGGAAATTGTAGGATTTGATGACTACGATGATGGGACAACTCCACGTGAACAAATATTAAAGGACACAGAGAGAATAGAATACCACGAAAAACATCTCCAAGAACTTCATAAAGCTATCACGTAAGGAAATTTCGTTATATATACCGAAAGTTTTGGTTAATGACTTATAATGTTGTGTGATAATTTATATTAATGTGTATATAAACAAAAATGCAGTGAAGATGGGTGTGATGTCAGAGGCTATCTCGCATGGTCCTTGTTGGATAACTTTGAGTGGGAACATGGATACTCGATGAGGTTCGGTCTTTATTATGTTGACTATTCAGACGATCTACAAAGATATGCAAAAGATTCTGCCAAGTGGTTCAAACATTTCCTCGAGAGATCGGAACC
This sequence comes from Barbarea vulgaris, assembly GCA_963667165.1. Lineage (NCBI taxonomy): Eukaryota > Viridiplantae > Streptophyta > Magnoliopsida > Brassicales > Brassicaceae > Barbarea > Barbarea vulgaris. The sequence goes on along the minus strand of OY763891.1, from coordinate 15,066,292 downwards.
CCTGACAGTGTTGAATCTGTTTAAGAGCATCAAGAAGTGGTGGTATGCACTGCAGATTAACTAAGTTCTTTGGAAAAATTCGAGAAGCAAGCTATTCAATCTCTTTATTCTATGAGAAACATGTCTGTAGATACTTTTTTTTATATATGTAATCACTACAACAAAATAAGTATATCTTATCGAAATTTTCCGCCACAATAAAGATATTTTCGTCACTCATCATCATATTTTGTGACTATGCAAACGTCACAATTTCGTCACTCACTATGATAGAATTATGGTCACCAAGCATCACAATTACCAACGAAAAAAAATATTTCTAAACCGTAGTATTTGGAGACGGAAATAACATTTCAATTCTTTAGTTAATTAATATGATGGAATTAAAGTCTCTAATCAACCCGAATGATATTGAAAAAAAATCAGATCAACAATGAAATTACAATCATATAAACTCAATTTTTTATTGCAAATTATGCTCAGGCAGTTTATTAACATTTCTTTCCACAATTGGGATACAAGTTGTAGGCTACAAAAACATAATAACTACAAAAGTATAACCATGATTTTAACAACAGCAACAACAAAAATTGTAGCTTCGGATGGGCATTGTAGTTGGAACCATCTTTTCCCTTTAAGTCGTTACTAGCATACTTGGAGTATAGAACTTTGCTTCCAGTTGATATTTGATGTTTAAACCTTAATAAAGACTCGGTCATTCAAAGGTTTGAGATCTTTGATGTCCTATGTCTCAACAATATCATCTTCCTTGAGAATAACTCCACTCAGTTCCTGAGTATTTGGAGTAAATTATTTGTGCTCCAGTCTGCATCAGAAGTAACAAAAATGCATTTCAGATCAATTTAGCAGTAGACAATGAAGCAAAAGAAGGAAAAAAGCTTCAAGGGCAGTGAGACTGTTACATGGACGGTGATATCAATTTAGTTTCCCAATAGTTCTTTCTTCACCCACAGCAACGACTTCTCCACCTTGAAGTAACATGCCTACTACAGTCTTTTCCTCTGTTTTTTTTTTTTTTTTTTTTTAACCCAGGTATTTTTACGCTCCCCGATAAATCGGTTTGCTCAGATTAGCCACGTGGGCGGCCAAATGGCACTCCACGTGTCGGCTCCTGGAACGCTGCAGCCCGTATGTGAATACCGCAGTGGCCGGGGTACCTCAGCCGAGGATCTTTTACCACCAGAGCTACAGTCTTTTCCTTTGCCTCCTTGATCTTTACTAACACTCATCTCCCAATGGTTTTATTAAAGTATACAGTAAATAACTCACAGACAAACGCTGCCCAATCAAACGAAAAACAACTCCGAAACCGACGATTACGAACCATTTATCATCACAATTATATTGCTGATCTGATACTGAAAATTACTATTCAGTTTGGATTTAATAAATAGAAAAGTAAACAAGATAGTGCAAGTAAATGAGAAAAGAAAGTTCATGAGAAAATGAGTTATATATTGGGAGTTTTATTGAGAGAGTAAGATGAAACCGTAGAGATCGTGAGGAAGTTTTGATTTACTTATTCATATGTTGGATCAGAAATTTCAGGAATTTGTGGAGGTAGTTTTTATTTTCTTATTCATATATAAATGAATAATAAATAGATAAACGTGGATGTGTCTTCTAAAAAGGAATTAGAAAAAAATATTTTATGTCATTAGTTTTAAAATTTGAAAATAATTACTTTTTGTACAAGTACAAAAAGGATACTGCAGATCGGTAAGATCAAAGTCGAAAGCGTCATTTTTCTAAACAATAATTGAAACCTTGCATGTCTGTATTATATTAAATAATTATTTCACATAAATTCTAGGGAGAGTTAGATAACTACCCTATATTTATTAAGAACTTTGAAAACTATACCTAATTTTACATATTTTGAAAAATACTCTTTTTATAATTAAAAAAAAAACAAATTACCCTTTTTATTATTTATTTAATTACAAAAAAATTAATTAATTTTAATTAATAAATAACATTATAATTTATTTTTAATAATATAAATAAAAACCATAATTAATTTAATTTAATTTTATAATTAATTATATCCTAATGAAAAATTAATATCTAATAAAGAAAAAAAATTCATAGTTGGATTTTAATTAATTGTAATTAGTTATAAAATTAACTATGTGAATAAGTAAAATAATATAGAATAAAATTGTGTATTATATAATTAATTCATTAATTAAAACTATTTTTAATTTAATTTCATTTTATAATTTAATTATTGATGGATTTCTGTATAATTTATTTAAATTAACCAAATCTTAAAATATCTTATATTTCGGGATTTAGTTTCCAAATTTTGTTAAGATGTTAGTATCAAAAATATCCTAATCTAAATCTTCCTAAATCAAAAATATTATTCTCTAAATCTGCCTACATCAAATCATTTTTTATTTATGGTAACTAAACTAAATAAAATCTACAAAATTTTTTTTTTTTAACGTAAATATAGAAAATAATTTTAGAGATATAAAAAAACTACTTCTAAATCATTTAATAGATTGATTTGGTAGAAGAGATGAAATTGACCAGGAGATGGCGACGACGAACGTAGATTAAGTAAAAAAAAACTGTTTTTGATATTTTACTAGATTTTTTTATCTCTAGTTTATTAAAAAAATTCAAAAAATTTAATTATAGTTAAATAGTAATAATTATTATGTTTAATGTTTAAATAATTATTATCTAAAATCTTAACTAAATCTAAAATACTTTTATCATTATATAACTGAAATTTATATTGCTAATTAATTTTAAAAAATTCTCTAGACTAAATAAAAATAATTATTAAAAAAAATATCTAGACTAAATAAAAATAATTATTTTACTAAATAATAATAACTATCTTAATTAAAAACAAAATTCTATTTATTATTGTCCATAATACCTATTTATTTTTGGTATTCTTAATTCATAATTAATTAATAATATAATTATTATATTTAATTAAATAACATAAGAATAGCTATTAAATATTAATTTAAAATAATATATATCATCTAAAATCTCAACAAAATCTTAAAATAAATTATTATATTGAAATTTGAATTTGTTTTCAATCAGGTTTAAATTTTTTATTTGTTATATTTAAATCAATGGAAAAAATTAATAATCAAAATATTTTATTTTTATTTTTAAATTTTAAGTTATAAAAAAAGACAAAAGTGTCATTAAAAAAAAACACATAAAAGGTATATTTCCAAACTTGTAAATTATAGTATAGTTTGCAAAAGTTTGACAAAAATTGGTGTATCATAGCAAATTATCCCTTCTTTTTAAGCAAAATGAAAAGAAAACCGATATCATCAGTCATCAAGACGATCATGGTAGAATAGAGATGGATTAGTTAGTCTTTACGAAGAAAACTAACTCAACATGCCTTTATTATATTTTACTACCTTGCGAAATTTAAGTCATTTTAATCAAGCAAATTATCACTACAAAACTTTTTTTATAAAAAATAGTTAATTAATGACAATAATTGACTTTTTGAAAAATTGTATTAATTTACATAATGAAATACAAAACATATACAAATATAGATAACATCAATCAAGTAATTAGTAACCTAAAAAATATTAGATATACAATATTAAAACACATAAGATAAATATAAAAATTTAGTTGAACAACAAATATAAAATTAATTATATAGATAATAAAAGGAAACTTAAAAAAAAATAAAACTAAATTTTGAATCAGTGGAGGTATTTGAATTATTTTAAATAGAAACCAAGGAGAATAAAAACCAAAAAATGTTATAAAATTGAAATTATTAAAAATAGATGAAATTATAAAAATATCAACTTAAATTTTAACAAAAATAAAATCATGAAACATAAAACAAGTTATGACGAAATGGTTACTAATTTTAGTTAGTGTGGATGATGCAGTTTTAGTCACAAAAATCGTATCATTTAGTAACACATTTTTGTTGCAAATTCGTAACAAGTTTTGTGACCATAGATTTTGTCACAGATTCGTGATTACTAGTAACGTTATTTTGTTACTCTTTATTTCGTTACATATTTGTAACGAATTTATGATAATATATTTTTGTCACAATTTCGTATGTAAATTGTCACAATATTGTGACATAAATATATGGTCACAAATTTTAGTCACAATAGCCATATTTTTTTGTAGTGGTAGTGGATAATATTGGGAATAATTTCTCACATCAGAAGTTGGACAAAGATCTTAAATAATATGGTATCAGAGTCCGATCCACACATTGCCCACCGATCCTTGCCCAAAAACACTGAGATCTATGGCTAGAAGAACATTCATCTCGAGAGGGCGTATTGAAAATAATGTCCCACATCGAAAGTTGGACTCTGATCTTAAGTAATATATAAAAGGTATGGGTCATTCTACTAATTGCCAATTGGTTTTGAGTTGGAAACTCATAGTCTAATAGATAATTCAATATCCTTAAACTAAAATTAATGCGTAATAAATAAATAGTTAATTCGTCGACAAAAAAATAAAATAAAAAAAATAAAAAAATAAAATAGTTAATTTGTATTAATAATAGTTTATGACAGTCAAAAAAAAATAATTAAAAACAGAAATGATTTCATATCCACTTACTAGTTGTATAAAAACAATAAATGGTTCAACATAATTGATATTTATTTTTATTTATTGCCACACAAACAAACAAAACAATTCTCTATGAGAAAGAAGAGTCCTTGACTCGTACCACAGTAGAGCTTTTTCTGCCTGAATTTCTTATTGCCTCTTTCGTGTGAGAGTTTCAAAAAAATTCTAGAAGGTTTTGTGGTTTATCAAGCGGACTTAAATCCCTTGAAAATTAAAATATCAAGAGGACTTCAACTATGTTACGATATAATAAAATAGCCAGGCTAAGCAAGGCTTTAGCAAAATAGAGGCTTAGCAAGCTTGTTATGTTCATCAAAAACTTAGTGATTCACAGATGGTTCAAAATTGGGTTGTGTGTAAAAACAACCCATTGAGGAAATCAAGTTGCAGAAGAACAATTTTCTGTGAGCAAACCCAAACATAAATGGGAAATATGAGGTTAATAGCTGCAAACAGGAGAAGATTACTTTCTTTTACTTCTTCATGTCTAACTTGGGCATATGCCTAAAAAAGATATGGAATCACATATCAGAATGGCTAATATACGGAATTAATTTTCAGCTGAAAAAGAAAACATGGTTTGGGATAAGAAAACTCTATAACTACCATAAAAACATTTGCTGAAACTGTCTATAAGTATCAAAGAATACTCTCTACAACTACCATAAGAACATTTTTCGAAAATTTTTGTAACCACCATAGAATGCAAACCAGAAACGAAACTTATCATTGTTGAAGAGAGCCAAGCCGCAAGATCAAAGTTTTTATTCAAAAGCTGTAAGAACGAGGCCAAGTTCACTCGGTTTCAACTCAGGTAGACGGTAGTTATGGAGGTAGTAATGAATAGGGTATTCTTCTTTAATGAATCTCAACTCTTTTAAGAAGCAGTAACTTTTCATCACATCACACACTGTGAACATGTCGAAACCTTGTTGCTTTGAAACAATGAATGCATCTTTCATCAGTTGTTGGATCGAGGTATGTGTGGCGAAGGTGTAGTATAAGCATGCACTTTTGAATGTTTTGTAGTTTGGTATAGTATGATGGTTGGTGTAGAAGCTGCAAAAATCAGTGATAGTGTGAGATTTAGGACTTACTACTACATAGCTGTAGATGACATCTTGTGGGACAAAACCAATGATTGACATCGTTTTTATCAAAGTTTGGGGCAACTTTAAACTGGTTAAGGTATGTCCTGAGCAACCGTGTAACACTAGGGACATCATCTTTTACCATTTTCCTAAACCTAAGAGTGACTGTTGCTTCCGGTAACTGTTTGTTGGGATTGCTCAAACTTTTTGCTCCAATAGCTCCAACAGCGACTGCTTTTTCCAAGTTCAACGGAAAAAAGCTAGTACTAACGTACTGGAGGTGATTGGTGTATGATGGTTTTTATCAGTTGCATAAACCGCATGCCATATATCCTTCAAGAGATTATTGGAAAAACCAATTCCAATAAACCGCATGCCATATATCCTTCAAGCTCTACTGACGCTAATCAATTCTCTATGGTTTTTATCAGTTGCATAAACCGCATGCCAAACCACTAGCACGTCCGTGACCTACAACCAAGCCACCATGGACACCCCTACAACCACCATGAACAGTACCAAAGTCTTCATGCAGAAGATGAACAACTAGATCTTGATTAGCGTTCAACCAAGCCTAATCAAAGAAAGGACCATCAATAACATAATCATCGTTGATATCATCAAAAAGAGGACCAACACCCTAGAAGAACTCATATCTTCCTATCCATATATGATCTTTAACCTCGAACCACAATTAACTATTTTATTAATTAATTAGTATCTCATAAAAGCTCATTGAAAATAGTTTGAAAAGAACTTAATTTGAAAATAATTTTGTACAAATTTGAAAATTGATACTGAATTACATTGGAAAAATGAAACATACTTAACAAAATTGTGAGTGATGCAAAGTCAGTGCAACAATCTACAAGTGAAGAGATGCTAAAATTTGTTTTTAAGCTCCAACAGTATAAGAAATGAAAAAAACCATTGATGGTGGTTATATCAAATCAAATTAACAGCATGGTAAGGACAAGAGACACATCTATTCTAAACGAAAGTCAAGATCAATCTAGATCAAAATCAAATCATATAGCCAAAATAGAGTTTTCCGGATATTTTATATATGTGATTTCTTGTAAAATATATTTTATATTTAAGCCAGGATTTGCTATTACTTTTCTTTAATTATGCTTATTGTGTTTTAACCTTTTACTTATCCGAACCAATGAGTAGATGGAGTTCTTGCATGCACATTATCACCAATAGCAACAAACAAACCAATATAGAAATTTGAGTTTTTCAGCATTAACAACATGTTTCACTGTAGGTAATAGCACGATGTGTTAATTTGAGGCTTCATAACTGAATAAATAAATTTACATCGTGTTTACTCCAACTGTATAAGTTTTGGTATTAGTATGAAAATAATAGAGAAGTCTTCTATCCGGCTTCTGTGGAATAACTTCAAGCAGAAATAGTTCCAAGTCTATAGGTATATTATTGAACAATGTCAAAACATTTGGAGCCATTGTCTCATGAGAAGTTTCAGTCAATCGGTTAGATATCAACACATGTCAAAATAATTTTATTTTCTGGCATGGTGATTTCTATTTATTTCTAAAATTCGATATGGATAAAGAAATTATATTACAAGTAGAAAAAAAAACATATGTATGTCTATATATAATAAGTTTAGTTATAGGAAAAAGAAAACAAAAAAAATATATGATTGATCATTTTAACATGTGTCAAATGTTAAATTTTTATATCATATTTCTTATATTATTTGGTTTTATATTTTTATTTTTGAAAGATTCATAAAAATTAATAACTATGTTCCAACTATTTATGTAGCCTATTTTATTTTACCAAAACCAATGACGAATTTATAAAACCAGATAAAGTCATAACTATTTATTGCAATAATCTCTTTATTTTTTTTTATATTTTATTTTTTTCAGCATAATTATATTTTAAAAAAAAATTATAGGAGTTTAGTGGGCAGAAAACATGGTTATCATTGTTTTGTAGTAATTTTAATTCATAAAAATGAGTTCATGAAAATAAAATTTCTATTACTTGATGAGAATATTAGTATATTTATACTTTACTAAATAAAGGTGGATGTACTTAGTATCATTGTGACATATAGTAACATTATTACTTATAAAAACCACCACGACCACACATGTGACCCACATCCAAACCACGACCAGCACGTTTGTGACCGACATCCAAACCACAACCAGCAAGTCGTGACCCACAGCCAAACCACGAGCGCCACGAGCACCACGACCATGTCCGTGATCCACATCCAAATCACCAGCATTTCCGTGACCTACAACCAAGCCACCATGAACACCCCTACAACCACCATGAACAGTACCAAAGTCTTCATGCAGAAGATGAACAACTAGATCTTGATTAGCGTTCAACCAAGCCTAATCAAAGAAAGGACCATCAATAACATAATCATCGTTGATATCATCAAAAAGAGGACCAACACCCTAGAATAACTCATATCTTCCTATCCATATATGATCTTTAACCTCGAACCACAATTAACTATTTTATTAATTAATTAGTATCTCATAAAAGCTCATTGAAAATAGTTTGAAAAGAACTTAATTTGAAAATAATTTTGTACAAATTTGAAAATTGATACTGAATTACATTGGAAAAATGAAACATACTTAACAAAATTGTGAGTGATGCAAAGTCAGTGCAACAATCTACAAGTGAAGAGATGCTAAAATTTGTTTTTAAGCTCCAACAGTATAAGAAATGAAAAAAACCATTGATGGTGGTTATATCAAATCAAATTAACAGCATGGTAAGGACAAGAGACACATCTATTCTAAACGAAAGTCAAGATCAATCTAGATCAAAATCAAATCATATAGCCAAAATAGAGTTTTCCGGATATTTTATATATGTGATTTCTTGTAAAATATATTTTATATTTAAGTTAGGATTTGCTATTACTTTTATTTAATTTTGCTTATTGTGTTATAACCTTTTACTTATCCGAACCAATGAGTTAATGGAGTTCTTGCATGCACATTATAACCAATAGCAACAAACCAACCAATATAGAAATTTGAGTTTTTCAGCGTTAACAACATATGTTTCACTGTAGGTAATAGCACGATGTGTTAATTTGAGGCTTTATAACTGAACAAATAAATTTACCTCGTGTTTACTCCAACTGTATAAGTTTTGGTATTAGTATGAAAATAATAGAAAAGTTTCTGTAGAATAACTTCAAGCAGAAATAGTTCCAAGTCTATAGGTATATTATTTAACAATGTCAAAACATTTGGAGCTATTGTCTCATGAGAAATGTCGCACTGCATAAAATTAACTAATTATAAAGATCGAATATCCATAAACATGTATAAAACAATATAAATCAAAATTAAAACATTGTTTTCCTACTCATACAGTATGTAAAGCTGAGTAGAAATAACATCCATGTTTTAGAACCTTTTCTCTTGTCGATTGTTATATATAAGGTTCCAAAGTCATAATGAAATTGGTAGATTCAACTTTGATATAGTATAGATACAGCAATTGAATAATTTATTTAACACCACCATTGTATGTATAGTCTCATTGTATATAGTCTAAAAGACTCATATTGCCACTTGTCATCATATAAGTTTTTCTTTTAATTTAGATTTAAATTATTTAATTAAATTGTAATAAATATATAAATATTATAATAGTGAGAGACTCCAATGGATGTCTTACAAAATGGAGATGTTTTTATAATGCTTTTTTGAATCTTATGACTTTTGTTGCGTGAGTTTTTCATTATAATAAAAATTCATCTTTTGTTCATATGACTTTCCTATTTGGTAAAATTTATTTACATATTTTGACATTACATATTATTCATCTAGTTGTAGGTTTGAACCAGCCAACTCTTGAACAACTGTAAGTATACTAACCAAAACCAACTCATCTGCTAAGCTTTTTTTTTTTTTTTTTTTTTTTTTAACATTGTTAAAAGTTTTAGATTGTTACATATAACTTTATAGCTAAAAAGAAGAAACGAGGGGATGTCGTATATAGAAAACCGCATGTTGAGGAGAATTTGCATCGTGTAATCCTTTCTTGAAGAAGTTGTTCATTGTACGTAATCGCACCTACCACTAGATAGTCGACTAATAATCTTTATATTAGAATTAGATAAGATATCTTTAACAATAATGATTTAATAGAATTGAGGTGGTTGGGAAAACTAATAAGAAGAAGAATTGAGTTAAGATCTATGTACAAAAATCATATAAGTTATAACGAAACTGATCATAGACGAGTCGATGATTTAAAGGAATAGAGGAAACAAGTTCTAACTTAGTTTAACTTCTGCATTGTTTAGTGACTTTGTCCACGGATAATACCTAGTATGAAATTGTTTTATTTTATTTTTATTTTTATTATATTTTTTTCCTTTAGCAAAAAAAGAAAAGAAATTGTTTTATTTTTATATTCAAAGACGCATGAAGCGCGTCGTCGTCTGTTGGAAGTATTCGTTAATCATTAAGTTACAAAGACAAGTCAACGAAAAATGAATTGTCAACACCTTCGTGTTTACACGTCTCTTAGCTTTCTCTTTCTCAATAATCTATTTCTCTTTCAAACTCATTGAAGCAATTCTTCATTTCTGGCTGCTTGGAGTTTCAGAAATATGGCAGTAAGTCTCTATTTTTTTTTTCTTTTATGGTTTTAGTCTCTTTTTTTTTTTTTTTTTTTTTTTTTTTCTAAAACCCTTTTGTTCTACAATTGTTTATTTTTTGTTCTACACTAGACTATATCTTTGAGTTTTTACTCGGCGAGATTGAAATAGAGTAAATTTCAAATATGTTTGTAGTTCTTACCTAAATATGGATCCTATATAGCTATAGCATATTTAGGATTTGGAGTTTTCTTTAGATCTTGTAGTATTATGATATTTTCTTTTGTTTGACTATGTTGACATTTTATGCTTATATGAATATCACACTTTTATTGTTTTTCTTCTTACAACATGCATCAATATGTTTCTATAAGTAATGAAATTATTATGATCATCTTCCTCAGAGGTTTCTGTTTTGTGCACATTACGTTTCAGCATTAAATCTATGCACCAACTCTTTATCTGTATATGGTCTTCATTACAAAACTGATTAATAACATATGAAATAGTCTCTAACCTCCATATACCCATATTATTTCATATATGGGGATTTATTGGACTTAATATTTAGAGAGATTTGAGTTTGGGTGAATTTTCGATGATTTGGTTAAATTTTGGTGAATCCGAAATTTTGTTATTAAATTGTATGAAATATCATCTAAAACCATGCGATTTTGGTATTTGTATTTTTAACTAAAAAATCTGCTCAAAACTCACTTGAAACTTTTAAATCAAATTCTAATGATGTTTTTAATAACAGTGGATTTGATTGTATATTTTAAAATTATTAGTTCAATAACACTGGATTTTAAAAGATATTTTAAAATTTATGTTGCAGTAACACATAATTTATCGTTCCGATTTTAAATTTTCTAAAAATAATGATGTCTCTCATTTACAGTTTTAATCTTTTTCTCAAAACGTTTTTTTTCTTTTTCTTGTGGTTACAGAGTCGTTCACCTGTGCCCAAATTCGGTGACTGGAAAGAAGATGCTGCATTCACGGTTGTGTTCGAAAAAGCGAGCAAGAGCAATAGCAAGAAAAATATAAACCTGTCCAACCCCAACGAGTATCCAGATAAGAATCCAAACTCTTCACAAAATCGGAATTCTAGGCATGACCAACCACAAAACCACAATGTAAGACCAAGACACGAAAGACTCAGTAGCAGAGAAGAAACCGAATTCAGATCATCTCCAGCACACAATCAAAGAAACAACAGAGTTAGAGCTCCTCCCGCATCAGAAACCTACAACCATCAATCATATGGTGGTGGAGGAAGATCCGTCGGAAATCCATCGGAAACAAATAGACGGTATCCACAGGAACCTGTCTCGGTGCCACCTAGGCCGATACGCAATCTTAGAGGTCGAAGTAGTGAAAGGGTATAGTTACTTATCCATATTTATTACAAAAAAAAATGTGTCACAATTCAGACATATATCATCCAATAAGTGTATTTTTATCATTAAGGTGGCGAGTATTCCGCCATTTCCTGGATCGGGTTCGGATAATCAGAGTTACACACTCATCTTTGAAAAAGTGAAGGAAGAAAAGGACCAGAGTGCGAGGTCTTACAATGGAATCTCTGATAGCACCCGGACTCGACCCATGAACGACCAACATCATCAACCGTTACCTTCTAGTCCCAAGGTATATATATATTCTTTTTATTTTGATTTCTATATATATATTAACATAATAATATTTGAATAAATTACTTGGAAACTAAAGCCATGCATCAAAAGTTTTACTTATTCACCTTTTTATTCTATATTCCATGGAAGACTTGGTTGTGAAATTTGACAAACTAATGTGGTACCCGTTCTATTACAAAGACCATATGACAAGCTTAAATTGGGTAGAGTTATATTATTTGGTCCTGTTAGAGCCGTGTCTAGAATTATAGAGTTCATACATTGTTACTAAAATTTAACAGTTTTATAGTAAATTGAAGATATTAACACTACTTTTTTAATATGTAAAATAAATTATATATTATTTTCTTAAGCTATTAAAATATAATTATATACTATTTTTATAATCTAGTTTCTTAATTAACAATATTTGTTTAATATATAAAGATAGGAAATTTTTCGAAACAATTACTACAAAAATGATATTATTTTTCAATATATAAACAAAATTTTAAATTCAGAAAGCACTAAATACATATTTTAGCAATATACAAAATAAAAAAAAATAAAAAATTTGAACCCTAAAATTTGCCTAATATAAATGCCTTATTTTTTTTTGTTCCATCAGGCAAGCCTCTAGACTGTTATGTTATGTTTAGCAAGTAGTTTATGTTGCACTTAAAAACAAAAAGAAAAAATATATATATATATATATTAGTTTAGGTTGCCGAGAGACTCGTATCTAGTGGTACCCTTCCTTTGGTGCTAATAAGGCCTTAGACTCGAGCTTCCTCAGTAAGAGAAATAGTAAAAATTATTTTCTTAGTCCAGTGGTAGTGGTAGGATGATAACTAAGGTTTCATATGATAAACTCGCAGAGTTTCAGGTTAGATTTTCTCTCAGAATTTGAAGCAATTTTCTGGATTAATTAGCCGGCTCTATAGTGTTATTTAGATGACATGGAGTACCAACTAATATGGTGGCAGAGATCTCGGTTCTTTAAGCTCGAATGCTTGACATGGTATACATGAGTCGACGAGCTTGCATACCCCATATAGGACTAGGTAGGTTAGTTCGATTCTCAATATTAGGAAAAAAGAAAAGCAGAATAGGAATCTTGGGCAAATTGGGTTCCTAAATTTTGTGAAAACTTTGAAAACGTGTCCTATATATATATATCAAAATCTATATATGAGTATGAGACTAAAGTAATACATCAAACTTTAATCTTAATATCCAAGCCAAAATTTGCACATCGTCATACAAATTTTGGTTATCTATTATAAATACTTTGTAAAATTTTTTTTTTTTTTTTTTTTTTTTTTTACTTTGTAAATTTTTATATGTAGGGTTGCTGCTTTCCTCCATGGAGCCGAAAATGAAGCTGCAGAATATGATTTTTCTCTCATAAAATTTGTTTTTATTTGCTTGTGAATGATTTCTTTTTATTTTCTTCCGATATTCTTATGGAGACATATTTGGAGTGGCTTTCGCTAAAAGTTATGCAACTTTTTTGTAATTCTATTTGTGTTTTATTTTCTTAATTCAACTGTGAAACTACTGTGAGAGTGTGAGAGCTTATTGATGTATAAACAACAACAAAAATCACATAAGTGAATGATAATACAAGAGTAGTCTCTTATAGAAAGAAAAATGATATTGTGTAAATTGAAACTTTTTGGTGGTATGAGTCGAATGATGGTTTTAGTGGCTAAGTACGGTAAAAGTCGTTACATATATTTTGCACTCTTAGATCAAATTTATACGTATGTAAATAATATATTTTATATCACATATTGCTTTTACCTTGAAGTTTGTTAATGTCATGTAAACTCCATAAATGGCTTGTAATTCAAGCTTGACTATAACACATATACACATGGATGTCATATTGTGTCATTCATATATCTACTAAACTATTAAAAAAGACTCAATCTTAAAGAAAATATTTCCAAACATTTTAAAAATATAAAATTAAAATTTTTTATGGCTAATCTTATATCCAAACATTCATAAAAGGAAATATTAATTTCAGCAAAATTAAATTAAACACTTTATTTGCATTTTTTTAATTTTTCCTCTTTATCATTTATTTCCTTATTAAGTTTTATCCAGTTTATTAGTTGAAATAATTAAAAGTCCCACATCGACTAAAATTTTTGTGCAACAGTTCAAAATCATATTATAAAAAGACTAAAATGATTTCAAATACAAATCAGTAGGAAACTTTACTTATTAGACGTCCAATTGTTTTTAAAAATATACGGTTTAATCCGGTATTTATTTGAAATAATTTAAAATAATATTTAAAATTTTAAAAAAATATTCGGTTTAACTCTATTAAAATATTAATAATATTTAAAACTCTCTTAAAAGTTTAAAATACTATTAATACTAAAACTATATAATACCGACTAATCAATAATATATATATATATATAACTACTTATTTATAATAATAATAAATTATTTAGTACAAGTTATTTTAAATACAAATAGACTAAAAATTCTAAAATAATTAATCCAAAATGGATAATTATATAACAAATATCGATTATATGATGAAAATTTTCCGACAAGTACGAGACAATAAAGGTTTTTGTCCCAAAATGGACAGATTTAAGACAAGAAGAACTGATAATAAAATATATAATAAGAAATATAATTAATTTTTTCAATGAACTACTTACCAAATATTAAAATGGGTTTTTGTTTTGGTTTTTTTTTCAATGAACTACTTGACAATTGTATTGGTTTTTTTTTTTAGTTCAGATTAATTTAATATTTAATTCGATACGATTTGCTCTAAATTGTTTGAATGAGAGTATAGAGCATCATTCATTTATCGTATGTTTGATTCAAATAACAGAAGTTTGCTATTATTACAGAAAAATAAAACAGTTTGATGTTGAAAACATGTTAGATATATTATAAAAAATAAATAAACAAAAAAACTACAAATATATATTAAAACAAATAAAAATATTTATAAACATTATAAAAAATCAAGTTAAAATTATACAAACAAAATAAAATTATTTATTAAAAATAAAAATAAAAACAAATATAATTTATATCAAAATAATATACAACGGGTACAAATCTAGTTGTTTACAAAATCTACTCAAAATGGATGTACCTCATCAAATCCGCTTGAAAAAATATTGTGGAATTGTGGAATCCTACATATAGTTGTTTTAGTTTAGACATTTTATGTAGTTGTTGAACCTTAAAAGTTGAATTAGGGTTTAAACAATTTCTTTATTGATAATCTTTCTTTGATCAATGGATTACAAGAGATTTTAGCGTTTTAATCTAAAAAGAAAACAAAGAAGCTCGAATACTTAGAACTATGTCTTCTCTCTTAATTGCTGGATGCATTCTAAGGTAGGCGAGACTCCTTATTTATACTGATTCGGGGTCAGTGTCTTTGACTTGGGCTATCCTCATGGACATTTCCCTTTCCAGAGGTCGACTTCCCTTTTCTCAACTATTTACATTTCTCTAGTTCGACTTTCCATTTCTCAGGTTCTTTTCATTTCTAGTCGACCTATTCGGTCAAATGTTAATGGGCCAGGTCAACTAGGCTTTTCTCATGAGTCGGGTGAGATTTGAGTCGGGTCATTGGTAGAATGGTAAACCCGATACCAACAGTTAGTCCCTCCCAGTTCGTTTGGGTAAGTATTAAAAGAAACGAAGTATAAAAACTGACCTGACTTGAATCGAAGTCGACAATATGTCTAAAAGATAGTTTTGCATAGGCCGCATTAACCGTATGATAACCGTTGTATGTTTGACCGATTTGTTTTGTTGATATATAACGTGTTGTTACTTTGGCTCAGCCGGTTTGTTAGCGAAGATCAGGCCGGTGTTCAAAATGGCTTCCTTGAGAATTTGCTGACGTCATCAGAAAACTTCCAGAATATTCTCGTAATTTTAAATTATTTTTCTTTCCGTTTATCAAGAAAACTGAACCGATGCATAGGAGTAAAGGTGCGAAACCGATGAGTCGCGTAGGTTAGAAACCAAAAAGTCGCCTCTTTTTCTATAAATGCGAGACTCGCGCTGTCCACTCGCCATTATTCGTCCAAGATAAAAAAGGTAGACTCTTTCTCTCTGATCTTGAGCTTTTCTTTACTTTCGTTATTTTCGTTTCTTTTCCGGCAAAGTCCGTCGGATCTCGTGTCATTTTCCGGTGTGATTCTCGGATTTTGACAATTTTCTCCGTTCATTCAAGGTCGACTGCTGTGCTGATGCGACATGGTTTCGAAGAAAAGGGCTCTGTAGTTCTTCAGTTGCGGGATGAAAGCGATTCTGATTTGGACAATCGCCCTCTGATAGATCGAAGACTTAATCATTGTAACTAATCGGAGGAAGCTCAGACCTCTCGAGTTGACATTGACGAGGGTATGCTTGCAGCTGCACCTATTGTGGCTGAGGATGATGAAGAGTGGACTGAAGAAAATTCCCCGAGTTTTCAGCTAGGCGAGCTAAAGAGTCTGAAGTAGAAGAAAACGTAGAAGAAAGAAGAGGAAGAGACAGAGGATGCAGAGGAAAATGAGGATCCTGCACCTAGCTCGTCTAAGCGGGAAAAGGGCAAAAAACGGAGGGAGAAAAGGCAAAGGGGACCCCGGAGGCCGAAAGTAAAAAGGGGGCTCGAATTCTTTGTCTCTGAGAATCAAAGTGATATTCTGCCGAGTTGGAGTGACGCCAGTTCGATTCAGGCGATGAGATCCTGGTGCAACATCCCATATGAGGTCGAAATAGTCATACCAGGTCTTCACGAGCGTCCGTGGCATTGTCCTAAGAGATATGTATGCCTTTTCGAATCGTTTTTCTTCGAGGGTTGTTTATGGTTCCCTCTTCCGGAGTTATTAGTCGTCTATTGTCGAAAAAGGGGAATTGTTCTGTCACAGTTGACTACTAAATCGATCTGCCATTTAATCAGTCTGCTTGTTCTTGCTGCTGAAGCGAACGTCAACATTAGTAGCCAGTTTTTAGAGGAAGTTTGTCAGGTTAAGAAGTTTAAAGGAAAAAATTTCTATGTCTCATGAAACCGAAGTTCAACCTTATTACCCATGAACGAGGAGACAATTTGAAAGGAGGGCAAATGCATTATTATTTTGCGAAAGTAGAAGACCTGACTTCCTCTCTTCCGGCCAACTATTTCTACATGAGATGGGTAAATGGATATGGTAGTCTTCAGTTCGGCTTTTATTTCATGGTTTTTGTGTATTTCTGACCAAATAATTTTCTATGCAGTTATTCACGAGACGTTCCGAGCTCAGCCGGAGAATTTCTTTGAGAAGGTCGCCTCGATAAGAAAGTTGGGTTCGCAGAAGTGGCCAGAGATTCATCAATCGAGGATTGCTTCTGCTAAAACTAGACTGTTATCCAGTATGTGGTCAACTTTTCATTAATAGCTGATATACTGTCAAGTCTTTTTCTCGATCTAATTCCTTTGTTTGCTTCGCCGTTTCTTTTTTTTAGGTAAGTGGAAAGTATCTCCAGATCGCGTTTATCCTATCACTGAAGAAGAGGAAATGGCTCCAATCGACCTTGACGATGGCCCGAGTTTTGCGAGTGAGCTAAAGAAGAAAAAGGCCTCAGCTGCCGAAAACATGTCACCTCTACTTTAGCGATAGGCGCTGGTAAGGGGAAAGGTGTTACTCTCGGAGTGACAATGACGGCCAGCCAAGTAAAGTGTCAAAGGAAAAAGCCGGAGAGAAATCAGTGAATCTTTCCCGTTCGAAAGAAAAAAGAATAGGGAAAGGTGATCAGTCAAAAAGGGTTGTCGCCAAGGCGGCTAGGCCAACTTCTTCCTCTGCTCCTATCACCTGCTATGCAAAAGAGGTCTGTTCTCCCGCAAGTATAATCGACATGATCCATGACAAGGTCGACTCCTCATTGAACCCGAATAAACGGTCATCTGATGGTATCACCAAGGATCCTCCTCCTCCGGCGAAGAAAACCAAGAGCACGCCGCCTTGTTCAATTGCCTTTGGTAGTCTTAGCGAGATTCATTCCAATCCTCGTGCTTGTGCTGACATGTTCCGGTCTATGGGAGGCTCTTCTCAGCCTTTACCGCCTCCGGAAAGCATGGAGAATGAAGAGCAGTATCAAGAATGGTGCTAGCTCATGGTGAAGGTAATTCTTTTAGTCTTTTTGGCCTATATTGCTTCTTGCTACGGCGATCTATTCTGATTTTGTTTCTATAGGCGGGCCGTCTGATGAAAAACTTCTATGAGAAGCTGAACTTCAAAGCTACCCGGGCTTAAGAGGTGTTCCTAGATGCGAGGAGGATGGATGATGCTCTTACAAATGTCCAGCTCGCCTATGACAAGGAGTGTGGGCAAAAGATCTTGAGATTGAGTTGGAGCAAGTCAAATCTGATCGCCAGGAATATATGGTGAAGTATGTCGGGATGCAAACGGAGAATGACGCTCTCAAAGCCGAGCTTGACACATTGAGGAAAAATCTGAGGCCGCGAAAAGGATAGCAAAAGAGTGTGACCGGCTCAGAGCGTCTAGGTCGGCTTGCGTATCCCAAAAACGCCGTATCAAGGAAAAAATCATCAAGGGTTGTCAGGTTATTTTTGACAAGGTAAAGGCGTACCTTGTTGATACAAAGAAAGCTGCTGATTCTAAATCTTTGTATAAGTAAGCCAAAAGCACCGTGAAGCTCTTGAGATGCTCAAGGAGGAAGGTGAAGCAACTCTTGATGCGAAGATTGCTGAGTATGCCGACTACGAGGAGCAATAAAAAAAGGCAGCTTTGCAGATAAATGTTGTCGAGCTGAAAGAAGATGAGTTGGCCATGCAGAATGTTATTGATAGAATGCCTCTTGCAGATCAAGCCACCGTGATTCCCTATGGCTCTAACGATGGTTTGACTAGCGAGGAAGTCACCATGAAGATTCCTACTCCGAAATCTCGAATTCCAGAAGATGCCTCGCTTTCAAAGGCTACCTAATTGTTCTCCTTGTTTTTGTTTTATGTTTCTCCAAACCGAGTGTGGTCTTTATTCTGATGGTTGTATCGACATTGCCTGGAAGGGGTTTCCACTCTTATTATTTTTTCTAAGTGATTATGTCGATCTCGGTATTTGTTATCATAAATTGTGTTCGGCTTTGTTGAAATTAATCATCGTATTGATTGCTAAGGTAAAGGCGATGTCAGGCTAATAGCCAAGCTAAGTAGATGAGATACCGCCAAATAAGATTATCGTGCTTGGAGCTTTGTCTTGAATGAAATACTTGTGTCGCCGAACTATCGATTATATACTTGGTCAAATAATTTATGCTCTTATCAGGAAAATGACACAAGGCATAAAAAAATAATAATCTTTTTTCAAACCTCTAATAACTCAGTCGATGTATGCTTATTCATTGCTTTCCATGTTCATCTTGTCGGAATTTGTTTTTAGAATTATCGTTAATAGATGAGAACCAATGTAGATCGGAGTATTTAGAAGGAGGGTAAATATTTTTATTAGCTGATAACTATAAAGCACATAAATTTAGAACCGTAGAGTATATATATCATTTAAAAAAATTATTTTTACTTTAACTCTTGAAATACTTAACTAATTAAATTTTAAAAATTTAAAAATAATAAATAAATGAGTTAATGTGTCATGGAAAAGAGTGATGATATATTAATTTCTTATGAAGCATAAATTATTGAATAATAAAATAAGTGAGCTGATGTGTCATAGAGAAGAGTGATGATGTTTCAATCCCTTGTGAGGCACACTCACTCTTTATCTAATAGATACAGAATAAATTAATTTCTGAAATTAAATGTTATTAATTATTTATTTTTGGAAATATTAAATGTAGTTATGTTTAAAAAAAACAGAAAATCTTGAAAATTGCATCTAAATAGCGAATTTTACTGAATTGTAGTTGTTTTGTAAATATTAAATGTTTTTAAAATATAATTGAATCCATAATTAATTTATTTTAAAAAATCTTAAAAAATTAACTATTTTTGTTTACCATCTTATAAGTAAAATTTTATATAAATCTAATCTAAAATCTAAAATCTGTAGCTATTTCTTTATTTTAGTCTAATACTACTGTATTTTTATTTTTATATATTATATATGAAAATAATATTATTAAATATAGATAAACCTATTACTAAATATATATAATCAGTTGCTTTTATATATGATTAATCACATATTCCTTATATTAAAAAAATATAGATTTGATTTTACTATGTTAAATAATTAATATAAAAATATAATGAACATGTTTTAATAATTTTACTTGCTTATTACTGTTTAAACTTTTTGTTATATTAAACAAATGATATATTGTGCTATTTATTAGGGAATTTATTAACTAAGTAGAAAATTATTATGATTATTAGTAGAATTTAAAAAGATTGTATAATGGCATTTGCTGTCATATCCCATGTTAATGCAAGTTATTTTGCTTTTTTTTGTTAAAAGATTTTCTATTAAAATGCAGAAGAAATCAAATGTTACAAAGCACAAGGTCCAAATAAGCTAAATAGCTAAACACACGATTAAGAATCAATAGAGTGATAGAGCCCAAATGGAAAATAATGGGCCTCAGTTCAGCACGAGGAACGTTCTCGAATGAGACTTTTGATCGTCCCAATTTGTGATAGAGAAGGAACAATGTGATAATAAAATTCACCGAGAGAGCCACACCTGCAGCATCTCAGAGGCAAAACGTGTGTTACGACGCCGTAAGCTGGTGATTCTATTCCGAATAAGGAGATCTGCCTCTTGAAGAAGATAGTGCACAGATTTTGATGCAGAGTTATGGAGACGATTATTTCGTTCAGACCAGATGAGATAGAGTATTGTTTGTCAGGCGATTAGAAGGAGCTTTCGGGCTTGTTTTGGTGATGTGAAGAGTTGAAGATGGGAGAGTAGTGTTTCCCAGTCACTAGGTGAAGCGAAGTTGCATCGGAGTGAGATTTCTTCCCACAGAGTCCATGAGTAACTGCAATCAAAGAAGATATGAGGTCTTGATTCCTGGCTCAAGTTGCAGAGCAGACAAGAAGCATCAGTTTGGATCCCCCAGGAGAGAAGGCGATCACGAGTTGGGCAACAATTAAGTACAATCAACCAAGTGAGGACTGCATGTTTAGGAACACGGCCAGAGAACCAAACTTCTCTACTCCATGCGACTTGAGGATTGTGAATTCGTAGCAAGTTGTAGACTTCTCGAGTAATGAATCGATCTCTCTTGATGTTATTTGGCTGTTAGTAATCTGGAGTTTGTGTGATAGAGATGAGGGATAATTTACCTTTAACATTCCTCAAATAATAGTATAGAGATTTAAAGGATAATCAAATTTTATAAACCCAGATTTTAACAATACATGATTTGTAAAATTAAAAAGGTAAAAAAAAAATCAATATAAAAACCTTATAACCAAAAAAATTCAATATGAGAACATTTTAACAAATAAGAAAATGTTCGAAATTAGACAGTTTTGGATTACCTAGTTTCTCATATTGGTTTTGGCTAAGTCTTTGTTTACCATGGATCCTTGATGAATCAAAAATATAAAAAAAATTCAGTTTTGATCTTAACTCTTCATAACTGGGCCCAAATACTTCATAAAATGCCAATATGACTTTATTAGACCATTGGAGTAATTTCATGATATTAGACTTGTTTTGGTTTAACTTCCTTGGCTCTTCACTGACAACCAAACTCTTGAGAAGTGTAGAAAATACATAAAAGTGTATATCGAAGCGTTGCTTATCCCTATGAATTCATGAATTTTTTTTTTGGTTTGATAACCGCATAGGTTTTTATTATTTTATTTTGTCATGACTATTTATTTTTTATTAAAAAAAAATTCAACATTATCCTTTTTTTATTCTTTTTCTTTTTTTATTGGTAATAGTTTATTTCTATATGAAATTTTTAAAGGAAATATAGATTACCAATGAAATCCATTTCATAGTTGAGAAAGAGATGCACATTCTTGGTGCATGTTGTTTTGTTATTATTATAATAACTTATTTTGTGCTAGCACAAAATGACATTGTCACCTCTGTAAGATTTTTGAGCATGAGAATTTGACACATTCTCTACGCAAATGATTAATTAAATAAAAAAAGGCCCTATTGAAAAAAAGAAAAAAGAACATATGTATATTGCTTTTAATTATGAATTCCTACCTTTTACCATGAAAATAGTTGGTTGCAAAATAAATATCAATAGAAGTTGAAGTGAACAAAACTCTTTGCTACAAAGAATCAAACCAAACCCTAAATTAAGAACATAACGAAATTTTTTAAACTAAGTTTTAGGATTAAGAAAGACTAAACATTGATCATCTCCAAAATATTTAGTTTAACCGAAAATTAAAGATATGAACAAATCATTTTTATGGTTTCAGTCTTTTACAAAACCAAGAAAACAAAAAAAAAACTAAACCAGAATGCTTATGTGTTCAACTAGTGCCTGTAAAAATGCTTACTAAGACTATATGAGTGAACTGAAATTTTACATGATTAATCTTTTTCAAAATTATAAATAGCCTCGGATTAATCATGGAAATTGTAGTTTAGAATGCTAGTTAGATTGATATAAAATGAACATCACTCAAAGAATGTTATATATATGTATATATAGTTATGTGTGTGTGATTATTAGTTTGTGTTGCGTTGAGTCTTTACATTAGGTAGAGTTAATAGTAGAATTAGCATAACTCTATTGCATATTTGTTTTTTTTTTTTTTTTTTGACATAACTCTATTGCATTTTTGTGTATAATTTTCTGTACTTGGTGTGAGAAATTATTATACCAAAAATAAAACATACCTTGAGCATGACCACATTGTTAACAAAGCACTTGAAATGGGCTAAACAAGAGAATTAGAAAATAGTTAAATTAAGCCCAATGGGCCATCAGCATCTCAAGCAGGTCCAATCTTAACATTCCCGCTCCTTCGTAGAAACAACGTTGTAAACACCACGAAAGTAACCAAAACACAGCCGTTTTATACTCGTTTAACTCCAACCGTGACACGTGTCAAAATCGTACGGACCTTCGTGTCTTTTTAATTTACATTTTAGTATAAACTCAAAATCGCTCACCGTTTCTCACCCCCCCTTCTTGTTGTCTCTTTCTCTCTACAAAGAGGATTCAAAAACCCTAGAAATTCACGAATATCAGATTGGGTTCCAATTTTTCTCCGGCGATTTTCTCTGATTGAAATTCGGCTCACGGTGAGTCTTTTAAACGTCGAATCGACTTAATCGAAGAGGTTCTTCAGTTTCAAAACCTTAAATCAAATTTAATCTCTTGTTTTTTTTTTTTTGATTACGGAATGATCATTCTGAAATTTTAGGATCTGATTAGTCAATTTGTTCTTCTTGTTACTCTCAATTTTGTTTCTGAGACTGATTTGATTCTTCTCGTTTGAAATTTTAGGATCCTGTGAAATTGAATTCTTTTGATTTTGATTTGTTTATTTGATATTGTATATGAAAAATTACATGAAAATCTCTCAAAAGTTTGATTTTTTTTTTTTTTTTTTTTTGTGTGGAAAATAATATTTTAAGATTATTCATTGAATTTTTAGTCTTTTACTATGTTAAGAACTAAAAATCAGATTTGTGTTTGGCTGAATCTTACAGGTATAAATAGCCCTGGGTTTGCGGATCGGTTTAATCGGATATCCGAAAACCGATCCGGTCAAACTTAATTTCGGATTTCAATTGGTTTAAGCTATAAACCGATCGGCATCAATTAAATTGTATATCGGTTATCGGATCGGATCGGTTCGGTTAATGATAACCGAAATTAATCCGATTTAATTACCTAACCATCTAAATATCTAATAACCCAAGTCTCACATTTCATTAATCGATTTCTTTTCTCTTTTTTTTTTTTTTCTGTCGAGACTCCAGACTCGAGAGTCTGAGAGACGAAACTCAAAACCTTCTTCAATCTTCGTTTGATATTTTCTTCTCAGAATCTTTGTGCTTCAAACCGTAGTTCATCATCTTCTCCTCACTTAGTCTCCTTCTTCGTTCTGACATAACCTAATCGAACTATTATCAGGTAAATAATTCAAATCTAACTTCGATTTTGATTTTCAAATTAGGGGTTTTCGAATCTAATTAGGTTTAGAGGTCGTAGATGTGTTATTTAACAAGGATCTTGTGTTAGTTTGAACTTTTAATGGTGTGAATCGTTTAATTTTGAAACCCTAATCTCGATTTCGATTTTTCAAATTAGGGGTTTTTAAATCTAATTAGGTTTTGAGGTCGTACATATGTTGTTTAGCAAGGATTTTGTGTTTGTTTGAGCTATTAATGTTGTGAATCGTGTGATTTTAAAACCCTAAACTCGATTTCGTTTTTTTAGAAGAATGGTGTAATATTTTCGTAATCTTTCATGCCACAAGTTTTATGGTCAGACATTCCTAATTAATGTCCACCCTACAACTTTTTTTTCTGTTTTTTTACAGTACTCGAACTCATGGCCACATCTTCTCCGTGCAATATTGTATATTACATAGTATGTTACGTTGTAAACCATGTTGATGCATGGGTTTTTAAGTTCTATTTCTTACACTAAAATATATATTGTGAAGACCTTTTTGGTAGCTTTGATTACTCAGAGCTGAAAGATGAGCACACCAGAGGTGAGAACACCTCGAGGAAATCGACGGAGGAAAGCTGTGATTGATCTGAATGCTATACCTGGTGATCAAGAAGGCACCTCTGCTACTGTAAGAGCTCCTCCTACTGTGCCTACAGTACCTACAGTACCGTATCAGTCTGCTCCTACTATGATCGATGTTGATGCTCTTGAAGATGATGTTATTGAATCATCCGCAAGCGCTTTTGCTGAAGTATGTTTGATTCCTCTAGTTTTTTTCAGTCATGGATAAGATTTTGTTTGTGTAGAAGGTTGACTAATTTTGTTTACGTTTTGATACCAGGCTAAAAGCAAAGCGACTCGTGCCCGTAGGCCTTTGATGGTTGATGTAGAGTCAGGTGATTTTATGTAAATTGTACTCTTTGATGGTTGGTTTTTAGTTTGTGTTTGTTTTTGCTGTGATTGGTTGAGAGATAACTAGTTTAGAGTTTGTGCTGATCGCTTACGAGTTTTCTTATTCTTGGACTGGTAAATGCAGGAGGTACGACTAGATTGCCTGCAAACATAAGCAACAAACGCAGAAGGGTTCCTCCTAACCAACCTGTGATTGACTGTGAGCATGTCTCTTTAAATACTTTTGAAGTCAACATTTCATCGGTAAGAGAAATGTGAACCTTTTGAAAACATGTTTGCGCAAGTTTCTATATAGTCTTGAGGCTCATCACATTTCGTTTCTTTTGTGCAGTGTATGCCAGAGGCTCCAGTTCCACCACCAGAGGAGCCAAAGTTTACTTGTCCGATTTGCATGTGCCCTTTTAAGGAGGAGATGTCAACCAAATGTGGTCACATCTTCTGCAAGGAATGTATAAAGACGGCGATAGCTCGCCAGGCCAAATGCCCTACTTGTAGGAAAAGAGTAATTACAAAAGATCTGATTCGAGTTTTCCTTCCAGCCACTAGATGAGTGATATGGCAACATCACCAGCCACCCTGTAAGTCTAAAAAATGACAAGTTTTTTCTAATCCATGATTTGAATAAGATTATTGATTAAGTAAATGAGAATTTGGTTTCCATTCTCACAGGTCTAGTGGGTTTTCAGACCATCTTCATATTCGCTTTGGAACATTGAAGGGACTTCAGTAACTTGGTACTTTTAGTTTGAATATTTCGCTTTGTTGGAAGAGAAATATTCAGTGATTAAGAAGGCCCTATCATTTTAATGGATACCTTTGGTAATAACTGTTTGTTTTCTAGTTGTTGTTCTATGTAATTTAGGTCTCTGAAAACCTCTCAGTCGATACTCTTCTCTCTTATACATGAAAAGATATATGAAAAAGGAAAATTAATTGGATCTTAACTTAAAGTTCTACATTTTGATCATTTCGTGTATGCCAGTTTCTCATCTCGCGTTGCTGATAAATATGTTAAAGTTTGTGTGTATGTTAGTATAAGCAACTAGTAGGAATTAGAAGGGGAATTTATTAGAGCTCCATGCACTGCGACTAGAGTACAATGAAAGCATAAGATAGATTACAGAAGCTAATAGAAACAGGTTTTAAATCGATGCTCTATTGCTCTGCCTTTATTTCTCCTTGTAGTAGTATGCGTCATCGCATATTCATGGGAACACAGCGGATGCAGCAACACTGGCATCAACTTTAGTCTTAGATCCGGGCGCGACATTCTGTTTGTTGAGGTCAGCTTTGAGAAGATTATGACCAAACCATTTAAAAAACCATTTCTTAAAAGCCTCCCATCCACCAAGGTGAGGACCAAACCAAAAGAGTTGCTGGTTATTGGCGGTGGTAGGGATGACCACGCTTTGGTTCTCAGGTACATACCTCCCTCCTTGAGCGCCTATTAGTAGAAGCGCCATCAGAAATAGCGACAGAACCAGCTTGGCTTTAGTGTTAGTCTTCTCCATTGTGGTTTGTATATACTTTTCTACTTTGGTTTCTCTCTTTGCTTGGTGGTGATACTGAGATTTAGTAGCGTGATTTTTATAGGCTAAGTTTGTGAAGTTGGTGGTTGTTTAGTTTTCCTTCTTTGTGTGGGATGTTAAATGCTGTATGCTTTATATTTTTTGATCCTTTTGGAGTAAATTAAATTCTGTCAACCCACAGTTTTTTTTAAAGATTGTTCTAATGGTAGGTGTAATTCCTAGTAACCACAACAAACAATTCAAGAACACCATACTCTTCAGTCTTGAATCGTTTAGTCAGAGTGTGGTTGGTATTGCACAGTTTTGTGTGATCATTAGCTTAGTTTATTTTATTTACTAGCTACCAACTACATGATTTTGGTGATGACATGTCAAATGAAGTTGGAAATTACACCTGGGGTTAATTTTTTTTTATTGTATGCTAACTTCTAGATATTGTTCCTTGTATAGGAACAGTATGTAGGAGGACCAAGGCAGACTCATTTACTTGTTTTATTTTCTATTTTGCATTTTACTTATTTATTAATTATACTTTATCAATCTTGCCATTTAACCCATGTTCAAAAAATCGGTCTAGGCGGCCGATTAATCGCCGGCTAGGCGCTAGGCGGCGGGTTACCGCGGAGATTTTTATTAATCGCCAATAAAATCGGATTTAAAAAAAAAAAAAAAAAAAAAAAAAAAAAAAAAAAAAAAAACTTAATAACTCAGTTTTTAGTGGTTATTAAGTTCAAAATCATAGTTTCTGATGTAGATCTGTTATCACAGAGCAAAAAACATGAACAAATCATGTCAAAACGTGAAGAAAAAAATAGAGACTTCAAAAATTAGGTTATATTGTCGCAAGGAAGAGGAAGAAGACAAGGGTGATTAGTCTTTTCTATTCATTAAAGCTAAAATCTAAGGGGAAAAGCAAAACTGGTGCTCGAACCCATGACATGGAACTCTATACCAATGACTTAAACCACCAAATTAAGTTCTATTTACAATTTTGTTATACATAATTAATATATATAGATGTTTACATATAAAATTACGTAAAACTAATCCCCGATTAATCCCCGTTTAATCTCCGATTATTTGATTAGGCGCTAGGCCCCCATCGACCGCCCGACTAGCGCCTAACGAATTTTAAAACATGGCATTTAACCAATTTTCTCCTCTTTTCTGTTGCTCTAAAGTAATAAAAATAAATGAGCCTTTTTTTCCTTTATCACGAGGGTAAAACAAAGACGTGTAGTTGACCAAACAGAGAAGTATAGTTGACCATACAAGTGCAAATGGCAAAACTTCTGAATATGTGATTTTTTTTTTTTTCTATTTTGCATACATTTACATAATTCAACTTTATCATCAATCTTACCATTTCATCAATTTTCTCCTTTTTTTTTTTACTCTAAACTACTCAAAAGAAATAAGTGTTTTTTCTTCTTTTATCATGAGCATAAACAAAGACGTGTAGTTGACCAAACAGAGATGTGTAGCTGACTTGACCAACGCATAAACAAAGACGTTTATAAATTGACTTTGACTAAACAGAGAAGTCCCTCACAACTAATAAAAAAAAGCCAAGACTCACTAAACAACAAAAGCATGTGCACATTCATAAGAATTTTAGAACCTTCCATATAATAATCTCCATTAAATCATCCAATTAATAAGATCTCTCTTACAATAATACCCTTGAGAAAATATATCTAACAAATATATTCTTCCCTCCTTACAATCTTCCTTTTTTCCCAACATCCCAAAAAAATCAACTATCATTAGTTTTCCGGTTTACCTCTCCACAAAAGAAACCAATTCCGGTTTACTATCATTCGTTGTTGTTACTAGCAACAACATATTCATTGCCTCTACGATTATAAGCCCTTCCTCCTCCTCCTCCTCCTCCACCCACCCTTCTGTAATTGTTGTTGCCATATCCATAAGGTCCATAGCTTCCTCTACCTCTTACTGCCACATACCTATTTACATATCCATTTCCTCTAACACCTGTTAGCAAACAAAACAAATCATCGTCCTCTTCTTCATCACATAAACCATATCAAAAAGTTTTGCTACTTAATACTAGTAACTCACTTCTCACTGTAGATCGCTTCTCCTCTACAAAAGCTTTCTGCCCACCAATCATTATAGGTGAAGCCTGTATCAATCATTACAATGTTAAAAAACGTAACTAGTTCATATGCTTAAGAGACTTAAAAGGTTGAATTGAGTCGAGAATATTTATACCCCTAATGCTTTCTGAGCGGCGTCTGCTTCCTCAAACTCAACGAAACCATAAGGAAAACCGAAGCCTTGCTGGTGATCAGAAAACAATAATATGTAAGATCAGTGGTTTCTTCATCTCTGGAAAAAAGGATTCAAAACTTGGAATTCTGAATTGTTAAGTTGAGTGGTCAATCTTACTCTTTGGCCGACAACTTGAATCCCGCCACTGCCGATAGCTCCAAATTTCTTAAATTCAGTCTCAAGCATGCCAATGGTGGCATTTGCAGGAAGATGTTTCACATAAACAGATGTACCCTCAGCTACCACTAATAAAAAAAGAAAAAAGACAAAAGAAGGTTAAAACAAATGTCATGAATTGATAGATTAAGAGAAAATAGACAGTAAAATATCATAATTGAAAAATTTGGGTGTCAACTATTCTGTGAAAACTCACCTTCAGTTTCTTGGTTGTGCCCATTTTCAGCAGCATCGACAGGTTCAGAAACAGCTTCAGGTTCAGTCACTGGAGAAGGATCTGAAGACACTTGTTGACCTTGGTCTTTGAGTATCGGCTTTGGGCAAGGAGCTGAAGACACTTGTTGACTTTGGTCTTTGAGTATTGGCTCTGGGCAAGGAGCTGAAGAAGCTTGATGTTCTTGCTCTTTGGGTATTTGCTTTGGAGGCCGTGGTAAAGAGGCAGCTGAAACTCCAGATTTACCCTTCACAACCTTCAACTATAATGAAAGTCACAGATTATCAAAACCATACTCCAAAAGTGATGATATAGTTAAGCCTATGATAAGATTAAACAACGTCTAGCATTAATCCTCTTGGGTTTTTACTTACCACAGAGGCATAAGATTTCTTTGTAACATCTTCAAGTCCATCTCCAACTTCTTTGTGAGTTACCTCCATGCCTGGAGCTTCTTTATTGACAATCTCAGGTACCAGAACATTCTCCCTAGCATTCTCATTATTCAAGGGCTTAGACACTTCCTCAGAAACAGGTTTCACCGGAACACATGCAGCTTGCTCAGAACCCTCATTGCCTGTAGAAGATGAATTTTCAGAAAAGAATTGAATATACTGTTTAAGAAGAAAGTTAAAAAAAAAAGTGGTACTGAATAAGTATAAGTGTTGCATACCATTAAGAGTACTTGGTCTATTAACATCATTCCCAGAAACAGCACCAACCTCAAATCTGAGGATGTCATTCAGAACAAAGTACCCAATTTCTTGCGGGGCAAGGAAGAAAGTTTGAGTAAATTTCTTTCTAAGACTCTCGCTTAGACTGAAGTATCCAGTAACCACAAGAAGAAAACCCCCTTCGTGAGACTCTTGAGTATCATAACTGATTATCTCAGCCGATTTAAAACCTCCACAAGTCAGTGTCTTAAGCCCTTCTTTTATACCCTGCTCAAAAAAACAAAAAAAAAACACCAATGACACAAAACATTTAGCAATTTACTTAAAGTAACATCAATATTTAGCAAAACCAATTGATACACCAACCCAAACCCATTTTATATACACAAAGTAATTTACTTAATCTCTAACATCATAGAAGAAGAATCATCAAATCTCATCAAACCAAAACCCAGCTATACCTGTAAGGTAAAGAAGTTGTGCATAACTCCATCTTCTCCAACACGCCCAATCTTGCTAACCTCAAGATAAAACCGGTAAAGAAGCTCAGGCATGTTATACAAAATGTTATAGTACTGACTCACAAATGAATTCCCAACCTACAAATTCAACAACACAACAGATCTTAACAACACAAAAATTGATACAAAAAAACCACACAACATGACTAATCAAAAAAAAAAAAAAAAAAAGAAACACTTACAACGAGTGGGTCAACAACAGGACGAGCATCATCAGAAGCCATAGTAGCAGCAGCAACCTCTGAAAAAAAAAAAAAAAAAAAAAAAAAAAACTATTAGAATCAATCAAATCACAGAACAAATCCTTGAAAATATCAAACCACACACAAAGACTAATTCTCAAAAACTCCGATCATTTTTTCGTTCAAACGTATCTCATCAACTCCAAATTTCGATTAAACATACAAACAAACACTTAAACCCAACCAAAAAAAAAAAAAAAAAAAAAAAAAACTAAAAAACCGAAAAATCAACTTCACATTTCGTTCTCACAGAGGAAGAAGAAGAGACACTGAGGAAAAAAAGAAAAACACTGTAGATCACACATTTAACGAAATCTTCACATCAATAAACAAAAAACGAAGCGGGAAATTTGTGGAAGACGACGATTCACAATGAAATTAGAGAGTAAAGAGAGTGAGAAAGAAGTTACAGTAGTGAAATTGGAGCTTCGATTTTGTTAACAATGGCGGGACCTAGGGTTTTGATCGCGAGGACGAAGGCCAAGTGTACGGAAAGTGAAAATAAAAAAGCAACGGAAGAGGGTTTATATAGAGAAAGAGAGAGAGGAGTGAAGAAGAGAGGTTTTGATTGCCTTTTTGCAAATAGCAATTATACGCAATTCTCACGTGTCTACAGAGTCCGTTGCACTTCCTCTCTAATACACCCACACGAGCTTTATGATAATGTGTGTAATTAATGATTAATTAGCATTTTGTTTAGCACATTTTTCAAAGGGACAAGTATTTTTTAGAATTTTAAATTGGGGTTTACACGTCTCTTTTTATATTTTATTATTATAGTAGTAGAGGAAATGTTTTTTATATTTGGATTGATAAGTTTGAACTCGTTTAGACTATTATGATGTTTATAGGATTTTGTTATAAATTGATTACCTAGTGAGGTAAAGAGATAAGTATGAACCTGTATTGTTTAGAGATATGATTTGGGAGTTTTAGTAAGTTGATTTAAGTTTAAGATAATTATGTAGAAAATGTTGAACACAAGTCTTAGTATGAATATCTGTTATTATTCTATTGGCGAACTGAAAGTTATTAATTGAGCGTTGAAAATTATGTTGTACCATTCGTTCATGTAATCTTTGGGCGTTAAAAACTATGTAGCACCATTCGTTCATGTAACGCTCGGGCGTTAAAAACTATGCAGCACCATTCGTTCATGTAACGCTCGGGCGATAAAAACAATGTCACACTATTCGTTTATGTAACGCTCTCACGGTAGAAATTATGTTTCTACCCTTGGTTCATATAAAACCATTGGAAATGCGAGCATAGAGGACACGTGGAAGTGGACACTTATCACTCATGCCATATTTAAAGGCAGATTCTTCACATTTATCAATTATGTCATGTTTAAGGCTGGATGTTTTTCAATTGTTAATTATTAATTATGCATTCATCTTTGGGCTGGGCTTGGACCCAAGCAGGACAAGCCATTACTTGTGGCCCTCAATGTATAAAACAATATTTCGGCCCCATTTTCTGTAGAATCTTCATTAGGCCTGAGCATTCGGATATTCGGGTCAGGTTCGGATCGGATTTTTTGGGTTCAGGTTTTTTGGGTTTACAAATTCCTTACCCGTTCGGGTATTAGAAAATTTTGGATCGGGTTCGGTTCGGATTTGGTCGGGTTCGGATTCGGTTCGGGTTTACTTAAATATCCAAAAAACAAAAAAAAGTTGAATGTAAAGTACTTGAAAATATTCAAAATTCTAAAAAATACAAGTATTATTACCCAGATCTACCAAAAAAAATAACTAAGTATACTCAAAATAAATCTAAAATATCCAAAATCATGAATATTTAGTCACTTGGCTTATTACAAGTATAATAATTACTAATATATTATTAGTATGTACGTATATTTCGGGTATATTCGGTACATGTTCGGGTTTCGGTTCGGATCGGATTCGGGTTCGGGTTTTCGAGTTTTGAAGTTTAGTATCCGTTCGGGTATTTTAATATTTTGGATTCGGATTCAGGTTGATTTTTTCGGGTCGGGTTCGGGTCGGGTACTCGGGTTTAGATATTTTGCCCAGACCTAATCTTCATAATCTAGTGGTTAAAAGTTTATTTTTCTACATTTAAACATCACGAGTTTAAACCCAACATTATGCAATTTTTTTTATTTTTTTTTCTAACAAACAAAAGTGGGCCATTTTTTTTTACTTTGTTTAATGTTTTGTTCACATAAAGCAAACAATGAAGTATTGGAAGGATAGAAGCAGAGAACAATGGCTCCAAACTGGAGATAAAAATACTAAGTACTTTCACAATTCTGTGAAGAGTAAAAAGGTAAAGAACATGATTTTTATGCTGCTTGATGACAATGGCCTGGAGCGTTTCTCAGAAGGTTCTAAGGGGACGATAGCTGTGGATTATTTCCGTGAAATGTTCACTAGCTCCATTCCTGAAGACCTCAACTCGGTAATTGACACTATGGATCGGCGTGTGTCTCCTGAGATGAATACTTTGCTGACAGCTCCAGTCACTGATGCTGAAATAAAACAAGCAGTTTTTAGTATCAAAGGTGGTAGTGGAGCTGGCGCTGATGGTTTTAATGGAAAGTTTTACCAACAAAACTGGGGTATAGTTGGTCCGGCTGTGAGCACCGAAGTTAAGGAATTCTTTCGTTCTGGTGTGTTCCCCTTGGAATGGAACTTCACCAATATCTGCTTGATTCCTAAGGTGACCAATCCAACGAGAATGTCAGAAATGAGACCTATCAGTCTCTGCTCAGTTCATTATAAAATCGTTTCCAAGATATTATGTGCAAGATTAAAACAGATTCTACCTGATTTGATCTCGGAAACACAAGGTGCCTTTGTCTCTGGCCGGCTAATTTCTGATAATGTGATCATTGCTCACGAGATGGTCCATGCCTTGCGTACAAATGCTACTGCTGCTACTGAGTATATGGCTGTGAAAACAGACATGTCGAAGGCATATGATCGTGTAGAATGGAAGTTCTTGGAACTTCTTATGGAGAAACTGGGGTTTGACCTACAGTGGATAAAATGGATCATGCACTGTGTAACTTCAGTCACATACTCTGTATTGATCAATGAGACTGCTCATGGGCTAATCAAACCAGAACGGGGGATTCGGCAAGGTGATCCGCTATCACCCTTTTTGTTCATCTTATGCGCTGAAGGCTTGGTAAGCTTACTGAAGAAAGCTGAGGAAAAAGGAGACTTGAATGGGGTTAAAGCTTCTGTTTCGGGACCAGCAGTTCACCACTTACTATTTGCTGATGATAGCTTACTCCTCTGTAAAGCCAATAAGGAAGAAAGCTCTGTACTGAAGCGATGCCTGCAGGATTATGGGAAAGCATCAGGTCAAGTGATCAATTTTCAGAAGTCCTCCATAATATTTGGAGCAAAGGTGCCACCAGACATTCAAACTGAAATTAAGGACTCCCTAGGCATTCAAAAAGAAGGTGGTGAAGGTACTTACCTTGGTCTGCCTGAATGTTTTAATGGTTCTAAAGTTCAGATATTAAGCTTCATCAAAGAAAGCTTAGAGTCTCGCTTGAACGGCTGGTATGCAAAATCTCTATCCCAAGGTGGAAAGGAAATTCTTCTCAAGTCGGTAGCTATGTCCCTCCCGGTGTATGCCATGAGCTGCTTCCAGTTACCTAAAGATACATGTAAACGTATAACTAGTGCGATGACAGCCTTCTGGTGGGATAATGAAAAAGATCATAGAAAGATACCGTGGGTGGCTTGGGAGAAACTTTGTCGCCACAAGAAGAGAGGAGGGTTAGGTTTTCGGGACATTGGGCGGTTTAATCAAGCTTTGTTAGGGAAACAAGCCTGGCGTATTTGGAAGACACCTTCGTCATTGCTAGCTCAGATTCTGAAACATCGTTATTTCAAGCGAAAACCCTTCTTAGAAGCTAGAACCGGCTCAAGACCTTCCTTCGCATGGCGTAGCATCCTGTTTGGTAGGGAATTGCTGAAGAAAGGCCTTTTTAAAACACTTGGGAATGGTCAGGATACGAGGGTGTGGGTAGATAACTGGCTCCCTGATGAGGTTCCTCGTCCTCCTGTTAAGCCTTCGGTGTCGTTTGATGACGAGCTCCGAATATCTGATATGTTGGTTCATAATTCCTATGCCTGGAATGTTTCAATTCTGCAACACTATTTCGAGGACCAGGATGTAAAGCTAATTCTCCAAACCAAGGTATCTCCAGGGACACAAGACTCTCTGTCTTGGTATTTCTCTACAAATGGTCAGTATTCAACGCAGAGTGGCTATAAACTTTGTGAGACATTAGTTGAGATGGCAAACCCTCAGCCCCAAGTCATTCCTCAAGTTGAACAGATGCTTTGGTCTCAGGTATGGAGGCTTAAAACTGTTCCTAAGATACAACATTTCATCTGGAAATCACTAAAAGGAGCATTGGCGGTGAAAACGAGATTACAAACTAGAGGCATACACACTGAAGTAGTCTGCTCGTCTTGTCATCTAGCCCCAGAATCAGTTTGTCATGTGCTTTTCAACTGTCCTATGGCCTCCCAAGTCTGGTCTGTAGCCAAGCTTCCCGTCTCAAGGTCTGGTTTCTCTCTTTCATCAACCTTCCTCAATATCCACCACATGTTGTCCTGCATCGAGAAAAATTCAATAGAGCCGCATATTCGTAGAGCGTTCCCATGGGTGTTATGGAATATATGGAAAGCGAGAAACTCCTTTGTCTTTGAAAATACTCGTATGTCTGCTGAAAGTGTAGTGCAAAAGGCGCAAGATGAAACAGAGGAATGGTGTGTCGCCAATTTGCTTCAAGAGAAACCTG
Source organism: Barbarea vulgaris (assembly GCA_963667165.1). Classification (NCBI taxonomy): domain Eukaryota; kingdom Viridiplantae; phylum Streptophyta; class Magnoliopsida; order Brassicales; family Brassicaceae; genus Barbarea; species Barbarea vulgaris. Next base: position 15,030,838 of record OY763891.1, on the reverse strand, counting down.
CAGGAAGAGTTGTCACTTATACAGTAGAGAGAAGTGGATGGGAAAAGCCTCCAAAAGGATTCACAAAATGCAATATTGGAGCTTCTTGGCTGAATTCCCAAAATCAATGTGGTGTTTCCTGGCTTCTACGAGATCACCAGGGTAATACTCTTTTTCATAGCCGTAGAGCTTTCTCACATGTTCAAACCGAAATGGAAGCAGATTTACTCAGTATGTGGTGGGCAGTAGAGAATCTTGGCAATCTGAAACAAAGCAAGGTAATTTTTGAGCTTTCCTCTTCCCAAGCTTTGGAAGCAATTCAATTTCGAAATAGATCTCGTGGCTATAAACAGTTAGTTGCTGCAATCCATCATCTGCTGCAAAAATTTGAAGAATGGAAAGTGGTACCTGTTAAGCCGATCTGCAACTCCCCTTGTCTTCTGGTAGCTCGGAGTGTCACAGAGCAAGGAAGGTACCAATCCTATATCTCACGAGGTGCCCCTTCTTGGCTGCTTCCTTTAATTAACTCTGAAATTTCTGCATCTGCGGTCGGAAGTTGATCTATCTCCCCAACAGTTTCGTCGCCACTGTCTGCAACTCCATTCTTAACAATGGCGTCTGCTGAACCTCGTTTATCTTTTTGATTTTTTTCCATCTCTATTATTGTTTTTGTTCTACGCTTTTTCATTGGTTTGGGCCAGCTATTGGGTCTTTTCGTTTTTGTTTGTATTGGTTTCCAGGCTTTCAGCCTTCTATATGAAGTCCATTATTCTGCGGAAAAAAAAGCAAACAATGAAGACTCTTCCTTCATTGTAGTGATGAGAAAAAACACACCAAAAATCTCATGGGACATTTGTTGATGAAAAAATAAGACTAATTTCAGAAAAATATAATGACTATGTGAATGAACGCTTGGCACAGTTGGAGTCTTCCAATGGAGAGGTTTTGACAATGAATCATCTTACCGTAGAGGAAAAAAATGAAATTATGTTCAAATAAAATATTTAATAACTTATACCCTTTTTTTTATATATATATATATATATATATATATATATATATATAACTATGAGGTGCGACTTTAAATGGCTAATTCTGAAAATATATAACTATGTAATTTTACATGCATTTTGTGGCTATTGCATCCAAGAACTGTCACTATATATTTCATATAAACTTATAGTGACATCTTACGTAAGTAGAAGTGATGATTTCACCCAGAATATTTTTTTGGTGTTACGTGGTTAGTAAGTCTAATATAAGTTACCATTGTATCACATATAACTTATTCATTAGGCTTATTGTAATGTGACTGTCAATTCCCAATTTTGTAATTAACTTTGATAAGTTTTAAAATGATAACGGTTGGAAAATTTTAAAATTTTAAAAAATTGATTTTACTAATTATTTTATTTTTAAGTTCTGTAGGGTGAACATTCGGTATGTTTTGTGTTTGAAAATATGTTATTGTTCATGTATTGGTGTGTTTCTCTTGTAGGTTGCTGAAATATCAAAACAAGAACTTTTACTTAGAGTTGGATCAATTCAAAATGGGGTTCTTATGCATTTAGATGGATCACCGGTTTTTTCACAAGCAACTGAAGAAGTGGGACCATTAACTGTCAGAGTGGGATAATTAGAAGCTGATCCGAAAAAGTTGTGATGAGAATGTGGATATTTAGAATCGACTTGCAACCATGGAGAAGATTCTTGAATCTATTTCAGGTTCAGCAGGTCCATCTGGAGGGACTTCTACCTCTTCACAAGTTCACATGGGCTAAGTTCAGCATCTTCATAACTTTAGTTTGTTTGCTTATGTTTTAATCTTAAGTTGTATCTACGTTTCTTTCTCTTTTATCTTAGGACCGTAACTATGTTTGTTTCTCTTATCTTAGTACCATATATATGTTTGTTTATGTTCTAATCTTAGCATGACCTATGCTTGTTTATTTATGAAAATATTTTCATTATTCATGTTGTAATTTATTTGAAATTTATTTTGTTTTTTAATTATTTCATTTGAATAATATATATTTTAATCAAATTTGGGTGAATCATAATATATTATTAAAATATTATCAAATCTAATAAATTATAGTTGCAATCGATGACGAGTCATTATTGTGACAATAAATTAGTAAAGAATAGTGACCAATATGAGACGTTAAATTGGTAGCTATTTCCAAAAAAAAATTGTGACGTTTGAGACTATAATTCCGTTGTAATTAGCAACAAAAGTGGAACGTTATTTCAGTCTTCAAATGCTATGTTATAGTCACATTTTTTTCGTCATTAATTGTGGCAAATATGTGATGTTTTTAGACATTATTTGTGACGCTTGGTGACTAATTCAGTCATAATGAGTGACAAAATTGTGACGTTTGCATAGTCACAAAATATGATGATTTTATGTTACAATTTTAGTCAGTAACTGTGACATTTTTGTTACTCTTATTTATCATTACTATTTGTAACTAGATATTATTGCAGTAATATTATTACGTATTTGTTATGAAATTTTATTTGTGAATATCATATTGCAACTGTTCAAAATTGTCACAAATTTGTCACAATATTTTTATTGTGACGAAAATATTTTTATTGTGACGAATTTTTTTGTCTTAATATACTTATTTTCTTGTAGTATATCTATAATGCTTTAACAGTTCAACTCCTCTTACATTTCACACATTCTTTAATGTGTATTAGGATGTAGACTCAGATGACTTCGTATCTATGAATACTTACATTGTATATTTCGGGAAAAAACATATCATGGTCTTTTAAGAAAGATAAGGGAGTGGTTAAATCATCAATTAAGGCTGAATATTGGTATGTTGCAAACAACTTCTTGGAATTTAATTATGTATGTTCACTATTCACAAAATTTGATATTTGTCAACAAAAACCACATGTCATCTATTGTGACAATATATGATCCACTTGTCCATGTGGAAATCCATTTTTTCATTCAATACTGAAACATTTAGTGTTACACTATCACTTAATACGAGATCAAGTCCAAAGTGGTAAGATGCGCGTCTCTCAGTTCTCTACCAGCGATCATCTTGCAGTCTGTCTCACAAAACTTTATGTCAAGTTTGGTTTACACTACTACATGACAAGATTGGAGTCTCCAAAATGCCTCCATTTCAACAAAAGATATTAATGATATCAAAATATATCAAAGAAGATTTGGATTTACTCAAACATCTCCATCACATAATTTGCATTCACTGTACAAATATATAGTTTCTTTTCATATGATTATCATCTCTGTATAAAATGTGACATAACTCAATATCAAAAATTCTTCAATCTTACAAGATCATAGTTTAGAGGGCTCCTCGTTTTAAAGGATCGCTAAAATTTTGTAAAACAACATTTGAGACTTTTAAAGTTTATTGTATCTTTTTGTATAAACAAATACTGAATTTGTTACACTTACAATGTACTAATATATATATGTTTTCTTGTGAACGACCAGTAAAGACTATTTTTTTGTCATGTAGAAATTTATATTGAAAGTTGAAACAACCAGAATACAAAGCCGGCGAAGCTAATTAAAATCTCTGGAAACAAAGTCGACAGAACACAAGCGTTCTTCGAAGACAATGCCCTATGATAGGGAATCAAAAGAAACTACAAAAACCAAACAAACTAAGAGACAAAAGAGATCGAAATCCGTAAACGGGATAGACCAATAACCAAATTAAACTCGAACTAGGTCAAGAAACCAAAACCTGCAAGCATTCAAACTAAACTGAGACCCTGAGAAAGCAACAAACCGAGGAAGCCAACACATGCGGCCAAGCGATAAAAAAATCCTCCTATAGTGATGAAAGACTACCTCCCTAATAAAACAAATCTTCATAACTCGGCAAGATAACAACACAGATCGTACCACAAACAAATTTACAAGTGCAACGATGTCGGAAAACAAATTTTCTACACCTAGATAGAAGCCAAAGAGCAAAAACAGATCTCGAACGGGGAAACTGCCAAAATCTACCTAAACTATTTGCAGAATGCCTTTTTCTACCTAACCTATGGTACCATGCATTTATCAACTTGAACTATTTAAAAGTTCAAAATTTAAACCTGAACTATATGAATTTTAGCTGATTTCAACATCTACATAAACGGTGTTACTTAGTCATTTAACGGTGTTGAGTCAGATAATTCGTGACGTACACGTGACATCAAAACTTAGTAAAATAACGTCGTTTTGAGTTAATAAAACTAAAACAAATTGTCAAAGAATAGGAATCAAATTTGCGCCGGCGAAGCCAATTGGATTTAGAGTCCATCTCTTTAAACCACTAGGACACATTGACTTCTTTGGTTCAAGTGAACAAAAAATCAATATATCTTCTTCTTCCAAGTGAGTGCTCTCGTACAAACTTGAATTCAAGCTGAGATAGCAACATAGAGATCTTTCGATTTGATGTATCCGACATATCCATTCATTTTTTAACTCAATACGATGTCGTTTTACTAAGTTTTGATGCCACGTGTTCGCCACGAATCGTCTGATTCAGCACCGTTAAATGGCTAAGTAACACCGTTTAGGTAAATGTTGAAATCAGCTAAAATTCATATGGTTCAGGTTTAAAATTTGAATTTTTAGATGGTTCAGATTGATAAACGCATGATACCATACGTTGGGTAGGAAAAGGCATTATGCAAATAGTTTGGGTTGATTTTGGCCGTTTTCCCGATCTCGAACAGATACGATAAGTGTTAGTATTTTTTTTCAAGCTTCCTAATTTCTTATTCAATTAAACGACAGCGTTTTCACTAAAGAAATATGTTGGGCCGAATTATGGGCCGAACCATTAAACTCACTCAATTAAGATAAAAAGTATCAATTTGATAGATCATGAGACTAACGATTTGACAGATAACAGAAAAAAAAAAAAAAAAAAAGGAGAAAACTTAAGAGCAAAGCCTTCTTCTTCCTCTTACCAATCTCAACAATCAACCGAAGAGACCAAAAATGGCTGCCAATTTCTGGAATTCGTCTCACTAGTAAACACTCTTTTCCCCTATTACCCTTCAAATTTTTACTTCTTCTTCTCCATATACATAAATTTTAATTTTAATTTCAATTTTTTTTCGTTTAATTGCATTTGTTTCGAGTACAGCAAACAGCTTTTAGACCCAGAAGAAGTTGATGTAGTTCATGCTCTTGATAAAGAACGTGGAATCTCCATTGATGATTTCAAGCTCATCAAGTTCCGTATGTCAAATCGTACGAAATCTTCCTTTTAATTTTTTTTTTTTTTTTTTTTTTTTTTTTTTTTTTTGTGTAGTAGTAGTAAATTTTGCATCTTTGAAAACTGATTTGTTTGAATTTTTTTAGAAATTGATTAGAGAAAGTGTTTGTTTTTCTGTTGAGTTAATGTCTCTTTTGTTTATTTAGTTTTATTGTTGTTTTCAGATATAATGAAATTGGCTCAGAGCATTAAAGTGAGGCAAAGGTTGGTTTTTTATTTTGCAATTTGTGATCCAATTTTTGCTAAAATCAGAGATTCAATTGTTGTATTTTCTTAATCATCATTTTTATTGTTGGTTCTGTGGGAATAATTAGCACTATATAATATCTGTTGTAACCTGGGAATTTTATATGAATCTTCTTATACTTATGTAGGGTTGTAGCTACGGCAATTACTTATATGAGACGGGTTTATATAAGGTATGCTAATGTTTATGTAGAAAAAAAAGGATGCCTTATGTTCAAAATTCAGAAACTGCATAGCAAAAGTTTTCAATTTGTAGCCTCTAATATCTTCCTTTTGACATTAAACTGTTTCAGAAAGAGTATGGTTGAGTTTGAGCCTCGTCTTGTTGCGCTTACGTGCTTGTATTTGGCATCTAAAGCTGAAGAAAGTATAGTGCAGGCTAGGAATCTTGTTTTTTGCATCAGAAAATTGTGTAATATCTTCTACTTTGTTTTTGATGTTCTTTTAAACTTTTCACTTTGCTTAATTATATATGAGATTCTCTTGACATATCGATAACGATGTTTATATGTTTGCAGATCCTGATGAGTATAAATATGAACTAAAAGATATATTAGGAATGGAGATGAAAGTCTTAGAAGCACTTAACTATTATTTGGTTGTGTTTCACCCTTACCAGTCATTATCTGAGTATGTACACTCATCTCTTTTATCTTTCTTTCATAAGCCATATAGATTTGAACCTGTTTTTCGTATTTTCTGCGGTTGCAAATAGAGAAGAGATGATTGGAAAGTGTAAATGATAATACATGTAAATTTTTTTTGCAGTTTTCCCAATCAATGTTCTTCGTATCTTTCATTTTATCCATCGAAATTTTTGGACCAATTTTATATTCTTTCTTGAGAGTTTTGTGTGCCTTGATGGTTTCTAAATCATTATATTTCCCTATCATGGAATTGAATTTATTGTAGATAAAAAATCAACATTCACTTTTAAGAACTCATTCTTTTGAAATCTCAGGTTTTTGCAAGATGCTGCAATAAACGATGTAAATATGAAGCAGATTACATGGTAAACCTCCTTCTATCTGAGAAATTTTGCTTATATAACTCATTTCCTAGTTCCAATTCCAATACTAAGATATAATATCTCTGACCTGTGTAAATAGCATTTAAAAGATCGAGTTTTTTTTTTTTCGTGTTTCAGGGGAATTGTTAATGATACATATAAGATGGATCTCATTCTTGTATACCCTCCTTATCGCATAGCGCTAGCGTGCATATACATAGCAAGTGTACATAGAGAGAAAGATATCACTGCATGGTTTGAAGATCTTCATGAGGACATGAACTTGGTTAGTCATTCTTCCCTACAAACATAACCCAACTTTTGCGTTTATTCAAGTAAAAATTAAGCGAAAAGCTATGATCTTTTTGCGTGGTTTTAGATATTCTTTAGTGATGTTGAAAAGCTCTGTGGTTTATAGGTGAAGAACATTGCCATGGAGATTCTGGACTTCTATGAGAATTACAGAACGATTACTGAGGAAAGAGTGAATTCTGCTTTCAGCAAATTGGCTTTGAAGCCATAGCTGCTTGGAATTGCCTTCACCTCCAAGATTTTATCTTACAGAAAAAATGATTAAAGACTTTCTCAGAAAAAAAAGGAGACTTTCTCAATTTGTCCATTTTAGCTTATGTGGCAGACATGTAACACTGTTGTTGATTATACCAAATATAAATCATAAAATTGATTTGATCATTAATTTCACATCTTATCCCAAGTCAGAGAGTATAGGTTTTTTTACCCCATATTTTTGTAATCCAATCTAAACTTAAACCCCACTTTGAACCAAAAATGGGAAAACAGATATGAAATTGATGAAGATGTGATAAAGGAAATCACAAGAAAATGTTAGAATCTATGATTTATTTGTGTTAGAATTTCTTTAGAATATATTTTGCAGTTCCAAAAACCAGGATTGAATCCCATCCAATGTCCACAATCTTGAAAATAACACAAAGATTTTATTTTTCCAAGATTTTTTTTCAATATGGAATCATCAGTTATGTCGCAATGATCACGCTCATTACATGGATTCATTGTGACTGTCCACATAACAAATTGATGATAAATTACAGGGGCACATGCAAATCTACATTATTTACTAATCGAAATTGCAGATTTACCTCCTTTACGCAGATTGATACGTTTTTTTTTAATCTGATTTTTGTAGCTTGAGATGACAAGACTGTATCAGTTTTATGAAGTTAATAACGTTAACACACTTGTATAAATATGAAAAAGGTACTAACTAGCTCCCCAAGATTAACCAACACAAATAATGGGCCTCATATTAGGCTTCTAATTATATCTCTACGATTACACAACCAAAGTTTTTTGTTTGGTCATTATCCTCAATATTCCAATTAAGTTTTTTTTTTCATCATTTACCTGTTGTATGAACTTTCTTATCTTCCAGTGTCCTTTGATCATCAATTTCTAGTTTTCATAAAAGGTAAATATGTTACCGATTCTAAATATGGATTTATATTTCTGAAATTTGCCTAGATTAATACTACTTTTTGATTTAATTACTAGACTAATACTCCAAAAAAAAGTTTACTAAACTAATACTAATCTTTTGTCAAAACTACAATTAAACCAAGGGTAATTTCACTATTAACAGAAATGCCATTATGAATTAAAATTAAAGAAATTAATAAAATTATAAACAAAATAGATAATTTCTAAAATTAATGTAAAAAAGTAAAAATAAAAGAGATCAATTTTAATCAGACCCGATTAGAACACACATATTTTTATGAGAAACCCTAAAACCGCCGATTCTTAAAATCACAAAATTCTCTTCGCCGTTCATCTCTAACGGCGTCGTCGGTCATCTTTTCGTCAACGTCGAATCCTCTTCCCGACCACTAGATTATCAACAACAAACAACCATATATTATTTCCAAAGATCCATTTTCCAGAAACAAGGATTATCCGCTCCATTGAATAATCCTTGAAGGAGATAATCATAAATAGGATGAGATAGATGAGAATCAAATAGAAATAGTAACTTGGAGAGGACGGTTGAAAACTGATAGAATGTTTGTGGAAAAGAAGAAGAAGAAGGCTGAAAAAACCCTAATTTTTTCCTGGTATGAGTTATGATTTTCGAATTTTTTTTCCAAATTTGCGTCATTAGTTATGTAAAATATTGGAGAAAATCTGCGATGTCTTTTAAATAAATCTACGGACAAAAATCTGCGGTAACATTGCTTAAACAAATCTACCACAATAAGTCTGCAGACACTACAAATACCATTTTAGTAAGATATTTCTCTGCGGTAAAGGGAATTGCGTCTAATCTTTGACGTTTTTATGACTAATAAATCTGCTATAACGTGGAAAAAATCTGCGGTAACTAAAAGGTTAATCTAGCAATTAAACTTTGGTCATAAAATCTCCGACCACTAGTATATGAAACAAATCTCTGCTATAACTAAATTTTAAAATCTACGATGAAAAAAAAGTCTGCAAAATAAATCTACGGTAAAAAAAAAATCTGCCGTATAAATTCTAACAACTTTGAAAAATTGGAAAATCTACTGCCTCTTTATGAGTTTCAGAAAATAAATCTACAGAGGCTAAAATATCTACGATGAATTAAAAAATCTACTACAACTAAGACATATAAATCTACGGTACAAATTAAATCTTCGAAGCAAGTCTACGGAATAAAATAAATCTACAAAGTAAATCTGCGGTAAATCTTTAAATCTACCATTCTAAAAAATCTGCGACAACATCGAATCGTAGATTTATGTTGTAGATTTTTATGTCAACGAAAAAAATGCTGATGTGGAATTAATTCATAATGGCATTTTCGTAAAGCCTTTTTTTTTTACTCATGGTCTTAAGGGTATTTTTGTAATCAAAATAACTCATTTAATACTATTTTTTTCTATGTTAAGTTAGCAATTAAAGCAAAAATTAGTATTATTCTAGTAATTCTCCCTTTATATTTTGTCATATGTTTTGATTTTCTCAGTCTATGTTAAGTCTTTAAGTTAAATCTTGTTGACCCAATAATTCTGACGGCTAACTCAAAAGGGGATTCGGAAGGAGGTATTACGCTTGTAAGAATGGATAGGTAAAAGGTCTCATTGATCATTCATTTTAAGAACATTTCTAACCATGATCACACTTCTCCATCCATGTGATGCCACAATTGGTGTTGTGGACTCCATAAAGGGGAAATGTTGGCAATATTTGCCTAAGAGAACCCTAGCAATAAGGGAATCAGGGTTGTTAAGAATTATCCATCCAGCTTTGGTAAGGAGAGCATCATTGAAACTTTCAATATGTCGGAAGACAAGCCTTCTTACATCCTTTGGCAATGTGAGTTTAGACCACGCAACCGGCTTACTCATTTTCCTTTGATCCGGCTTGTTGTCCCACCAAAACAGGGGGAGAATAGTTTATACTCTCTTGCATAAGGATATAGGAATTTCGAAACACGTCATAGTGTATGTAGGGATTGAGGTTAGTACTGATCTGAGTAAGACTTTTTTCCCCGCACTGGAGAGAAACTTTGATGCCCAACTTAATGCTCTTTGTTGTATACGGTCTACAATGGCCGTAAAGATATTGTTAGGATCCCACATCGGAAGTCTAAAAGGGACCAGCACTAGTATATAAGGGATATGGGCCACTCCACTCATTGCCAATTGGTTATGAGTTGAAAGCCCATTAAACTTAACATATATCTTTCTTCTTCCGGTTGAAATGTTCGGGGAGTCCCATGTACTTGCCTATATCCTCTTTGTTGTTTATCTATATTCTTGTTTTATTGGGACGTTTTGGATGAGAAGTTATGGCCGACTTGCCTAGATTGATGCTTTACCCCGGAAATTTTTTATATCGTGCTAGGATATTTGTTAAGGTTTGGACGCTTGTGGGGTTGGATTAACAAAAGAATATTGTGACATTTATGAGTATGAGGTGGTTGACATTGAGGCTATTCCGGGGTACTCACACTCCCTTAAGGGATCCATTAGCTTGTGCATTTGTACACACGATGGAAAGGCACGGTGAGAGAGGATCACCTTATCTCAAACCACGGGAAAGAATAAGCCGATCTTGCAGATCACCATTTATTAAGAAAGAGTATGTAACCGAGATTACACATTCCATAATCTAATCCATCCACATGATGTGGAAAGCCATCTTTTAATGAACCGCTTTGAGAAATCTCCACTTGATGTGGTTGTATGTCTTGCTCATGTCGGTTTTAACCAGCATGACATATCTCTTCTTTTTGTTGTTCCAGAGGTTCTCAAGAAGTGTACTATCTCGTGAGTAATTAACACAAAATCCTTTGTAGCTCGTTTCAGGACAAAGGTCGATTGATGTTTGGTAATATGTTGGTTAAGATGAGGTTGTAGCGTTTTTTGGCAAGATTTTTACTATGATCTTGTAATTTATAATACAAAAGGTAATGAACATATAGTTTAAAGTCTTCTTTGGAGCGGTTCCTTTCGGTATGAGACAAATATGTGGTTCATTCACTTGTTGTGGAAGCTTTCCGGTTTCAAAGAAGGATCAAATTTATCGATGGATGTCATCGCCCATAATGTCCTAGAATATCTAGTATAATCCATCCAAAAATCTGTTAGGTCCTAGGGCGTTTTCAGCCTTGACGGAGAATAGGGATTCTTTGACCTATTTGTTCTCAGAGAAGACACATTATTTCACATTCACCTCAGCTGTGACCTTGGGCTGAATCACTTCTTCCACTATCTAGGTTGGTGGAGAAATATTCCTGGAGATATTCAGAGAAGGCCTCTTCTATTTTTGTTTCCTCATGAACATTTGTACCATTTTTATGTTTAATAACAGTTAGACGGTTTTTTAATATTCTTCCTCTAGTATATGCGTGGAAAAAAAACTGTGTTACGATTCACCTGATTGTAACCATAACACTCTACTTCTTTGTTTCTTGAATAATTCGTCATCTCGATAGGTTTGTTCCAGTATTTTTGTAAAAAACATTGATTTCTAAAGAGTTTGGTACAAATGCAGAGAGTTATTTCTAACTTATATTGCTTTCCTTTATTCAACTTCACACTGTTTACATTCTGATATTTTGTCCAATTGATGATCTCTCGTCGGCATCAATTTTTCTTTGTTGTTAGGCCTTCATGAGCTCTGCTTCTTCAAACTGTCTTGATTAGCTGTTGAAAGCATTCTTTGTGGATCAGGCTTCGATAGTAACAAAATTTTCCTTTTCTTTTTTACTCTTGATTCATCAAGGAAAGTTGGAAGATGTCGGTTGTCTGACCCTCCAAATCTCAAGTACTTACTGTGACTTGAGGGGAACATTTCACATTAAGCTGTATAATATTTGCCATTGATCGATCTAGTTGTGATCTTACAAAGCGGTCATGTCCATAACCTCTCCATGATAATGCACTTCCAGAATGTTTAGTGTCCCATAAGCCGAAAGTGTTACAAAGCTTCTGATCCTAATTCCGAGAACCCATTCCATATCACAGTAATGTTTTCTGCAAGTGACGCTCCATACAGGCAGAGTCTGCCCTGACCACAAGCTGGTGAAGCACCTGCTTGGGCCCCGCTGATGTGTATAATAATTTTGAGGGCCATTATTTTGTCAAAAACTCTTAAACAGTTATTGTGGCATTTGCCCATCTCTCTAACTAGAAGGTCAATAGATCATCGGTTTGTGATATGATCCTAGATGAGGATCAATGCCCCTGAACGTTCTCCACTGGTTGTTATGAACAGAGTGAGCGGATATGAGTGCGGAAGTGATGAAATGGAGTGAAAGTGATGAAGGGGTGTGAATGAGTGATACTCCAAAGGTGATGAATAACCTTTGAACACTCAGGGCTTGATCCACGAGTGGGTGAAAACCAAACTCGGCAAGAACAAGAGATGGATCGAAGTGAAACTTCTAAGGGGGGCGACGAGACCCTTAGACTTCGGCTCTTGAGTGAAATGGGATAATGATCCAAATTTCGGGTTCAAGAGGATGATCAAACGATATTAAGAAAAGACTTATGATATTAAAATGTTTGATGGATCGAAATGAAGTTCAGATGCAGAATATAAAGAGAAGAGAAGCTAAAGAAAACAATAAAAGAGTGTGGAGTTACGAGACATGCCTCGGAACTCACACAAAAACCATGCAAAAATTAGAACAACATTCAGAGTTCAAATGAGATAGTGAAGAGACATAGGCCACGCCTAAGGAGAAGTAAAGGGGCCTGGATTTATCAAGAGGCCTTGTGAAAGAGTGATAAGGCCTACCTCATTAAAAACCTTGTTTGGAAAACCCAATGGGACAAAACCAAACAAGGGAAAAAGAGTATAAGTCTTATCACCTCTCTTGATAAATGTTTAGGTGGCTTGTATCACAACCAGGGTAGTTGGATTAGCACACGCTAAACTGCCCTGAATGGTGTTGAGAAGAGCTTGCAAAGTTGTGTTGAGCTCGGCTTGCTTGGACCTAGTAATAGGACCCGGAGAAATGTGTAAATCTTCATGTCCTTGATGCTCCGGTTCAAGCTGTTTCCCTTGATCCTCATTGTCATCCTTATGCTGCATTGGTTCATCCTTCTTGCTGGCCATGCCCTCATCATCTTCCCCTTCTTGAAAAGGATTTGACCTCAAATCTTTATCTGCAAAGTAGGGAACCAAATCAGTAACATTAAAACTCGGACTTACATGGTACTTACCTTGGAGATCCAGCTGGTAGGCGTTGTTGTTGAGCTTCTTGATGACTTTGAATGGACCATCAATCCTGGGCATAAGCTTGGATTTTCTCTCGCTAGGGAACCTCTCTTTTCTCAAATGGATCCACACTAAATCTCCTTCTTCAAAGATCATCTCTTTGCGGTTTTTGTTTGCATGCTTCTCGTAGAGTTTGGTCTTGCTCTCAATATTAATTCGTGCCTTCTCATGAATCTGTTTCACAAGCTCAGCCTTTTTCTTACCATCAAGACTTATCCTTTCATTCACGGGTAAAGGCATTAGATCCAAAGGTGAGATGGGATTGAACCCATAAACAATTTCAAATGGTGAATACTTAGATGCGGAATGTTTAGCATGATTGTAAGCAAATTCGACATGAGGCAGACACTCTTCCCAGGTCCTAAGGTTCTTTTTAATTATGGCACGCAACAAGGTGGATAAGGTTCTATTGACTACCTCCGTTTGGCCATCGGATTGTGGGTGACATGTGGTGGAAAAACAAAGCTTGGTTCCTAGCTTAGACCAAAGGGTTTTCCAAAAATAACTAAGAAATTTGGTATCCCTATCCGATACAATAGTCCTAGGCATTCCATGCAACCTAACAACTTCTTTAAAGAACAAACCAGCTACATTAATGGCATCATCGGTTTTATGACAAGGTATGAAGTGAGCCATTTTAGAGAATCTATCAACTACCACAAATACCGAATCCTTTCCAGTCTTAGTCCTAGGTAATCCAACTACAAAGTCCATGGATAAGTCATGCCAAGGATGCAAAGGAATAGGAAGAGGGGTATACAAACCGTGATTCTGGATTGTGGATTTAGCTTGCTTACACGTTACACATCTTTGACAACATTTCTCGACGTCACTTTGCATGTGGGGCCAAAAGAAGTGTTCACGTAACACGCTGGATGTCTTTGCCACGCCAAAGTGTCCCATAAGACCACCTGTATGAGCTTCTTGGACAAACAAATCTCGCAAGGAGGAGTTAGGTACACAAAGGCGGTTATCATAGAATAAAAATCCATCACTCCTAAAATATTTTCCAACACCAAATTTCTCACAAGAAGCATAGGTTTCTTTGAAGTCAGCATCAGTAGCATATAGTTCCTTTATTTGTTCAAATCCTAGTAGCTTAACTTCAAGAGAATTCAAGAGAACGTACCTCCGAGAAAGAGCATCGGCTACTACATTCTCCTTACCTTTTTTGTACTTAATGACGTATGGAAAAGTTTCAATGAATTCAACCCACTTGGCGTGTCTTTTGTTCAGCTTTTGTTGTCCTTTGAGATGCTTGAGTGATTCGTGGTCAGTGTGTATGACAAATTCTTTGGGCCAAAGGTAGTGTTGCCATGTTTGTAGAGCTCGAACGAGTGCATAAAGTTCTTTATCATATGTAGGGTAATTGAGTGTGGCGCCTCCAAGTTTTTCACTAAAGTAAGCTATGGGCTTCATTTCCTGCATAAGAACAGCACCAATACCAATTCATGAGGCATCACATTCAATTTCAAAATTTTTATCGAAATTAGGAAGAGATAAAACCGGGGCATGTGTTAGCTTCTCTTTCAAGGTCTGAAAGGCATCTTCTTGAGCTTGTTCCCACTTGAATCCGACATTCTTCTTGATAACCTCAGTGAGTGGGGCGGCTAAAGTGCTGAAGTCCTTAACAAACCTCCTATAGAAACCGGCTAAACCATGGAAGCTTCTTACTTCACTAATATTCTTTGGACTCGGCCAATCCTTTATAGCTTGTATCTTTTCTTCGTCAACCTTGATACCATCTGTGCTCACAACAAAACCTAGAAAGACAAGGTGATCCACTCCAAAAGTACATTTCTTTAAGTTAGCATACAAGGTTTCCTTCCTAAGCACCCTTAAAACTTCCCTAAGGTGTTCCACATGTTCATCAAGGCTGCGGCTATAAACTAAGATATCATCAAAGTACACAACCACGAAATGACCTATGAATGTTCTAAGAACATGGTTCATTAATCTCATAAAAGTGCTAGGTGCGTTTGTTAACCCAAAAGGCATAACTAACCATTCGTACAACCCATGCTTAGTCTTAAAGGCAGTTTTCCATTCATCCCCTTCTTGCATTCTAATTTGATGGTAACCACTCCTAAGATCTATCTTAGAGAAAATACTAGACCCATGCAATTCATCGAGCAAATCATCAAGTCTAGGAATAGGATGGCGATACTTTACAGTGATATTGTTGATAGCACGGCAATCTACACACATCCTCCAACTACCATCTTTCTTTGGAACAAGTAGAACGGGTACAGCACAAGGACTCAAACTCTCGCGAATATGTCCTTTCTTCATGAGCTCAGCTACTTGTTGTTGAAGCTCCTTGGTCTCTAGAGGATTAGTTCTGTAAGCGGGTTTGTTGGGAAGAGATGCTCCAGGCATAAAGTCGATTTGATGTTCTATTCCACGGATTGGTGGCAATCCTGTTGCAAGTTCCTCCGGAAAAACATCCTTAAATTCCTGCAAAAGAGAGTGAAGTTTGCTAGGCAAGTCCTGCGCGTAGGGGTTAATACTATAACACTCTTTAATCACAAAAAGTATGTGTGGTAATTGACTCCCTGAGTTAGGTGTGATCATGAGGTTGACCGGTTGTTTGTCTTTAGCTTTGGAAACTATCCGTCCCTTCTTCAAGGCCACTTGGTCAAGATGAACTTCATGGGGAGTGAGTGGAACCAAAATGTTCTTCGTGCCTTTGAACTCAAAAGAATATCTGTTGGTAAAACCATCATGCATTACTTTCCGATCAGATTGCCAAGGTCTTCCAAGCAAGATATGTCCAGCGTCCATGGGTAGAATGTCACACAACACTTCATCTTTGTATTCTCCAATGGATAGGGGAACTATGACCTGGTTCTCAACCTCTAATTCTCCTTCATCATTAAGCCATTGCAGCTTGTAAGGTTTAGCTCTCTTAGTGACTGTGAGTCCAAGCTTATCTACCATAGACTGGCTGGCGACGTTGGTACAGCTACCTCCGTCAATTACTAGGCTGCAAACTTTATTTTGAACAAGGCAACGAGTGTGGAAGAGATTTTCCCTTTGATCATTTTTCTCGGCCTGAGTGTGTAAGTTAAGGGTTCTTCTAGTGACCAAAAGTTGTCCGGTCACCGGCAGCCTAAGTGGCTCTTCTTCAGGTTCAGGTTCCGAATGATCGTCTTCTGATTCTATCTCGCCATTGGTTCTAATAACTATGGTTCTCTGAATGGAGCACGAATGGGAGTAGTGACCAAAACCTTTGCACTTAAAACACTGAATTTCTCTAGCCTTGGTGCTTGATCCTTTATCAATTCCCTTGAGCGAAGATTCGTCTATCTTGGGTTTGGTAAGCGGTTTGTAATCCTTAGGCTTGTAATCTTTGCTGTACTTGGTAGGGTTGTATCCGATTCTAGAACTCTTCTTCTTAAGTTGTTTTTCAAACATGATAGCCTTGTGGAGAAGCTCTTCTAGCTCGACATAATGTTGGACCTCCAGCTTTTCAACAATCTCTTTGTCAAGACCTCCCATGAATCTGGCCATAGTAGCTTCATTGTCTTCTTGAATATCGGCTCTAAGTAACAAGGTTTCCATTTCTTTGAAATAATCTTCAACGGATCTACTTCCTTGAGTCAAGTTCCGAAGCTTAAGGTGAAGCTCTCTGTGGTAATGACTGGGTACAAACCTTTTCCTCATAATGATCTTTATTTGGGTCCAAGTCTCAACAGGTATATCTCCAGCTCTTCTTCTAGACGTAACCAACTGGTCCCACCAACTTAGAGCATAATCCTTGAATGCGGTTGGGGCAATTCGAATCTTAGTCTCCTGAGTAAACTCCCGACAATCAAAGATAATTTCAACCCTCTTTTCCCACTCAAGATATTCTTCAGGATTACTGGTTCCATGAAAAAATGGAATCTCTATCTTCACACCGGCAAAAGGGTCTCGAATAGCGGTTTGGTTATTTCTAACGGTTCGGTCTTCTCTTGGCTGTCTTCTTCGAGAACGATTTGATCGAGAAGTCTGACTATAATAGTGCTCAGCATCAGAAAGTCGTAGGTTCCTTCTAAGTTGTTCTTCAATAATAGGCTGTTGTTGGTCTCGGAGTCGGTCGTTGATGGACCTTTCTAAGTCAGCTTTCATAGTGGCCATACTCTCAACCATCATAGCTTTGAAGGAGTCCATAAGTTGCTTGTTGGAGCTGGAAGATTCCTCTTCATCCTCATTGGTTCCCACCATGGTACCTGTTCAGATTCAAACAAGTAACAAGTAAAAATACCCAAAGAAACACAACAAAGGAAAACTCAGCAAGCTTTCTAGAATCCAAAACGACTGTTTGACTTGATCGAACAGAATAAATTATCAAAACACGTTCAAAAATTTGAGAAACAATTTTCTAAACTACTAGACTCTTTTTAGAAACAGATACAACCGATCTCACGATTTTAGCAATTAAAACGGATTTATGAAAATCAAAACACTGAAAATCGCAGAAATCCTTTTTCTTGAAACACTTGAAGATGATCGGTCAGATTAAAAATATCAAATCGTGTCCAAAAATTCCGAAATCAAATTTCACAGAAAGTAGACTCATAATAGGTTCTTTAGAAACTGATTTCAAGATTTTATCAATTACCAAATAATTATGAAAATTCTAGCAATCAACAGGCAAAACGATTCAAATGTTCTGCAGAATATGAAAGGGTACAATCGATTTGAAAAGACACAACCTGACATGGAACCTGGCTCTGATACCACTTGATATGATCCTAGATGAGGATCAATGCCCCTGAACGTTCTCCACTGGTTGTTATGAACAAAGTGAGCGGATATGAGTGCGGAAGTGATGAAATGGAGTGAAAGTGATGAAGGGGTGTGAATGAGTGATACTCCAAAGGTGATGAATAACCTTTGAACACTCAGGGCTTGATCCACGAGTGGGTGAAAACCAAACTCGGCAAGAACAAGAGATGGATCGAAGTGAAACTTCTAAGGGGGGCGACGAGACCCTTAGACTTTGGCTCTTGAGTGAAATGGGATAATGATCCAAATTTCGGGTTCAAGAGGATGATCAAACGATATTAAGAAAAGACTTATGATATTAAAATGTTTGATGGATCGAAATGAAGTTCAGATGCAGAATATAAAGAGAAGAGAAGCTAAAGAAAACAATAAAAGAGTGTGGAGTTACGAGACATGCCTCGGAACTCACACAAAAACCATGCAAAAATTAGAACAACATTCAGAGTTCAAAATGAGATAGTGAAGAGACATAGGCCACGCCTAAGGAGAAGTAAAGGGGCCTGGATTTATCAAGAGGCCTTGTGAAAGAGTGATAAGGCCTACCTCATTAAAAACCTTGTTTGGAAAACCCAATGGGACAAAACCAAACAAGGGAAAAAGAGTATAAGTCTTATCACTTCTCTTGATAAATGTTTAGGTGGCTTGTATCACAACCAGGGTAGTTGGATTAGAACACGCTAAACTGCCCTGAATGGTGTTGAGAAGAGCTTGCAAAGTTGTGTTGAGCTCGGCTTGCTTGGACCTAGTAATAGGACCCGGAGAAATGTGTAAATCTTCATGTCCTTGATGCTCCGGTTCAAGCTGTTTCCCTTGATCCTCATTGTCATCCTTATTCTGCATTGGTTCATCCTTCTTGCTGGCCATGCCCTCATCAGTTTGAGTCTCAATGGTGAAAGTTTTTAAATACTTTTTTCACATTTGAACTATGAATGGGCCAAAAAGTGTGTGTGCTTGGGCCCCCTATAAAGTTCAGGGCCGGCTCTGCGTACACGAAGGTGAAATGAAAAGAAGATCTCTTATATATTTGCGTTTGACATCTATATAATTCGATGTTCCCTTCTAGCCTCTATTCTCTGTTTTTTTCAGCTTCAACCCTATTGAGTATTGATAGTTCTTTGGTTTAATAATAAAGGGTGGGAAAAGTTGGTGAGATCTGTAATTTTCAAAAGTTCATACTAGGAATAGCTATCTTAGGGAATGTGCATGAGAGCCTTTTGAGGTAGTTTAGAGCAACGAGAATGTTACACCACAAGACTTGTTCAGGAACCACAGAAATTTGAAAAAGAAGAAATAATGATGTTATTTACATCCGGTCAATAATAAAATGATCCGTAATGTATTACGATATTTGTTCTCAAATAATATAGAAGAGACACATGAAGTATTTAGAGTTTCAGCAAGAGGGGATGGAAATCAAGATTCGAAGTGGTGGATTTTTTTTCTCGTATGGTCTCATGTTCTCGTCCTATATTAGAATAAATGCTCATATGATACAAAATTGTTATCACATTTGACTAGAAATGAGACATGACGGGATGATACTTAAGAAAAGAGCAAATTCTTAGGCCGAGTTATTTGGGTTAAATATCACCATTTAACTAAGGCAAATCTCACAAATCAACATGTACATAGATTAGAAAACTTATTAAATTCTAAAAGGAGGTCTAGATATACTATTGTGAGGGCTTCATTTTGATATACAAAACGGAGAATTTGAGATGAAAGATCTCGGACAGACAAGTATTGCCTTGGTTTGAAAATTGAGCATTCCCAAAAGGGTATATTTGTGCATCAATCCACATATACCAAAAGAGTGTTAAAACGTTTTAACATGGATAAGGAAACTCCTTTCAGTACCTCAATGGTCGTTAGATCACTTAAGATTGAAAATGATCCCTTTCGACCAGCGGAGGAGAATGAGGAGATACTCGGTCCTGAAGTACCATATCTAAGTGCAATCGGAGCCTTTATGTATCTTACAAATTGCACTAGACCTGACATCTCATTTTCTGTAAATCTCTTGGCCAGATTTAGTTCCTCTCCCACACGAAGATATTGGAATGGAATTAAACATGTCTTTCGCTATCTTTAGGGAACTACTAATTTAGGATTATTTTATTCTAAAAATTCAAATGGTCAAATAGTTGGTTTTACAGATGCAGGATATTTATCAGACCCACACAAGGTCTGATCACAAACATGATACGTATTCACGATCGGAGGCACTGCCATATCTTGACGTTCTCAAAAGCAGACGCTCGTGGCAACTTCTTCAAATCATGTTGAACTAATCGCGCTCCAAGAGGCAAGTAGAGAATGTGTATGGTTAAGGTCGATAAACCAACACATCCGATCAAGAAGTGAGATCCACGTTGACACGGAGCCAACGATTTTATATGAAGATATTGCTGCATGTGTCGCTCAAACAAAAGAAGGATATATAAAAAGTGATAGAACCAAACATATCCCTCCAAAGTTCTTTTCATACTCTAAAGAACTTGAGAAGGTTAAAGCTATTGAATTTAAGTATGTTCGATCTTGTGATAATGCCGCTTATCTCTTTACGAAGTCATTACCGACCACTATGCTCAAGAAACATGTCTATAACATTGAAATGCGTCATCAACGAGATTTAAAAGATGACATGTGATCATTCGAGGGGGAGCTTGCATAGTTGTACTCTTTTTACCTTACTATGGTTTTTCCTATTGGGTTTTTCTGTAAAGGTTTTTAACGAGACAACAAAAGATATTACGCGAGAGACATATTGACACTGGTCTCCAAGGGGAAGTGTTATGAAAGTCAAATTTATACGCACAACATGTGTTATGCGTTTTACGTAATATATTATTTTATGTGGAGTCCACCGTCACTATGTACACATATTAATTTACTTTTATATCTCTAAATAAACAAACGAGCAAATTCGTTCGAAACACACAATTTAATACAACAAGTACAAGTTATAAAATCTCTCTCTTCAGTATCCTGCTATTCTATCGAGTATAAATTTTTCATCTTTATTTATATTTATTTTCCTGATTAATTCACATCCTTTTTATAACATCACCCTTTTTTTCGTGTATCTACCTATCTAGTATTTACAAAGATATAATTTTCTTTTTAAAATCAATAAATAAAAATTAAAGTAAACTTTATTTGAGACGATCATTCCTGGCTTTACCGATAGTCATTTTTCGACCATAAAATAAACAAAAAGCAAACCCATCGTTTCTGTATTTTGGAATTGAGAGATCAAAGAAGCCATGGCTTCCAATTTCTGGACATCGTCGCACTAGTAAGTTTCATTCAATTGATTACAGATCTCCTAATCATTCATTCAATTTCTGATTTTTATTATTTATTTTTTTCTGGGTTTCTTCGTACAGCAAAGAGCTAAAAGACCCAGAAGAGGTTAATGTTGTTCATCCTCTTGATGCCCAAAGAGGCATCTCTGTTGAAGATTTCAGACTCATAAAGCTTCATATGTCTAATTGTATGTCTTAATTTTTCTAAAATTTCAATAAATGAATCATCTTCATGTTCTGATTTTGAGGTTTCAATCTTTTTTTTTTTTACATTAGTTCATCAATTCACATTCATGGGTTCTTCTTGTTTGTTTGTTTATTTTCAGATATATCGAAATTGGCACAAAACATTAAAATTAGGCAAAGGTGAAGTCTTTATTAGTCTTTTTAAGAGATATGAAATGTGTAATCACCATTTGAATAATGCTGACTGATTTAGCATTAATATGATGATTTCAGAGTTGTTGCTACTGCAATAACCTATATGCGTCGTGTTTACACAAGGTACGTATGAATGCTCTAGTTTCTGAATTATTCGATAGCTTGGTTATTGGTTTTTATGGTGTAATGTTGTTGGTTGACAGAAAGAGTTTGACGGAATACGAGCCTCGACTTGTTGCTCCTACGTGCTTGTATCTGGCTTGTAAAGCAGAGGAGAGTGTTGTGCATGCCAAACTTCTTGTCTTTTACGTTAGAAAACTGTGTAATTCTCTGCTTTAAAAGCTTTCTTGATTGGAGAATTTACTCCAAAGAGTTTCTGATGAAATTGGTTTGCTTCACTCATTCTGTAGATACTGATGAAAAGTTCAGATATGAGATTAAAGATATTCTGGAAATGGAGATGAAGATCTTGGAAGCATTGAACTTTTATCTTGTTGTATTTCATCCATATCGTTCCCTACCTGAGTAAGTCTTTTTTGCGTATATTTGCTTTGGATCTTATGTGTTGACATCAAAATCTATTTGCGACTATACAGCCTTTTGATTGGTCTTCTTGCTTTACATACAGGTTCTTGCAGGATTCTGGAATCAATGACACAAGTATGACCCATTTAACTTGGTAAGTATTCAAAACTTGTTTAAGCTTGGGGATAAAGTGTTCTAGTAATCAAGAAGCCTATTACATTCCCGCTTAGAACAGTTAAACTTGTTTTAATTTGCAAGCAAAAGTAAATGGTCTCTTGATACTAAAGTTTTGTGTGGGAAACTATAGGGGTCTTGTCAACGACACTTACAGAATGGACCTAATCCTAATTCATCCGCCTTTTCTCATCACACTTGCTTGCATTTACATTGCTTCTGTACACAAAGAGAAAGACATAAGAACTTGGTTTGAAGAGCTTTCTGTGGACATGAACATTGTAAGTCATTGTTCCTTCTTAGCTCTGTTGTTACCACAGGTCCACAACTTGGAATGTATTTCCAATATCAATGCCCTGTTTAATCACTAATTGGGTATGTTCTGAACATTGGCAGGTGAAGAATATTGCAATGGAGATATTAGATTTCTATGAAAACCACAGAATGTTCACGGAAGAGAGAGTTCACTGCGCTTTCAACAAACTTGCTTCAAACCCGTAAAGTTTCGACAAGGAATCTTACTCTTAGAATTGTTTATGTTTTTGTTTCCCTGAGAAAAAATATATGTTTTGCCCAAAAGTTTCTGAGATGAGATTAAGCGGTTTATTGTACATCAGTTTTGTTCAGTATTGGTTCAACCATGTCTTGCCTATATATGCCTATACACAGTTAAAAAGGTGGCAAAACTGCAAAAACAAAATTCAACCTGTTTTTGATGATGCAAATAAAGTTCAAAAGCTAACTGTGTTTAATGACATGGGAAAAGCAAAACGCAATCACGTCAAAAGCTGGTTCAAGGAGGACAAAGGTTTATTCTTTAAGATCTAATTCAAAACCAGTGCAGATACCAAGATGTACTTTTCTTTCTTTATTTCATCTATCTCTTTACTTAAGACCTATTGGTTTTGTGATAGCCAAAAACAATCAAAACATTGAAGAAAATCGTTGAGTCTCCAACTCTGCTACAAACAGGCTCAATACTAAGACCAGTTGCAGTTCTATACCAAACTAGTGGAGAAAATACATGCTGAGAATATAGAAACAAACCAGGTTCATGCTAAAACACATGTATCATCATTACCTTCATGTTTAAGAAAAACTTACAAATTTCTGGGTATTAAACACACAACCTATTTTGATGATGCAAATAAAAGATTCAAAACGTTAAATCAACAAACAAAATAAAAAAAACAATTGTTTTACAATACATTTTTTTGACAAAAAGGTATCCAAATATCACAACGATACTCCACAAAACCAAGGTTCGTTTCTCCATGGCCTTTTGTGAAAGACTTCTCAAACATATTACATACCCACATAGAAAATAAAAATCAATTGAGACTGTCCACACTAATCCATATAGGATGCAAAATCAACAAAGGAATAAACTCGACATTATACCAATATTCTTACCTCAATCATCGTCACAGTCGATAAATTGAACATTGGGAATGTGTTTGACTTTGTAGTAATCTTCTCCACCTGGTGCCAACTTCTCCTTCCACTCCCTCTTCATTCCTTTTATATTCAATTCCTTTAAGGATGTTACGTACTTGAGTCCATCAGGAAGTTCCTTCAACTTTTTGCAATTACTTATCTTCAAAGTACGAAGACATGGCATCGAGCCTTCTTCTACTATCCACTCTTCCAACTCAAATTCTTCGGTTATATCTAGAGCATATAATTGAGGAAATCCGCCTGTTGAGCATACCATTCTCCTCGCAACCAAAGCTCCCCATAGTTCAACCGACTTCAAATGAGGCGACTTTTCTAGAATCGGCATTGGATCCTCTTCCATAAGGCAATCAAATAGATGTATGTGTGCAAGGTGGGGAGGGAATCGAAGTTGATCAGGAAACTTTGGCATATACATCTGCAATGCTAATTCCTTTAGATGAATCAAATCCAAGACGAATTCTCCTACAGAATCAGCCATACGGGTTTCAGGAGAAACAAGTAAATAAAGCGATTCCAGGTTTCTCAAATCAAGGAGAGATGTCGATAGAGTTTCAAAAGTACAGCTTTCACTCAATTTTACAACGAGATCCCTGAGCTTAGTCATACGGACGAGGTCTGTCACACTACTGCGTTGCGTTGAGAATAACGACAAGAACTCTAGGTTCACTAGATCACCTAATTCCAACTTGGTTTTATCATCCATTGACTGAGGTAAGATAAGGTACCTCAACTCTAGCATCTCTTTCAAAACATTTGGCACATGAATCGGTTCCTTGGAATCAACACGTAAGTTCAAATAAAGAAGAAGCTTTAAGTTCCGCAGAGAAGAAGGTAAATGAGATACACCAGCCTGGGATAAGCTCAAGAATCTCAAGTGGATGAGCTCTCCAATGCTAGAAGGTAACTTCCCTCCTTCAAACTTTACATTAGAAAGATCTAACACCCTGAGCATTGGTAAACTTTGGAAGCCTGAAGCTGACTGTATCCAAAAGTCTTCCTCAAGCCCCAAAACCAAAAGAGATCTGACCCTTTTATTGTTTTTATCTCCCAGTATACGATGAAGAGCATTACAACTATGTACAGCGAGTCTGCGAGGCCCTCTAAGTGATTGAGCATTGATGGAAGTAGGGACTTTGACAATCTGTAGGAAGTTTTCTTCTTTGGATTTTGCTAAACATACTTCTCTCATCATGTCATGCATTTGACAATATTCATATCTCCAACTCACCGTATAGTTTTCTTCAACACTAACCATATTTCTCCTCACTAGTTCTTCAAGGTAGTTTTCTCCACTATCTCGGATGGTTGATCCATCGTAAAATAATGTTATCATTCCTTCAGCAGCCCAGTAATAGTACAAGTCATTCGTATATATCTTGTAATCTTCGGGGAAATGGGCTAGGTAAAGGTAGCAATGCTTTAAAATCATCGGCAAATCTGCATAGCTCAGAGACAATATTCGGTTAACCGAATTGAGATTGTTGTAGTCTAAGCCAGATGCTCCTACGATCTGAGCTCCAATATTGTCGTATACTTTCCTCCACTCGGGAACTGTATGTTTCTTAGCTAACAAGCCTCCCAACACTTTAACAGCTAACGGTAGTCCTCCACAGTATGTGACCATTTCCTTTCCCATTGCTTCCATTTCTTCATCAAGCCTTATTTCTGCAAACATCATAAGGTAATACATTTTAAGATGTGAGCCGCAAAATAAAATTCACAAGATTCTTGGTCTCCATTTTATGTCAAAAAAATGTACCAGTTTCGTTTGTCCTAGGAAAAACATTTCTCATACACAACTTCCAGCTTTGTTCAGGAGTAAGGACACTTGGTCTAAACACAAAACATGTTGGATCTGCATGTAACCCAACACCTTCATTGCGAGAGGTAAGTAGCATCTTCGTCGAACCTGCAAAATATTTAAGTTTTCATGTAAGTGATTTAAAGTCATTTATGACAAATCTGTGCTTTTCTGCTAGTATAGAGTATAATAAAACTCATGTTAGTATATACCATAAGAGCTCACCTCTATTCTGCGGAAATGCTGCTTTTATTCGGTCCCAGTCTTCCTCTTTCCATACATCATCGAGGATAACCAAATATCTTCCGGTTTCCAACAATTGATAGAGTTTACTCTGGAGTGTATTATTTTCGTTCATCTGCGAAATCTCTCCATCATTTGGTCGAAGTTCTTGCAAGATCGTCTTCCAAACATGTTTCCGTTCAAACTCTTGCGAAACAGAGACCCACGCAAATTCATCAAAATGACGTCGGGCAATGTCATGATGAAAGACTTGTCTAGCCAAAGTGGTTTTACCAATACCACCCATCCCAGATATAGAAACCACTTGGATTTTATCATTCTCCACCAACTGACCAACCAATTCTACAACACTCTGCTCCACCCCTACAAGATCACTTTCAGAACTATTAGCAAAGGTTTGTCGGATCTCCCTCTGCTCCCTTTGCCTTTCTTGCAGAGACAGCGAACGGCCACCATCGAGGATCTGTTGTATTCCTAAACTCTGCATACCCCCAATCACCTCAGTGATTCTCTTAGTGATGCCTTCAATATTTGAAGCAAATTTCCTGCCATCAGTTAAGTAGTAAGCAAGTCTTTTCGCATGCTTCGTGATCCCTTTTTCTGTTCTTCTAAGTTTATTCAGAAGAAAGGATTCGATTATATCCTCAGCATCATAAACAATATCGTTGACATCTTCTAAGAAGTTTCTCACCCTTTCACTTTCATGTTTCTTGGTGTTTGCATCTTTCAACAATGACTGTAATCTTCCCAGCTGACGCTTTAGTCCATTAACTTGCTCATCAATTCCCTGCAATCGCTCAGATTCTCGACTCAGGAGGTCCCAAAGCTTCTGAACTCCAAACGACACAACTCCTTCGGCCATAACTACTCGTTGACAAATCACCTACGACAAACCAGAACAAGAATGGCAAAAGGGTGAAGATTCTTGAAATAATTAGATCTAAAAGAATTTACAATGAATGAAGGAAGGGATCAAATTTCGGGAAAACGGAGCTAAAAGTTTACACCAAGTCAACGTTATGTAGCTACCAATCTATTGGCTCAGGTTGTCAACAATAATGTATCTTAATAATCGATTGCCACCTCTAATTAATAATTACCCAACTTGATTAAATAAAATATATTTTATACGACAGAATATTAAATTTGATGAGGCACATGAAGAATATTAACATATCCAGTTTTAGGGGAATAAAAGGAATTTGTGGCCAGTGTTTGTTTTTGTAGGAGCATGATTTATGCAACACTACGAATGGGGAATTGAAATTGAAATCATAAACGATTAAGGAAAGAATTGGAGGCGAGATCGCAATCTCTTTCCTTAACTCTTTGAATCCCCCGCAGTGTGACGGGAATCACGGATCCAAGAGTCCCAGGATACAACCAAACATAACCGGTTTCGCAAACACTCGAACACACGGTTCTATACGAACGAAATTCTACGATACTCTCGAAACCAAGACTTACTTAGAAGTGAGAGATTGAAGGAAGAAATTCAAAAGAGAATTTGTGATTATCTCCTCAGAGAACAAAACTCAGATTTGTTTGTGTTATTTGTGAAAAAGCTCTCAAACTTTTTGTGTGAGAAACGATTAATCTTTTCATCAAAATGGAGCTGATGTTATATCTTGTTAAAAGACAACTAATCAGCCTCCAATTAAGGAGCACTAGCCAAATTTTTTAAACGCTGAACTATTCCATAATTTTCCACACACTAGGCCATCATAGGCATCACACCAAGCTTCTAGAAGCCATTTGTATTCACACACAAACATTTTAATAAAGCCCCACAAGGCTTTATAATTAATTCCAACAATCCCCCACATGAATAGAAATGACTCTAAACATATGCAGACTCGATGACTAGAACGACTTTGAACGACTCAACATTACTCGACTGGACTAGACCCAACTTGACTAGACCCAGACAGACGTTCGAGAGTATACGAAAATGTTACTGTATCTGATAGATAGCGTTTTTCAGCTTTGAACCAATCATTTTAATATCTGTCGGACTTACTCATCCGGGAGGTGAACATGATGTCTTGAACCACCCAGACTTTGATGTAAATCGAGACAACAAACATCGCGCAGCAACACTTTCTCGTAGAACTTCAGTTCTCTATTGTGTTCATTTTGGCCTTGAACATTCCTGGTTTTCATGAGTGAACTTGGAGAATATAGCCTCTCTTTCATTCTCCTAGAAACGGCCCCATTTCACACTCATTAGGTGATCACCCATTAGCTTAGTTTTTAGAAGCAACCTGTAATACTTCACTCATATCTCAAAGCTATGGTATCATTAAAAGTCAACGCTTAACCTTAATACATACAGGAAACACTGTTTATTATATTTTTAGGAAATGGGTACATACATATTTTTACAGTGCTCATCTACTAGACAATTTGATTTCGTTGTCCCTTTGAACCTAGATTTTGGGATCTCCAATCTCATAGGTGGGGTGTCCATCAAGCGTCCTCTTTGTTTGTAGGCTTTAATCCCATACCTCTTGATAAATTCACAATTTGATCTCGTGACAGACTTTTCGTAAAAGGATCTGCCAAATTGTCAGCTGACTTGATGTATTCTATCGACAATACACCCGTAGAGATCAATTGTCTAATGGTTTTATGTCGCCTTTGAATATGACGAGATTTACCATTGTACAAATTATTCAGTGCCCGAGAGATAGCCGATTGACTATCACAGTGTACACGTATTGACGGCACTGGTTTTTCCCACATCGGTATATCTTCCAAAAAATTCCGAAGCCATTCTGCTTCTTCTGCTGCTTTATCCAAAGCTATAAACTCTGATTCCATGGTTGATCGAGCCAGGAGAGTTTGTTTGGAAGATTTCCAGGGCTGCACCTCCTAACGTAAAGACATATCCACTTGTTGACTTTGAGTTTCTGGAATCCGAAATCCAGTTGGCATCGCTATAGCCCTCTAACAAAGCTGGTTCTTTACCGTAGTGCAGTCCATAACTTTTAGTGTATCTCACATAGTTCAACACTCTAGTTATTGCCTTCCAATGGGCATGACCTGGATTACTCGTATAGCGACTTAGTACGTTTACTGAGTGCGCGAGATCCGGTCTAGTACAGTTTGTCAGGTACATAAGACTTCCGATCACTCGTGCGTATTCCACTTGTGACACCGCTTCACCTGAATTTTTCGTCAAGTGTAGATGAGGATCGGCGGGAGTTTTTGCAGTCCCGTTAGAACAGTTCTTAAACCGCTTAAGGATTTTCTCCGCATAATGTTCCTGAGATAATATCAGACCACCAGAGTGTCTAATAATTTTTATCCCCAAGATTACATCTGCAAGTCCCATGTCTTTCATATCAAACTTGCTACTCAACATGTTCTTCGTCTGATCGATCACGTCTTTATTGCTACCAATAATGAGCATGTCATCAACGTACAAGCAGAGCAATATGTACCCGTTTGAAGTGCTTTTGTTGTATATGCACTTATCGCATTCATTGATGCTGAATCCATTTGACATCATGACATTGTCAAATTTTTCATGCCATTGTTTAGGAGCTTGTTTAAGTCCATACAATGATTTCACTAGTCGACAGACTTTATTTTCTTGTCCTGGAACGACAAACCCCTCGGGTTGTTTCATATAGATTTCTTCTTCTAAATCGCCATTTAGAAAAGCTGTCTTAACATCCATTTGATGTATTTCCAGGTTTCTTAAGGCCGCGATGCCTACTAGCATTCTTATCGAAGTTATTCTCGTAACCGGAGAATAGGTGTCAAAGAAATCCAAGCCTTCTATTTGCCTGAAACCTTGCACCACAACTCTAGCCTTGTACTTATCAATGGACCCATCGGTTTTCAACTTCGTTTTGAAAATCCATTTACTACCTAGGGCTTTAAACCCTTGCGGTAACTTCGTTATCTCGTATGTATTATTCTGCAAGATTGAGTCCATCTCACTATTAACGGCTTCCTTCCAGAAAGGACCGTCTGGATTAGACATTGCTTCTTTGAACGTTTTCGGTTCATTCTCTGCGAGAAAAGCAACTAAGAACTCAGATCCGTAATTTTTCTCTTTACGAGATCGTTTACTCCGTCTAAGTTCTCCTACTTCCTCTTCGTCATTATTAGTAGTGCCAGATGTGCTTGCTTCGTTCCCGCAGGAGCTAGGATCTCGTTGATCACGAGTTCGCTTATAACTTTCTTTATCTTTACATGGGAACACATTTTCAAAGAATGAAGCGTTTCTTGACTCCATTATTGTGTTCGCATGAATATCTGGTATATCAGACTTATATACCAGAAAGCGATAGGCACTACTATTATGAGCATATCCGATGAAAATGCAATCTACCCACTTTGGTCCAATGGTGACCTTTTTCGGAGGTGGAACCGCAACTTTTGCTAGGCACCCCCACACTTTCAGGTATTTGTACGAAGGTACATTACCTTTCCAAAGTTCATAGGGAGTTTTTCCCGTAACTTTGTGCGGTATTTTGTTCAGGATATAATTTGAGGTAAGCAGAGCTTCCCCCCACATGTTCTGGGCTAACCCAGATTCCTGCAACATTGCATTCATCATTTCCTTTAGAGTTCGGTTTTTCCGTTCCGCAACTCCGATGGATTCCGGTGAGTAGGGAGCAGTTGTTTGATGAATAATGCCGTTTTCTCTACAGAATGCATTGAATGGTTCATCATACTCGCCTCCTCTATCACTTCGAATCATCTTGATATTTTTATCAAGTTGATTTTCTACTTCCAGTTTGTATTCTTTGAATTTCTCCAAAGCTTCGTCTTTACTACGTAGTAAATATACGTAGCAATATCTTGTACAATCATCTATGAATGTCACAAAATATTTCTTCCCTCCTCTAGTTTGCACAAATTTTAAATCACACAGATCCGTGTGAATTAAAGCTAGAGGTTCCGTAGTTCTCTCTATGGTCGGTGATGGTTTTTTAGTGAGTTTGGCTTGGACACAAATCTCACATTTGTCTTTACTTATTTTGTGTTTCGGAATCAGGTTCATGTTCATCAATCTACTCATAGACTTGAAGTTAACATGTCCTAGGCGTTCGTGCCACGTATTAAAAGACTCCGCAACATAAGCAACTGGTTTCTTTTCATTATTCTTCGAGGTGGAAGCCTCGGTTACATCAGTGGGGATCACCGCTTCAACACACATTTTGAAAAGACCATCACAAACAAATCCCTTTCCCAAATACATCCCATACTTGGAGATTACAAGCTTATCCGCTTCCAGCTTAACGGTAAATCCATGCTTGCTCATGAGGGAACCCGAGATTAGGTTTTTGCGCATATCCGGCACATGAACCACATTATTCAACGTGAGTTCTTGTCCAGAAGTAAGCTTC
Source organism: Barbarea vulgaris (assembly GCA_963667165.1). Taxonomy (NCBI): domain Eukaryota; kingdom Viridiplantae; phylum Streptophyta; class Magnoliopsida; order Brassicales; family Brassicaceae; genus Barbarea; species Barbarea vulgaris. The sequence goes on along the minus strand of OY763891.1, from coordinate 14,999,546 downwards.
AGAACGACTTTCCCGTAACCTTCAATCTTCGAGGTTGCGGAGTTCCCCATAAAGAGTTTCTCATCACTCTTGTTCTTCTTGTAAGTGGAGAACATCGTTCTGTCCAAGCAAATGTGCCGAGTTGCACCGGTATCAAACCACCAAGTCTTTGGATGGCTCTCGGCAACACTAGCCTCAGTGACAACTGCACACATATCGGCCTCGGTGAGATTAGTCTCATTTTTGCCGTCATTCTTCTTTGATACTTTCTTGCTGTAGCACTCAAAGGACTTGTGGCCAATTTTACCACAATTGTGGCATTTACCGGTGAACTTCTGCGAGTTCTCTCCGGTTTTCTTTTTGAACTTCTGCTGGTTCTGGGGCGGTACTTTTCCTTTCCCTTTGTTCTGCCACTTCCCCTGTTTCTTGGGTTGGTGCTCTACAACATTTGCGTCGGGTTTGCGAATTTGCACACCGATTCCCAATTGTCTCCTGTTCGTAGACTCAATACGAAGCTTGACGGTCAAATCTTCAAGACTCATCCACTTTCTTTTCAGCTTAAGATAGTTCTTGAAGTCCGTCCAGCCGGGAGGGAGCTTTTCTATAACACATGCAACTTGATATGTTTCACATATCTTCATCCCTTCAGCATGTATTTCATGGATGAGGTTGGTCAATTCCTCCACTTGCTCCATTAGTGGCCTTGAATCCACCATTTTCTAGTCTTGAAATTTCGCCACAGCGTATTTTTGAGACCCAGCATCCTCGGATCGATACTTCTTTTCAAGAGAGTTCCATAACTCCTTAGAAGTTTCGACATTGCAGTACACATTGTACAGCTGATCGGAGAGACGGCTCTGAATATATCCTTTACACAGGAAATCACCGTGCTCCCAGGCATGTACACTCGCAAGTGCACGGGGATCAGTGTTATCCGCGGGAAGAATAGGCTTCTCCTCACGGGTGTACTGGCTCAACTTCAGCGTTGTAAGGTAGAAGAACATCTTCTTCTGCCACATCTTAAAAGAACTTCCGTCAAACTTGCCCGGAAGAAGACCCGCTGATGATGCCGTTGGGATTGGCACCGCTTGATACTGGTCAACGACCGCAGTTGGTATCGGTTCTGTGACCGTCACTTTCACCGGTGGAAGTGTACCAAACTGAATCTCGGTGGCCCCGGCCCCGTTGATGGTGGTCTTGGCTACCTCAGCTACATCAGAGACATCTACCGTTTCGTTGGCCATTTCCTGAAACAAACACGCAAGCTTGATCAGAACATTATCAAAATGTTGAAACCACACGAAATGCATAAGGATCGATCGATCCACCATTGGATCGATCGATCCGTGGTTATATCAAAATGCCGTGAATAATTCGATCGATCGATCACCCTTGGATCGATCGATCTTGCATTGAATCGATCGATCTAGCCTAGGATCGATCGATCTGGTTAACTACGGCAATTCAGATCGATCGATCTCGACATTGTCGTCAGTTTGACTGGTTTTGCACCCAATTTTGATCGATCGATCTGTCTTGGATCGATCGATCTATGACACTCATAAAATGCCGAGACCAAATTGGATCGATCGATCTGGCACTAGATCGATCGATCTGGCCTAGGATTGATCGATCTGGCACTAGATCGATCGATCTGGCCTAGGATTGATCGATCTGGTTAACTACGACAAGTCGGATCGATCGATCTCGACATTGCCGTCAGTTTAACAGGTTTTTCATCAACTTAGGATCGATCGATCCACCTCAGGATCGATCGATCTGTGCCTAAATCGGTCTGCCGACACAATGGGATCGATCGATCCACCTTAGGATCGATCGATCTGACCCCATAAGTCCATCAAATTGCATGAAAATGCATCCCAAACATCAATCAAACTTGATTTTGACGTGTTTGTTAACCCACACATTCAAAATCCACTTTTTATAATGATTTTTAGGCTTCAAGTCTCTCAAGAAAATGCCATATAAGTGTTTTTTAGACACAAAACTATTGAGTTTTGATCTTGATGTTTATCCGATCGCAACCGGTAAACCACACATAGACTTGAATCGCAACTCAAGCTCTCTTGTTTATGATTCAATTCCAATCCGTTTGATGTTTATAGAACACCAACGGATTCAATGAGTTAAGATTGTAGGAGCATGATTTATGCAACACTACGAATGGGGAATTGAAATTGAAATCATAAACGATTAAGGAAAGAATTGGAGGCGAGATCGCAATCTCTTTCCTTAACTCTTTGAATCCCCCGCAGTGTGACGGGAATCACGGATCCAAGAGTCCCAGGATACAACCAAACATAACCGGTTTCGCAAACACTCGAACACACGGTTCTATACGAACGAAATTCTACGATACTCTCGAAACCAAGACTTACTTAGAAGTGAGAGATTGAAGGAAGAAATTCAAAAGAGAATTTGTGATTATCTCCTCAGAGAACAAAACTCAGATTTGTTTGTGTTATTTGTGAAAAATCTCTCAAACTTTTTGTGTGAGAAACGATTAATCTTTTCATCAAAATGGAGCTGATGTTATATCTTGTCAAAAGACAACTAATCAGCCTCCAATTAAGGAGCACTAGCCAAATTTTTTAAAGGCTGAACTACTCCATAATTTTCCACACACTAGGCCATCATAGGCATCACACCAAGCTTCTAGAAGCCATTTGTATTCACACACAAACATTTTAATAAAGCCCCACAAGGCTTTATAATTAATTCCAACAGCTTTCACATCACTCTTTTTATTGATAGCTTCAGACTTCACTTGATTGATCTTATCAATACAGCTTTAAAATGCAGCTTGTCCTCAAGCTTAAGGGAAAAGAAATGTTGTGGCGAGTTAGAAGCACTGCAAAGACATATATGTAGTGGCCCAAACCCGCTTGTAACTCTACTAGAAGCACTGGAACTATTCTCTTCGTAAACTCGACGGTGCAAATGTCCAACCAAACAGAGAAAACAATCTGCCTTGAATATCCAAAGTGGTACAGAATAGACTTTGTATTTCTCCTCTTGTATCATAGTCTTTTGCAGAAGTTGAACAACCAAGACATAGAAAACTGTCGCTTCTTTCGCCTTTGCTGCTTCATTCCTTTATCTAAAACAATGTATAATTCTTCCTGTTAGTGAATGTATGCTGCTCCTTATGCTCTTGTCTCTTTGGGTTGTTTTGCATTTGTACTGGAATTTCCAAAGACTTCAAACACTTGCTTTTCTTTTGCTGTTTGTACTACCTGAATTTGTAGCAGAGTTCACCAAGTGTAAAAATGTTCTTCTGCAATAGCCTCTGTAACTCCTTTATCCAATGTATTGGAATTTCCATAAATCAGGCAATCTGCTCGTCTTTAACTGTTGCATTGCCTCTGTAGAATTTGAGTGGCTTGAACAAAAGACAAAGTTAAACACTCTTTGTCGAAGAGAAGGTCTGAAGCTTTAAGTGTCAACAAAAGGAGAAAAGCAAAGACCCTAAATCAAACAGAGGTTTTCCTTGTACTTTGACATCTTTAATGTCTCTGGTTGTTTGTCGGCTAAAGAGAAAAGTTGGAGCCAATCAGAGATGATCGTACGAAGAGGAGATGTTGCTGACCTTGGAGAACAAGTTTACACTTATGTGTCTTGTCGTTTGCAACTCTATAAAACAGAGTAAGAGACATAACATATAGGTAAGAGAAGGAAAAGAGAGAGAGACAAGTGAGACAGTGGGGAAACAAGGGAAAGAGAGATCTTTGTATTTGGTGAGAGTCAAAGATGTAACTTTCAGTTGATTTAGTGGATTCCTGGACACCGTTCCCGGCGAGATGTAGGCTTAACCACACCGGTTAGCTGAACTCGTTAAAATCCTTGTGTGCTCCCATTTATCTTTTTTGCTCTGTTTTTCTTCTTCTTCATATCACCTTGCAGGTTCTGTTTTCTTTTGGTTCTCTTCACAATCTGTTTCTGGTGCTTCTTTGTGTGACCATGATGAAGAAAGCTTGTGTCTTTGGGAGGTTAAAACCTCACAGCCTCGATGTAGAACGATATTATACATTTGATCTGAAAAACATGTGGCTAGCCATTTATTTTCCAAAGAAAATATGCAATGCAAAATCATGTAGCTCATAGAACATGGTAGCTAGTTGGCGCATCGTCTGAGGAGATTCACCTCACGGCTCTGTACATACATTCAAACTGAATAACCTGAGAAAACCAGTGAGTATCCAACTTGAATTTGAGCCTCAAGAAGGTGGTGCTTATATCTGTAGCATCAGAATCTACTGACTCCCTCACTTTTTTTATATCTGTCGTTGGAAAAATTCAAAATCATAAATTCTGAAACCTTCCCAGCCTTTTTCTTCCAACAGTGCCACAAATGAAAATTAGTTCGTTTAATCTTCTACTGCTTCTGGTAGGTTCTGCGAAATCTAAGGTCTGAAAACACATTTAACCATTCTTGATCACTTTAGTTTGCTGTTGCAATCTCTGATTTCACAATAACTAATCAGCCAGATTGTTATGCTCTTTGTAGTTATAAGTTATAACAATGCTGAGTTATGACCAATTTCTAGTTGCATCTCTAGCAGATATATCTGAAAACAGTGTCACAACTAGCTGCGGGTCGCAATCGCTGAAAATCTCAAATTCTATAATCTTATTCGGATATGACATTTCATGAATCTGGTTAGCGTTTCCTTGGTTTCGATCATCATTTCTGTGGTCTGTTGATGCTAGTACTGTATACATCCGCCTTTTCTCATCACACTCGCTTGCATTTACATTGCTTCTGTACACAAAGAGAAAGACATAAGAACTTGGTTTGAAGAGCTTTCTGTGGACATGGACATTGTAAGTCATTGTTCTTTGAAATTCTTAGCTCTGTTGTTACCACAGGTCCACAACTTGGAATGTATTTCCGATATCAATGCCTTGTTTAACCACTAATTGGGTATGTTCTGAACATTGGCAGGTGAAGAATATTCCAATGGAGATATTAGATTTCTATGAAAACCACAAAATGTTCACGGAAGAGAGAGTTCACTCTGCTTTCAACAAACTTGCTACAAGGAATCTTACTCTTAGACTTGTCTGTGTTTTTGGTCCCCCTGAGAAAATATATGTTTTGCCCAAAAGTTTCTGAGATAAGATTAAGCCGTTTATTGTAAATCAGTTTTGTTTGTCTTGCCGAGGCAAACCAAAACTCAGTTAAGAAAAGGTGGAAAAAGTGCAAAAACAACACCATTCTTATCACCATTTAAGAATATCTCACAGAATTTGGGGTATTATTTAAAAACCCAACATATTTTATTGATCCAAATACAATATTAAGTTCAAATCTAATTTTCTTAAGAACTCAAAAGCAAAGCAAAGCAAAGCAAAATTATACCCAAACTAATAGATTCTGCATCAAACAAAAAAAAATACAGAGCCGCTCGCTGTTTCTGCAAGAAAGAGAAAGTGAGCAGAGGAAGACCCGACAAATGTTTGCTAACAGTTCTGAAAGCGACCTTATATGGGTGGAGCAGAGTGTTGAAGAATTGGTTGGTCAGTTGGTAGAGAATGATAACATTAAAGTAGTTTCTATATGTGGGATGGGCGGTATTGGTTACACCACTCGGCAGACATCATGACTGACCGTATCCACCAAATGATCAACCAATTCTCTTACACTTTTCTCCACCCCTACAAGATCGCTTCAGAACTGTTAGCATACGTTTGTCGAATCTCCCTATGCTCTCTTTGTCTTTCTTGCATAGACAGCAAACGGCCACCATCGATTATTTGTTGTATACCGAAACTCTGCATTTCCCCAATCACCTCAGAGATCCTCTTTGTGAATGATGCCTTCGATATTGAAGCAAATTTGTGGCGAATTATTAAGAATCAAGCAAGGCTTCTCGCACGCTTCTTGATCCCTTTTTCTTTTCCTCTAGATTCTTTCAGAAGGAAGGATTCAATTATATTCTCAGAATCATAAAAAATGTCTTTGACATCGTCCAAGAAGTTTTTCACCCTTTCACTTCCATGTTGGAATCTCATCCTGCAAAAGAGATAAACAAATTAACTTTGGAAAATCAAAGAAACGTGGGGGGGGGGGGGAGAAAAATAAGACAAGTTGCTACATGATATAATCTTAGTATGTATTGATGATGTGAACCATCTTTATCCTTGATGATGTGAAGTTCCACATGAAGCACAAATGGTCTCTAAAAGATACTACAATCCTTTTCAGGGCAACAATGATGAACAACGATGGCGCAGTTCTTGCACAGATAGAACTGATTATAAAAGCATGAATGAGCAGTTACAGATACAAACCAGCCAACCAGGATGAGAGTGTGGTAGTGGTGATGATGTGGTGGATTCGAGAGTACATGATGCTGAACACGATTCAAGAAGAATGAAAGATTATTACTTTTGGTGATGAGATGTCCCAAGTAAAGCACAAATGGAAATCTAGGCAACCTTTTGCAAATTCAGCTCAAGAGCAGAACCGAGACAAGGTAGGAGGGAAGCTGCAGGTACACACTAAGATGGAGCAACACAAGTTTGGCATAATGTATTTCCAATATCAAGGCCTTGTTTAAACATTAATTGGGTATGTTCTGAACATTGGCAGGTGAAGAATATTGCAACGGAGATATTAGATTTCTATGAAAACCACAGAATGTTCACGGAAGAGAGAGTTCAAGCCGCCTTGAACAAAATTGCTACAAACCATTATGTTCCCAGACTTCTCTATTTTTGTTCCCCTGAAAAAATATATGTTTATTTGTACATCAGTTTTGCTCGTCTTGGTCAAATCATGTCTTAACGTAAGCATATACGTAGAAAAGTTGGCAAAAAATTCAAAAGCAAAATTTGGGGGAGGTATTACGAAAAACTCATCAACCTATTTTATTGATGCAAATAAAAAGTTCAAACCCAATGGTTAAACAGATATTTAAACATTTTTGACAAATCCAAAGTTTACAAATTGACTCCACAATGATCACTAAAAGAGTTCTTGAAATCCTGAGGAAATCCAAAGTTTACAAATAGCAACAAAAATTTTCCAATCGGAAATAACAACAAGACTTGCAGTGTATTACTTCAGAATCTGTATTCCCCAAGAGATCTCCACAAACCCATTGATCAGAAACAAGACAGGATAAATCCTAAAACACATAACTTCTTGTTAGAGTAATGTATAATAGTTGAACTGTCGACATGACTTTCACACAAATATGAATAGGATGCAAACCCAACAAAGTGAACAAAGTATACAAATTTTATTTACCTGTTACTGGTTATTCTTCTTCACAGTTGATCAATTCAACATTGGGAATGTGTTGGACTTTGTAATAATCTTCTCCACCTGGCACCAATTTCTCCTTCCACTCCCTCTTCATTCTTTCTATCTTTACTTCCTTTAAGGATTTTATGTACTTGATTCCATCAGGAATTTCCTTCAACTTTTTGCAATAATTTATAGTTAAAGTACGAAGACATGGCATCGAGCCTTCTTCTACTATCCACTCTTCCAACTCAGGTGCTTCGGATATATCTAGAGCAGATAGTTGAGGAAATCCGCCTTTTTGGCACACCATTCTCCTCCCAACGAAAGCACTATCATCTAAGTGAACCGACTTTAAATGAAGCAACTTTTCTAGCATCGGCATTGGATCCTCCTCCATAAGGCAAGAAGATAGACGTATGTGTGCAAGGCAGGGAGGGAATCGAAGTTGATCAGGAAATTTTGGCATATGCATATGCATCTGCAATCTTAAATCCTTTAGATGAATCAAATCCAAGACGAATTCTCCCACAGAATCAACCATATGGGTTTGGGGTAATACAATTAAATGAAGCGTCTCGAGGTTTCTCAATTCACGGAGAGATGACGATAGAGTTTCAAAAGTACAGCTTTCACTCAAGCTTACAGCAAGAATCCTGAGCTTATTCATACGGTGGAGGTCCGTCACACTACTGTGTTGCATTGAGAAACACAAGCACTCCAGGTTCACTAGATCACCCAATTCCAACTTGGTTTTATCATGCATTAGCAGAGGTAGTGTAAGGTACCTCAACTCTACAATCTCTTTCAAAACATTTGGCACATGAACTGGTTCCCCCATAACAACTTCCAAGTTCAAATAGAGTAAAAGCTTCAAATTCCGCAGAGAAAAAGGGAGATGAGATACCCCAGCCTTTTTTAAGCTCAAGAATCTCAAGTGGATGAGCTCTCCAATGCTAGATGGTAACTTCCCTCCTTTAAACTTTACCTTGTAAAGATTCAACACCCTAAGCAATGGTAAACTTCGAAAATCTGAAGCTGACTGTGTCCAAACCACTTCCTCGATTCCAAAAACTAAAAGAGATCTGACCTTTCTATTGTGTTTATGTCCCATATATTGCTGAAGGGCATTACCACTATGTATGGCAAGTCTGCGAGATCTACTAGGACATTGAGCATTGATAGTGAAGGTGGAATTAGCGACTTCGACAAGCTATAGGAAGTTCTCTTCTTTGGCTTTAGATAAACATACTTCTCTCACAAGGGCGGACCCAGGAGAGAATTATACCTGGTGCAAAATAGCACAGTAAAAGCTTCGAACCTTTGATCTCTATAAAAAGGTGGTGCATTTAACCAATTTGCCACTGTTAAAATCCACGTCTAGCCTAAAAACAAAAATATTTATATTTTAGGTGAGTCAGTTGCACCACCATTGTATAACGTGGGTCCGCCACTTTTCTCTCATCATATCATGCATTTTACAATATTTAAAATTAGAATCCTTATAGTTTTCTTCAACAATAACCATATTTCTCCTCACTAGCTCTCCTAGGTAGTCTTCTCCACTATCTCGGATGGTTGATCCATTGTAAAATGATGTTATTATTCCTTCTGCAGCCCACAAAGTAATCAACACCTCCTTAAATATATCGTAATCTTCGGGGAAATGTGCTAGGTAAAGGAAGCAATGTTTTAAAACAATCGGCAAATCTTCATAGCTAAGAGACAATACTCTGTAAACCGAATTGATATTGCTGTCATCTAAGCCAGATTTTCCGATGATCTGAGCTCCAATATTTTCATATACTCTTTTCCACTCGGAAACTGTGTGTTTATTAGCTAACAAGCCTCCCAACACTTTAACGGCTAATGGTAGGCCTCCACAATATGTGATCATTTCCTTTCCCATGGCCTCCATTTCTTCATGAACCCTTAATTCTGTACGACATCAGAAGGTAATATAATCCAAAATGTGAGCCGAAAAAGAAAAATCTCAAGATTATTGGTCTTAATTGTATATTTGAAAGTTTACCAGTTTCGTCTCTCCTAGGGAATACTATCCTCTCGCGTAGCTTCCAACTATCTTTGGGAGTAAGGATTCTTGCTCTAAACGAGAAACATGTTGGATCTACACGTATCCCAACACCTTCATTCCGTGAGGTAAGTAGGATCTTTGAACCTGCAAAATATTTATGTTTTCATGTTTCTGAATGAACAGTCACTTGTGAATTTAAAGAAGAAAGTGATATATCTATGTACCATCAAAGCTCACCACTAATCCGCGGAAATGCCGCTTTTATTCTGTCCCAGCCTTCTTCTTTCCATACATCATCAAGGACAACCAAATATCTTCCGCTTCCCAACAATTGAAAGAGTTTACTCTGTAATGTATTTTCATCCATCTGCAAAATCTCTCCATCATGTGGTCAAAATTCTTGCAAGATCTTCTTCCAGACATGCTTTTGTGTAAACTGTTGTGAAACACAGACCCATGTGAATCCATCAAAATGACGTCGGACGCTATCATGATGAAAGACTTGTCTAGCAAGAGTGGTTTTACCGATACCGCCCATCCCAGATATCGAAACCACTTGAATGTTATCATTCTCTACCAACTGACCAACCAATTCTTCAACACTCTGCTCCACCCCCACAAGATCGCTTTCAGAACTGTTAGCAAACATTTGTCGGATCTCCCTCTGCTCTCTTTGCCTTTCTTGCAGAGAAAGTGAATCGCCACCATCGATGATCTGTTGTATCCCGAAACTCTGCATTCCCCCAATCACTTCAGAGATCTTCTTAGTGATGCATTCGATATCTAAAGCAAACTTTCGGCGATCTGTTATGAAGCAAGTAAGTCTTTTCGCATGCTTCTTGATCCCTTTTTCTTTTCCTCTAAATTTGTTCAGAAGAAAGGATTCAGTTATATCCTCAGCATCATAAATAATGTCTTTGACATCTTCCAAGATGTTTCTCACCCTTTCACTTCCATGTTTCTTGGCATCTGCATCTTTCAACAACGACTCTAACCTTCTTAGCTGAAGCTTTAGTTCATCAAGTTGCTCATCTATTCCTTGCAATCGCTCAGATTCTTTACTTAAGAGCTCCCAAAGCTTCTTAATTCCAAATGTCACAGCTCCTGTAGCCATAACAAGAACGCCTTAAGGATGAAGATTCTTTAAAAAAAAGAAAAACAAAATATATTTCATTGGAAGAAAGTGATGAGTTTCATCAAAACGCAGCTAATAGTGAGGAACAGAGTTGACTCCATTGGTTGGCTGAGGGTAGTCCACAACCTTATGATTAATAAAGCAGAAAATTAAAAACTATTTACCACAATTTATCTACTACTGTAGGACCAAACACCTTCATTGTCCGAAGTAGTTAAACATACAAAACTTGTGAGCGCATAAATAAATAATAAAACTGCAATATGAGTAACAGAGAGGTTAATGTTGTTCATCCTCATTAAGCTTCCTATGTCTAATTGTACGTTTTAGTTTTTTAATTTTTCAATAAATGAATCATCTTTATGTTCTGATTTTGAGGTTTCAATCTCGTTTTTTTTTTTTTACATTAGTTCATCAATTCACATTCATGGGTTCTTCTTGTTTATTTGTTTCAGATATATCGAAATTGGCACAAAACATTAAGATTAGGCAAAGGTGAAGTCTTTATTAGTCTTTTTTAAGAGATATGAAATGTGCAATCATCATTTGACTAATGCTGACTGATTTAGCATTAATATAATGATTTCAGAGTTGTTGCTCTGCAATAACCTATATGCGTCGTGTTTACACAAGGTACGTATGAATGCTCTAGTTTCTGAATTATTCGATAGCTTGAGGCTCGGTTTTTGGTTTTTATGGTGTAATGTTGTTGTTTGACAGAAAGAGTTTGACGGAATACGAGAGTGCATGCCAAACTTCTTGTCTTCTACGTTAGAAAACTGTGTAATTCTCTGCTTTAAAAGCTTTCTTGATTGGAGAATATACTCCAAAGAGTTTCTGATGAAATTGGTTTGCTTCACTCATTCTGTAGATACTGATGAAAAGTTCAGATATGAGATTAAAGATATTCTGGAAATGGAGATGAAGAAGATCTTGGAAGCATTGAACTTTTATCTTGTTGTATTTCATCCATATCGTTCCCTGCCTGAGTAAGTCTTTTTTTGCGTATATTTGCTTTGGATCTTATGTGTTGACATCAAAATCTATTTGCGACTATACATCCTTTTGATTGGTCTTCTTGCTTTACATACAGGTTCTTGCAGGATTCTGGAATCAATGACACAAGTATGACCCATTTAACTTGGTAAGTATACAAAACTTGATTAAGCTTGGGGATAAAGTGTTATAGTAATCAAGAAGCCTATTACATTCCCACTTAGAACAGTTAAACAGGTTTTAATTTGCAAGCAAAAGTAAATGGTCTCTTGATACTAAAGTTTTGTGTGGGAAACTATAGGGGTCTTGTCAACGACACTTACAGAATGGACCTAATCCTAATACATCCGCCTTTTCTCATCACACTCGCTTGCATTTACATTGCTTCTGTACACAAAGGGAAAGACATAAGAACTTGGTTTGAAGAGCTTTCTGTGGACATGAACATTGTAAGTCATTGTTTCTTTGAAATTCTTAGCTCTGTTGTTACCACAGGTCCACAACTTGGAATGTATTTCCAATATCAATGCCTTGTTTAATCACTAATTGGGTATGTTCTGAACACTGGCAGGTGAAGAATATTGCAATGGAGATATTAGATTTTTATGAAAACCACAGAATGTTCACGGAAGAGAGAGTTCACTCTGCTTTCAACAAACTTGCTACAAACCCGTAAAGTTTCGACAAGGAATCTTACTCTTAGACTTGTTTATGTTTTTGTTTCCCTGAGAAAAATATATGTTTTGCCCAAAAGTTTCTGAGATGAGATTAAGCGGTTTATTGTACATCAGTTTTGTTCAGTCTTGGTTCAACCATGTCTTTGCCTATGCCTATACACAGTTAAAAAGGTGGCAAAACTGCAAAAACAAAACTCAACCTGTTTTGATGATGCAAATAAAGTTCAAAAGCTAACTGTGTTTAATGACATGCGAAAAAGAAAAACACAATCACGTCAAAAGCTGGTTCAAGGAGGACAAAGGTTTCTTTCATCTATCTCTTTACTTAAGACCTATTGGTTTTGTGATAGCAAAAAACAATCAAAACATCGAAGAAAATGGTTGAGTCTCAACCTCAAACATGAAAGAAAACTAAGTCTCCAACTCAATACTAATATTAGACGCACAACCTATTTTGATGATGCAAATAAAAGATTCAAAACGTTAAATCAACAACAAAAATCAAAACACAATTGTTTTACAATACATTTTTGACAAAAAGATATCCAAATACCACAACGATACTCCACAAAACCAAGGTTCGTTTCTCCATGGCCTTTTGTGAAACTTTTCTCAAACATATTACATATCCAAATAGAAAATAAAAATCAATTGAGACTGTCCACACAAATCCATATAGGATGCAAAATCAACAAAGGAATAAACTCGACACTATACCAATATTCTTACCTCAATCATCGGTCACAGTTGATAAATTGAACATTGGGAATGTGTTTGACTTTGTAGTAATCTTCCCCACCTGGTGCCAACTTCTCCTTCCACTCCCTCTTCATTCCTTTTAGCTTCAATTCCTTTAAGGATGTTACGTACTTGAGTCCATCAGGAAGTTCCTTCAACTTTTTGCAATTACTTATCTTCAAAGTATGAAGACATGTCATCGAGCCTTCTTCTACTATCCACTCTTCCAACACAGATTCTTTGGATATTTCTAGACCACATAATTGAGGAAATCCACCTGTTGAGCATACCATTCTCCTCCCAACCAAAGCTTCCCATAGTTTAACTGACTTCAAATGAGGCAACTTTTCTAGAATCGGCAATGGATCCTCTTCCATAAGGCAATAAAATAGACGTATGTGTGCAAGGTGGGGAGGGAATCGAAGTTGATCAGGAAACCTTGGCATATGCATCTGCAATGCTAAATCCTTTAGATGAATCAAATCCAGGACGAATTCTCCCACGGAATCAGCCATATGGGTTTCAGGAGAAACATATAAATGAAGCATTTCCAGGTTTCTCAAATCAAGGAGAGATGTCGATAGATTTTCAAAAGTACAGCTTTCACTCAATTTTACAATGAGATCCCTGAGCTTAGTCATACGGACTAGGTCTGTCACACTACTGTGTTGCGTTGAGAATAACGACAAGAACTCTAGGTTCACTAGATCACCTAATTCTAACTTTGTTTTATCATCCATTGACTCAGGTAAGAAAAGGCACCTCAACTCTAGCATCTCTTTCAAAACATTTGGCACATGAACCTGTTCCTCGGAATCAACACGTAAGTTCAAATAAAGAAGAAGCTTTAAGTTCCGCAGAGAAGAAGGTAAATGAGATACACCAGCCTTGTCTAATCTCAAGAATCTCAAGTGGATGAGCTCTCCAATGCTAGAAGGTAACTTCCCTCCTTCAAACTTTACCTTATAAAGATCTAACACCCTGAGCATTGGTAAACTTTGGAAGCCTGAAGCTGACTGTATCCAAAAGTCTTCCTCGGGTCCCAAAACAAAAAGAGATCTGACTCTTTTATTGTTTTTATCTCCCAGTATACGATGAAGAGCATTACAACTATGTACAGCGAGTCTGCGAGGCCCTCTAAGTGATTGAGCATTGATGGAAGTAGGGACTTTGACAATCTGTAGGAAGTTTTCTTCTTTGGCTTTAGCTAAACATACTTCTCTCATCATGTCATGCATTTGACAATATTCATATCTCAAACTCGCTATATAGCTTTCTTCAACAATAACCATATTTCTCCTCACTAGCTCTTCAAGGTAATCTTCTCCACTCTCTCTGATGGTTGATCCATCATAAATTGATGTTATTATTCCTTCAGCAGCCCAGTAATAGAACAAGGTATGCGTATATATCTTGTTATCTTCGGGGTAATGGGCTAGGTAAAGGTAGCAATGCTTTAAAATCATCGGTAAATCTTCATAGCTCAGAGACAATATTCGGTTAACCGAATTGAGATTGTTGTTGTCTAAGCCAGATGTTCCTACAATCTGAGCTCCAATATTGTCATATACTTTCTTCCACTCGGGAACTGTATGTTTCTTAGCTAACAAGCCTCCCAACACTTTAACAGCTAACGGTAGTCCTCCACAGTATGTGACCATTTCCTTTCCCATGGCTTCCATTTCTTCATCAAGCCTTATTTCTGCAAAACATCACAAGGTAATACGTTTTACGATGTGAGCCGCCAAATAAAATTCACAAGATTCTTGGTCTCCATTTTATGTCAAAAAAATGTACCAGTTTCGTTTGTCCTAGGAAAAACATTTCTCATACACAACTTCCAGCTTTGTTCAGGAGTAAGAACACTTGGTCTAAACGCAAAACATGTTGGATCTGCATGTAACCCAACACCTTCATTGCGAGAGGTAAGTAGCATCTTCGTCGAACCTGCAATATATTTAAGTTTTCATGTAAGTGATTTAAAGTCACTTATGACGAATCTGTGCTTTTCTGCTAGTACAGAGTTTAATAAAACTCATGTTAGTATATACCATAAGAGCTCACCTCTATTCTGCGGAAATACCGCCTTTATTCGGTCCCAGTCTTCCTCTTTCCATATATCATCGAGGATAACCAAATATCTTCCGGTTTCCAACAATTGATAGAGTTTACTCTGGAGTGTATTATTTTCGTTAATCTGCGAAATCTCTCCATCATTTGGTCGAAGTTCTTGCAAGATCGTCTTCCAAACATGTTTCCGTTCAAACTCTTGCGAAACAGAGACCCACGCAAATCCATCAAAATGACGTCGGACACTGTCATGATGAAAGACTTGTCTAGCCAAAGTGGTTTTACCAATACCACCCATCCCAGATATAGAAACCACTTGAATGTTATCATTCTCCACCAACTGACCAACCAATTCTACAACACTCTGCTCCACCCCTACAAGGTCGCTTTCAGAACTGTTAGCAAACGTTTGTCCGATCTCCCTCTGCTTCCTTTCTCTTTCTTGCAGAGACAGCGAACGACCACCATCGATGATCTGTTGTATCCCTAACTTCTCCATTCCCCCAATCACCTCAGTGATTCTCTTAGTGATGCCTTCAATATCTGAAGCAAATTTGCGGCGATCCGTTAAGAAGCAAGCAAGTCTTCTCGCATGCTTCTTGAACCCTTTTCCTTTTCCTCTAACTTTTTTCAGAATAAATGATTCGATTATATCCTCAGCATCATAAACGATGTCTTTGATATCTTCTAAGAAGTTTCTCAGCCTTTCACTTCCATGTTTCTTTGCCTCTGCATCTTTCAACAAAGACTGCAACATTCGCAGCTGAAGCTTTAGGCTATCAAGTTGCTCATCAATTCCTTGCAATCGCTCAGATTCTTTACTTAAGAGATCCCAAAGCTTCTGAACTCCAAACGACACAACTGCTTCAATAACAACTTCAGCCATAACAAGAACGCCGTGAGGATAAAGATTCTCAGAAAAAAAAAAAAAAGAAGAAGCAAAAGATCTGAATTTAGTAAGGAAATAACTTTGGAAGAAAGTGATGAATTATTTCAAAACTCAGCTAAAAGTCTGTGGAGAGAGTTGACTCCAAGTCAACCTTATCAAGCTACCAATCCATTGGTTGGTGGTTGAGGCTTCTCCAAAATAATATCCTTTATGATTGATGATCCGTTATCACAATAAAAGATATTCTATAGGCCAGAAATTAAATATGATGTGGCACATGAAGAACTATTATCACAGCTTATCTACCACTTTATAGTTGTTTAACTGTGTATTGGCTATATTAGCTTCAATATTTCATAATTAATTTAAATTAGAACAGGTTTTGATTTTGCAAAGCAAAAGTAAATGGTCTCTTGATGGAAAAAACGCCAAAATCAACCTAAACTATTTTCATGGTGCTTTTTTATACACGAATTAAGTTATGATGCGTTTTTCAACTTGAACTTACAAAAATTTCAAAATTCAAAATTTCAAAATTTACAAAATTTTCAAATTCAGCTCGAGAGAAGGACCAATACAAGGTAGGAAAGAAGCTGCAGGAACACAACAACACAAGGTAGAAGTAAGGGCATGTTCTTTTGATAGACGCAGCGACCACATTTAGCGACTGAAAAATACAAACGGTGGGGAGAAATTCAACGTCACCTTGCTAAACAATTATCGCTGAAAACTGTCGCTGTAAATACTAGCGACCATTAACGACAATCAGCGATCACCTATTCTTTCTTATTTAAAGTCACCGGAGTCGCTCGTTTTCAGCTTCATCGACACTACACAAAGAATTGAGAGAGAAAGTGTGCTATTTTTCTGTCGCTAGTTGGAGTCGCAGCGTCGTGAAAAAGGACATGCCTTAAGTATCCCATTTTTTTGTTCTTTATTATAAGCTTGGGAATTAAGAAGTCTATTGCATGCCCTCTTAGAATAGTTACCAACTTTATACAAATCTTAAACTGAACAGAGTTAAACAGGTTTTGATTTGCAAGCAAAAAGTAAATGCTCCTTTGATACTAAAGTTTTGTGTGGGAAACTATAGTAGTCAACGACTTACAAAACATTGTCCTTATACGGCCGCAGTTTCCAATCACACTCCCTTGCATTTACATTTTTTTGGTACACAAAGATAAAGACATTAGGACATGGTTTGAAGAGACATTGTAAGTCATTGTTCTGAGAAAATGATCTCTTGATATTAAAATTTTATGTGGGTAACTATAGAGGTCTTGTCAACAACACTTACAGAATGGACTTAATCCTTATACATCCGCTTCTTCTCATCACACTCGCTTGCATTTACATTGCTTCTGTACACAGAGAGAAAGACATAAGAACATGCTTTGAAGAGCTTTCTGTGGACATGAACATTGTTTTTTTTTTTTATTGTGAGAAATTCTTAGCTATGATGTTACTACAACTTTGAATGCTTTCAACTGCACATTTTGGTCATAGTTTCCAATATCGAGACCTTGTTTAATCATGAATGGGTTATGTTCTGAACATTGGCAGGTGAAGAATATCGCAATATTATGGAGATATAGATTTCTATTAAAACCACAAAATGATTACGGGGGAGAGAGTTCCTGCATCATGCTGCCTTTAACAAACTTGCGACAAGGAACATTACTCTCAGACTTGTCTATGTTTTTGTTCCCTGATAAATAGTTTTTTACACCGAACCAAGGCTATCAAATAACCCTTAGTACGTTGTAGTACTTCGGGATCGAATCCACGAGGAAATTAGCCTTAACACACTAAGAATGCAAGTCTAATCTTAATCTAAGCAAGCAATGTTTTGGGTTTTTGTAAATTAAAATTGAAATGTAAAACAAGGGGAAAATAGCTAAAACTGTTTGAAATCAAATAAAGAAAAGCGATGAGTTTCGGGAATGGCAATGATTTAGATGAGATGATAAACATTTGATGATGCAAGAACACATGATGAACAATGTCTTAGGCTAAAGGATCACTTAGCTAGACTAATCCACTTCGGTGGTATTAGCCTCTACACTAATCAATGAATCATCATCAACTTCCATTGGCAATTCAAATGACTAGTGAGCAATAGTAACAAGTTCTAATCCAACCACTATTCACTCTAATCAACTATTTCCATAGGCTAGGCATGAAAAGCCCATTTAAGTTTCATTCAAGCATTTTAACAAACACCTTGTGGGCATGAAAATGCAAAAGATCTAGATTAACAATTCCTTGCCTAATCTAGCATTACTAGCAACCTAAATGAAAGACTACATAAGATCTAGTCCTATACATCATCATTAATCCATCAAATCATCTCAATCACCAAATCCTAAACTCATCTAAAAGACTACTCATTCATTTCCATGAAAACACAAAGCAATAGACTTGATCTTTGCATAAACATGATCATAAGAGTTTTCTTCCTAAACCTCAAAGAGGCTAGAGAGAATCTCTCTAAAAACAAAGCATAACCTCTCCAATTAGGTTTGGAGGGTATTTATAGTCAAGCATAAAAGGGTATTTGGTTAACATATTAAACCAAATCAAAATATAATTAAACCCAGTCAACATTTGAGTAAAATCTGGTCAATGTCGGTTTAAATCACAAATGGGACGAAAGCTGGTTCTGGCGACCCATCCTGGCGGTCAACTGGCCGTTAGAATCAACATCTGGGAGCTTTGCATCTTCGAGACATCACGAACAATCCTGGCGACCGGTCTTGGGGACCTGGGTCGCCACAACCCACCGCTGTTCACTAAATTAGTCATATCTTCTTAACCGCTGACTCAAATTACTCAAGACCACCTCCAGTGGAAAGCTAGCTCAATTTCCTAGAACTTTAATCAAGGACTCTGGATCTGAATCTCAATGGAAGGCCTTCATCTGAATCGATATTTGAGACTATTTGGACTAGTATTACATCATTTTCACTCTAATTTGCTCCACTTCTTGCATGCTTCAACTCCAAGACCTATGAAACAAGATAATATGCAAATGATGCATCTAAGACCTAAATGTGCTATGAAAATATATAAAACTATATGAGAAATGCAATCTTAAAGAGTGTAAAATAGAGGCATATCAACTCCCCCAAACTATCTCTTGCTTGTCCTCAAGCAAACCACAAGAGACAAGTAGAAGAAAGGCTTGAAAACGTGATTTAAAACCTCGAAGTTCGAAAATGGATTCAACGCAAAGTCCTTAAACAAAGTTAAACAATGCAAAACTCAACACTTTACTCTTTCGTACTTCGCCATAATCATATCAATCCAACTCTCTAATCATACTCGAAACCAAAGCAAACTTGCAATCAATCTCAAGACAACTCTTCACATTCATTTAGCTTTTAAGTGCGGTCTTGGTAAGGGAATCTCAATCAAGTTCATTGGGCTAGGTATAACAAGGGTTTAGATATGGAAAAGAGGAGATTCAGTGGTGTTTGTGGTTTATCTCCAAACAAAATGCAAGTCACTTCGCAAAAGCAATGGAGAATGTGACCAAACAAGTAATTTTCGTAATTAAAATTGTTATTTAAACGGATAATTACTCATAATATTATATTATAATAAATTGATTTTAATAGATTATTTATAGCAATTTTTGGATATATTTTAAATAATTTTGTTAAATATCGAATAATTTTGAATAAATTTAAGAACATAAAATTTTATAATTAACCAAACAAAAACATTAGAATTAAACATTATAATTGTTTATTGCGGCTACATAAATGATAATAAATATGATAAGATTGTTAAACTGTTAATGATATTTTCGATTCTACATTATAAATATATAAAAAAATTATATACACAACATTGCATAAAACTTCAAAAAAAAAAAAATGAAAAATCTACGTGGTGGGTGACTCAGCGAAAAAACGCGGATCTTAATTCGTGTATAAAATGGCATTGTGAAAATAGTTTGATTTGAAAAACGCATCGGATCTTAATTCGTATATAAATTGGTACTGTGAAAATAGTTCATGTTGATTTTGCCCCTTTTAAATGGCCAATTTCAACATCAACTTTTCGTGTGGTGTCTTTTCCTACACCAACTAAGATCCAGTGCGTTTTTCAACTTCAACTTACTAAAATTTTTAAAAACTAAACGAACTTTCATATGTGTGCCGAAATTAACTTTGACCAAAACAGTATTAGTCAAACCGATGAATCAGATGCCACATGTCTAATTTTTCTGCTGATTCAGATGTCACGTGTACTTTTCAAAAAAAAAAAAAAATTACGAGTTTCTTGAAGCTTTATGTGTACTAGGTCTTTTAACACTAATAATAGAGAAATCGAAACACCATAATCAGTTCAACCACTTTATCAATTTTTTTTTATCTCTTCTGTAGCCGTAACAACCGTAAATTTCTGACCATTAGATAGTACATTCTAGAATAATTACAAACCAACACATATATACATTTACTATTATCAAAATTATTCAAGAATGTACTGGCTAATGGTAAAAAATCTATGATTATTACGGCTGTAGAAGAGATAAAAAACTGATAAATTAGTTTAACTAATAAAGGTGTTTATGTTTCACAATTATTAGTGTTGACAAAATTTAAACCCAATATATTGCATAAAACTTCAAAAGTTTCGTGATTTTTTTTTTTTGAAAAGTATATGTGGCATCTGATTCAGAAAAAAACTAGACAAGTGGCACCTGACTCAGCATAAATATGTTACGTGGCATCTGACTCAGCGGTTTGACTAACACTGTTTTGGTAATAGTTGATTTCGGCACACATATGAAAATTCGTGTAGTTTTTTTTGAAAATTTTGTAAGTTGAAATTGAAAAATGCACTGTATCTTAGTTGGTGTATGAAAAAACACCAAATACAAATTTCATGTTGAAATTTGCTATTTTCCTGACTATATATAGTTAAGTTTTCAACATCGATATGGAGGAGCAATAATGTGACTTTAATGACATTTAACTCTCTTGTTAATGTTGTCACTTTATGAGTTTTGATTTTGTGGTTGCACAAATTAATTAATTAAAAAAAGATATTTGTTGAATTAATCAACAGTATAACTTAAACAAATTTAGGAAAAATATGAATAACTTATAAGCCCATTACTCAAATTCCAAAACTCAACTTTTAAATCCGGTTTGATTTGACACGACATGACGTGACACACATGTCCGGTTTGGGTTTCTCCTTTAACTTGAAAAGTGTGACATTTGACCCTTAAGCAAATTTCAAGCTTTTGAAGCTAGCCACTTTAGACCTCAATTTCTCATTCAAAACTAATCTCAATTTTGAAGCTAGCCACTGAAAAAGTGGTTGGTTTCATTTGTCATAAAATTGGTTCCAACACATTTAACTTTGATAAAACTGAGTAAAATACGCAGAATCAGAACCAAGATAAGTAAATTAAAGTGTGTCTATACAAAGCTTGATATGATTGATGTTAGAAATATATATATATAGGATGCGAAACCAACAAATGAACAAAGTGGACTTGTGGGCCTGTTCGTTTACCTGTTGCAGCGATCCGCGACTGCGACCTGAGACAATTTTGTTATTCGTTTACCTGTGGCGGGATCCTGCGACATGTCGCGCCGTGACTCAATTTTTTATTTGTTGGAAATTCTAGTGATCCGAATTTAAATCATGCGATTTGTCGCACCGACCTGTCGCGCGACACCAAAACGAACAAGATTATAATCGCGGGTCTACATAAAATAAGTTAAAATAAATTAAAATAAAATATAGTAGAATAAATTAAAATATAATATACTATAATAAAATAAATTAAAATATATTATAATAAAATAAATAAACTAAAATATAATAAAATAAAATAATATAATTAAACACAGCGACAACAAAACGAACAGTTTAGCGACAAGTTTCAGCGACATATCATCACAATCTCGAATCGCGGTCGCGGGTCGCCAGTCGCAGCGACACGTAAACGAATATATCATTTGTTAAACTGAACATTGGGATTTGAGAATGTGTTGGACTTTGTAGTAATCTTTCCCACCTGGTACTAATTTCTCTAACTCTGTTTTATTAATTTAGAATCCTTTTAAACTTTTAATACTATTTTATTTAGTTTATTTTCTTTAATTTTTTTTCTTAGAAACATGTTAATTTCTAAAATTTTATGTAATATTTATTTTACGGAAGTACAATATTAAATATTTACTTTAAATTATGACTCTGGTAAAAATTTTGTTGGGGCTGCCACTGATTGTCGAAATTATATGGTTGAGACTTAGGGGTTGTTATTGGTTTTGTGATTTTTAAAGAGTTGTAAGTTTTTAAAAGTTTAGTGTTATTCAATTTTGAATTACAAATACTCTATTAAAGTCATATGTTATTAGTTCAATATTTATAAAAAATTGTTAAAAGTCATGCGTTATTGGATTAATAATAATTTTAACTAACTTTTTGATTATACTAAAGTTTAGTGGTATGGTTGATTGATTTTAAAGTTTTTTTATTCATCGAAAATAATTTTTATAGACTTTTAAAAATTTACATGTTAGAGTGATATTCTCAAAGAATTTTGGTGAGAATTTGTGAAATGTTTTAAATACTCTCTTAAAATTTTTTTTTCTAATAATCATTACAAGTATTATAAATCTCAATCCAATAACACCCCTAAGAGTGTTGAGGAGGGAAAGGTATATGTGTGCTTTGGAATTTTGTTTTTAAATAGGGCCCATTATGTTGTTGTCTTGTTGAGGAGGGAAAGTATCGTGAGAAAAATATATCTTTACACTATAAAAAAAAGGTGAATAATAATTGTTTTCAAACACACTTATTTAAAAAAAAAGTCATGATTAATGTTAGAAGTACATCCAAACAGATTAAAAAGCAACATTATGGAAAGTAACATTAATTTCAAATTTCGTCAAATCTATCTACCTAATTTAAATCAATATATTTTATATATTATAAAAGATGAGTGTCGTGAGTTGTATGATCGACACGTGTCTTTTTTTTGTAGACAAAAAACGAAAAGTTATGTCTCTTAGGTTTAGATAATGATTTGGTTCAATGTATACACAAACCGTAGAGATATTCAATGCATCTTATATTTGGTTCAATGTATACACAAACCTTAGAGATATTCAATGCATTGTATATTTGGTTCAATGTATACGGTTATATAAACTCCAAAATGTCGTAATTTCTCAATTTCCAAATGTATGCTAGCGAAAGATACTCTTTATTTCTCAAAATATTTATGGATATTTTCTATTTAATAATAATTTTATATTCTAATATAAACATATGAATTTTTCTTAAAAGAAAAAAAAATTGATTTTTTCTCACAATTTTTTTCCTTTCCTAAAAACTAATCTTCCAAATAAACTTTTCTCCATCGTTTTTTTCTGCATCGTTCATCTGTCGGCGTCGACTCCGGCGTTGCCCATATTCTTTCTAATTATAGGTTACTTAATTTAGGTTTCATTTAAATAAAAACTTCAATATTTTGAGATGTAAAATTGAAAAGACACGAGTCTTGTGACTGTATCTTCTTATGTTCTTGATGAATTTCATTAATTTTCATAATCATTGTTAAGCGCCAATAATTTAGCTATGGTTATATGTTTCCACAAATTTTAACTCTATTTTATGATTGAAACGTGTTGTCCTTTTTTTGTAAGAAAATAAAACCAAAGGTTGCAATTTTATATCAGTGCTTTGTCACTTTTGACAAGAAATTGTGTATTTTTCCAAACGATGCACCTGTTCTAGGGTTTAAAAAGATTCTTCCACTATGTCAATTGCAGTTAAGCCATTTCAAAAAAATTTATGGTATATCAATCATGGTGACCGTACTTTCTTTATCTCAAATTACACCAGTTGTTATAGTGATGAGATGCCAGTGAAATGGTGATAGTAACAAAGGCGAGGGCATGCAAAGACAAATAGACAAGACGATGATGGGGAGAAAAATGAGGGATCATTCAATCATGAAGTAGATTTTGGTTAATTAGCAAATTCTATGAAATATAAGAATAAAAATGTTAGGCAATGACAAATTCGAACAAATGGAAAATCCAAAAATACAAGAGACTTGCCGTCATAGTTCATATTCGCATTGACGTATGTCTAAACTGTATTTTTCATGGGTATAAATAAGTCTTAACAACCATGGTCGCTTTTTTTTTTTTTTGGAAAAAATGTGAATTCTATTACCAAAAATTTGGAACCATGGTCGCTTTTGCAACATACTGTTCCGAATTGGTGAAAATAGTATCAACACCGGTTTTGTGATGAGTGTTATATTGTTATGTGATTGACATGTGTCCTCTTTTTTTTGTAGAAAAAAAAATCAAAAGTTACGTTTATTAGGCTTACACAATGATTTGGTTTAGTGTATAAAATCCACATTATCTTAGAGATATTCAATTCACCGTCAACATTTGGTTCATTGTATATACAGTTATATAAACTCCAAAATGCCACAACTTCTCAATTTCTAAATTTATGGTATCAAAAGATACACTCTATTTCTCAAAAAAAAAAAAAAAAAAAAAAAGGGTGGAGAATTTCTATCAAATAATAATATTCTACTATAATATCATTTTGAGTTTTCTGAAAAGGAAAAAAAAATGTTTTCTTCTTACAACCGTTTTTCTTCTCTCCAAAGGCAATCTTCCAAATCAACTTTTCTCTTACGTATTTTCTTCAACATTCACCGGCCGACGTCAACTCCAGCATTGTCGATACCCTTTCTAATTATCCTTTACTTAATTTAGGTTTCATTTAAATAAATAATTCAATATTTGGGAATGTAAAATTGAAAAGTCACGAGTCTCGCAACTGTATTTTCTTCTTCTCTAGAAGGAATTTTATTGATCTTTATAATTATTGCTAAGCATCACTACTTTAACGGTGGTTCTAGGTTTTTCGGCAATTTTTTACTCTATTGTATGACTGACATTCAATGATTTTGAAATCCTGAAAATTCTTACAAACTAATAAAAATTTACTGTCCGCACTTATGCGCCGGTAATGCCCTAATTAGAAAAATAATTATGATTCTCATTTCACCTTCACTTCTCCCATGTGATTTTGGTATGTCTATATACGAGAATTTGGCTTTAACTTATTGTTCTTTCCTTCATTCTATTTCAGAAATGATCGATTTGTGAACAATGTCTAATACAAATAGGATTCAAAATCGAAGAAAATGGACATTCTAACAATTTTTATGCCAAGAGGTACCTTACTTTTCTTACCATAGAGAAATGCAATAACTAACTATCTTTCATCTTTCTCTTTACGTAAGACTATTGTTTTTTGATAGTCAAAAGTTGTTGAGTCTCAACCTCAAACGTAAAAGAAAGCTAAGTCTCCAACTCTGCTGCAAACAGGCTCAGAAGTATAAAATGAACAAAGTGGACATAATACCAATATTTTTACAGGCTACAGCTTATTCTCTTTATTCATGTGTCACAGTTGATAAACTGAACATTGGGAATGTGTTGGACTTTGTAGTAATCTTCCCCACCTGGTACTAATTTCTCCTTCCACTCCTTCTTCATTTCTTCTATCTTCAATTCCTTTAAGGACGTTACGTACCTGATTCCATCAGGAAGTTCCTTCAACTTTTTGCAATTATGTATTATCAAAGAACGAAGACATGACATCGATCCTTCTTCTACTATCCACTCTTCCAACTCAGATTCTACGGATATATGCAGAGCAGGTAATTGAGGAAATCCGCCTTTTGAGCACATCATTCGGCTCCCAGTGATAGCACCATATGATAATTCAACCGACTTCAAATGAAACAACTTTTCTAGAATCAGCATTGGATCCTCCTCCATATGGCAAAAAGATAGACGTATGTGTGCAAGGTGGGGAGGGAATCGAAATTGATCAGGAAACTTTGGCAGATGCATTTCCAGTTGTATCTCCTTTAGATGAATCAAATCCAGAAAAAAATCTCCCACAGAATCAGCCATACTGGTTTCGGGATAAACAGATAAAAAAAGCAATTCCAGGTTTCTTAATTCACGGAGAGATGACGATAAAGTTTCAAAAGTACAGCTTTCACTCAATATTACAGAGAGAAACCTGAGCTTAGTCATCCGGAGGAGATCTGTCACACTACTGTGTTGGGTTGAGAAAGACCACACGAACTCCAAGTCCACTAGATCACCCAACTCCAACTTGGTTTTTATCATGCATTAACTGAGGTAGGGCAAGGTACCTCAACTCTACCATCTCTTTCAAAACATTTGGCACATGAACTGGTTCCTCTGAAGCAACATCCAAGTTCAAAAAGAGCAGAAGCTTTAAATTCCGCAGAGAAGAAGGTAAATAAGACACCTCAGCGTTAGATAACCTCAAGAATCTCAAGTGGATGAGCTCTCCAATGCTGGAAGGTAACTTCCCTCCTTCAAACTTTACATTTGAAAGATCTAACACCCTGAGCAATGGTAAGCTTTGGAAGCATGAAGCTGACTGTATCCAAAATTCTTCCTCCAGTCTCAAAACTAAAAGAGATCTGACTTTCTTATGGTTTTTATGTCCCAATATATGATGAAAGGTTACCACTATGTATTGCGAGTCTGCGAGACCCTCTAATAGATTGAGCATTGATGGTAGAGGTGGAAGTAGGGACTTTGATCATCTGTAGGAAGTTCTCTTCTTTAGCTTTAGATAAACATACTTCTCTCATCATGTCATGCATTTGACAAAATTCAAATCTCAAATTCAAATAGTTCTTTCAACAAACACCATATTTCTCCTCACCAGCTCTTCTAGGTAGTCTTCCCCACTATCTCGAATGGTTGATCCATCGTAAAATGATGATATTATTCCTTCTGCAGCCCAATAATTGAACAATTTCCCCTTCTTCATCTTGTAATCTTCGGGGAAATGGGCTAGATAAAGGAAGCAATGCTTCAAATGCATTGGCAAATCTTCGTAGCTCAGAGACAATACTTGGTTAACCGAACTGAAATTGTTGTCATCCAAGCGAGATTTTCCTACGATCTGAGCTCTAATATTGTCATAAACTCTTTTCCAATCATGCAATGTACGTTTCTTAGCTAACAAGCCTCCCAACACTTTAACGGCTAATGGTAGTCCTCCACAATATGTGACCATTTTCTTTCCCATGGCTTCCATTTCTTCATTAAGCCTTAGTTCTGCAAACATTACAAGGTAATACTTTTCAAGATGTGAGCCGCAAAAGAAAATTCACAAGATTATGGTCTTAATAATTTTATATGTGAAAGTGTACCAGTTTCTTCACTCCTAGGGAATACTATCCCCTCACATAGCTTCCAATTTTCTTCAGGAGTAAGGATTCTTGATCTAAAAGTAAAACAAGTTGGATCTGCATGTAACCCAACACCTTCATTCCGAGAAGTAAGCAACATCTTTGAACCTGAAAAATATTTAAGTTTTCATGTTTGTAACAATAACTTTTGAAATTAAAAAAGGAAAGTGCTACATGTATGTACAATAAGAGCTCACCTCTTTTCCGCGGAAACACTGCTTTCATGCGGTCCCAGTCTTCTTCTTTCCATACATCATCAAGGACAACCAAATATCTTCCGATTTCTAACAATTGAAAGAGTTTACTTTGGAGTGTATTTTCGTTCATCTGCAGAATCTCTCTATCATGTGGTTGCAGTTCTTGCAAGATTATTTGCCAAAGCTGCTTCTGAGTAAACTGTTGTGAAACACAGACCCACGCAAATCCATCAAAGCGTCGTCGAACAATGTCATGATGAAAGACTTGTTTAGCCAGAGTGGTTTTACCAATACCGCCCATCCCAGATATAGAAACCATTTGAATGTTATCATTCTCCACCAACTGATCAACCAATTCTTCAACACTCTACTCCACCCCTACAAGATTGCTTTCTGAACTGTTAGCAAACGTTTGTCGGATTTCCCTTTGCTCCCTTTGTCTTTCTTGCATAGACAGGGAACGGCCACCATCGATGATCTGTTGTATCCCTAAACTCTGCATTTCCCTAATCACTTCAGAGATCCTCTTAGTGATTCCTTCAATATCTGAAGAAAATTTGTGGCGATCCATTAAGAAGCAAGCTAGTCTTCTCACATGCTTCTTGATCCCTTTTTCTTTTGTTCTAGATTCTTTTAGAAGAAAGGATTCAATTATATCGTTGACATCTTCCAAGAAGTTTCTCACCCTTTCACTTCCATGTTTCTTAGCATCTGCATCTTTCAACAATGACACTAACATTCGCAGCTGACGCTTTAGTTCATCAACATGCTCATCAATTCCCTGCAATTTCTCAGATTCTTGACTAAGGAGCTCCCAAAGTTTCTGAACTCCAAACGACATAACTCCTTCAGCCATAACAAGAACGCCAAAGATTCTCAGAAAAGGAAATGATCAAATTTTACTAAATAAATATCATTGGAAAGAAAGTGATGAATCCGAAAGTTTGTGGAGAGAGTTGACGTCAAGTCAACCTTATCTAGCTTCCCATTGGTTGGTTGAGTGTTCTCTAAAATAATATCTTTTATGAATTATGATTGATGATCCTTTATTCTTTATTTCGGAAAATAAAAGATATTTTATATGATGTGGCACATGAAGTATCCATGGGAATTGTTTAGTAATAGTAAACCCATGCTCAAGTATTCATGGGAACTAATAGTAAGCAGGGCAGAACAGCAACAAATTGATAAGTAGAGACAGATGAAAGCACACAAGACGGCAAGGATTCTCTGTGGTCATGGTTGCATCAATCAAGATCGTAAGCATAGTATCAAGCTAAACAATTTTTTTATATAATTTCTTCTGTTTTTTCAATGGAGTTCTCCTCAGGAAAAAAAAAACACTAAACTCTAAGCTAATTTATTTGAGGTTAAGTGATTTTCCTAAAGACTACATTGTATCCTCCTTCCATGTACAAAAACTGAAAACTGTAGACTTATTTGGTCTCCTAAACTCTACTAGGTATTTCATGGAACACCTTCAAGACATACTCGCTTTTTCTCATCACACTCGCTTGCAGTTACATTGCTTCTGTACACAAAGACAAAGACAAAGACATTAGGACATGGTTCGAAGTGCTCTCTGTCGACATGAACATTTAAAGTCATTATTATTAGAACATTGTAAGAGCTCTGTTGGTACTACAACTTAGGAATACTTTCAATAGCCCTGTTTAATCATTAATTTGGTATGTTCTGAACTTTGGCAGGTGAAGAATATAGAAATGGAGATATTAGATTTCTGTGAAAACCACAGAATGATTACGAAAGATAGAGTTCACGCCACCTTCAAACTTGCTACAAACCCGTAAAGTTTTGACAAGGAAGCGTACTCATAGACTTGTCTGTGTTTTTGTTCCCCCTGAGAAAATATATGTTTTGCCCAAAAGTTTCTGAGATGAGATTAAGCCGTTTATTGTAAATCAGTTTTGTTTGTCTTGCCGAGGCAAACCAAAACTCAGTTAAGAAAAGGTGGAAAAAGTGCAAAAACAACACCAACCGTATCACCATTTAAGAGCATCTCACAGAATTTGGGGTATTATTGAAAAACCCAACATATTTTATTGATCCAAATACAATATTAAGTTCAAATCTAATTTTCTTAAGAACTCAAAAGCAAAGCAAAGCAAAATTATACCCAAACTAATAGATTCTGCATCAATCAAAAAAAAATACACAGCCGCTCGCTGTTTCTGCAAGAAAGAGAAAGTGAGCAGAGGAAGATCCGACAAATGTTTGCAAACAGTTCTGAAACCGACCTTGTATGGGTGGAGCAGAGTGTTGAAGAATTGGTTGGTCAGTTGGTAGAGAATGATAACATTAAAGTAGTTTCTATATCTGGGATGGGCGGTATTGGTTACACCACTCGGCGGACATCATGACTGACCGTATCCACCAAATGATCAACCAATTCTCTTACACTTTTCTCCACTCCTACAAGATCGCTTCAGAACTGTTAGCAAACGTTTGTCGAATCTCCCTATGCTCTCTTTGTCTTTCTTGCATAGACAGCAAACGACCACCATCGATTATTTGTTGTATACCGAAACTCTGCATTCCCCCAATCACCTCAGAGATCCTCATTGTGATGCCTTCGATATTGAAGCAAATTTGTGGCGAATTATTAAGAATCAAGCAAGGCTTCTCGCACGCTTCTTGATCCCTTTTTCTTTTCCTCTAGATTCTTTCAGAAGGAAGGATTCAATTATATTTTCAGAATCATAAAAAATGTCTTTGACATCTTCCAAGAAGTTTTTCACCCTTTCTCTTCCATGTTGGAATCTCATCCTGCAAATGAGATAATCAAATTAACTTTGGAAAATCAAAGACATGTGGTGGGGGGAGAAAAAGAAGACAAGTTGCTACATGACATAATCTTAGTATGTATTGATGATGTGAACCATCTTTATCCTTGATGATGTGAAGTTCCACATGAAGCACAAATGGAGATCTAAAAGATACTACAATCCTTTTCAGGGCAACAATGATGAACAACGATGGTGCTGTTCTTGTACAGATAGAACTGATTATAAAAGCATGAATGAGCAGTTACAGATACAAACCAGCCAACCAGGATGAGAGTATGGTAGTGGTGATGATGTGGTGGATTCGAGAGTACATGATGCGGAACACGATTCAAGAAGAATGAAAGATTATTACTTTTGGTGATGAGATGTCCCAAGTAAAGCACAAATGGAAATCTAAGCAACCTTTTGCAAATTCAGCTCAAGAGCAGAACCGAGACAAGGTAGGAGGGTAGCTGCAGGTACACACTAAGATGGATCAACACAAGTTTGGCAAAAAAAAAAAATGTGTCAACGACACTTACAGAATGATTTCAACTGTAATAGAGATAACTTAGAATGATTTCAACTGCACATTTTGGTCATAATGTATTTCCAATATCAAGGCCTTGTTTAAACATTAATCTCTCCATCATGTGGTCGAAATTCTTGCAAGATCTTCTTCCAGACATGCTTTTGTGTAAACTGTTGTGAAACACAGACCCATGCGAATCCATCAAAATGACGCCGGACGCTATCATGATGAAAGACTTGTCTAGCCAGAGTGGTTTTACCAATACCGCCCATCCCAGATATCGAAACCACTTGAATGTTATCATTCTCTACCAACTGACCAACCAATTCTTCAACACTCTGCTCCACCCCTACAATATCGCTTTCAGAACTGTTAGCAAACGTTTGTCGGATCTCCCTCTGCTCTCTTTGCCTTTCTTGCAGAGAAAGTGAATCGCCACCATCGATGATCTGTTGTATCCCTAAACTCTGCATTCCTCCAATCACGTCAGAGATCTTCTTAGTGATGCATTCGATGTCTAAAGCAAATTTTCGGCGATCTGTTATGAAGCAAGTAAGTCTTTTTGCATGCATTTTAATCCCTTTTTCTTTACCTCTAAATTTGTTCAGAAGAAAGGATTCAGTTATATCCTCAGCATCATAAATAATGTCTTTGACATCTTCCAAGATGTTTCTCACCCTTTCACTTCCATGTTTCTTGGCATCTGCATCTTTCAACAACGACTCTAACCTTCTTAGCTGAAGCTTTAGTTCATCAAGTTGTTCATCTATTCCTTGCAATCGCTCAGATTCTTTACTTAAGAGCTCCCAAAGCTTCTTAATTCCAAACGTCACAGCTCCTGTAGCCATAACAAGAACGCCTTAAGGATGAAGATTCTTTAAAAAAAGAAAAAAATATATTTCATTGGAAGAAAGTGATGAATTTCATCAAAACGCAGCTAATAGTGAGGAACAGAGTTGACTCCAAGTCAACCTTATCTAGCTACCAATCCATTGGTTGGCTGAGGGTAGTCCACAACCTTATGATTAATAAAGCAGAAAATTAAAAACTATTTACCACAATTTTTCTACTACTGTTGAACCAAACACCTTCATTGTCCGAAGTAGTTAAACATACAAAACTTGTGAGCGCATAAATAAATAATAAAACTGCAATATGAGTATCAGAGAGGTTATTGTTGTTCATCCTCATTAAGCTTCCTATGTCTAATTGTACGTTTTAGTTTTCTAATTTTTCAATAAATGAATCATCTTTGTGTTCTGATTTTGAGGTTTCAATCTTGTTTTTTTTTTTACATTATTTCGTCAATTCACATTCATGGGTTCTTCTTGTTTATTTGTTTCAGATATATCGAAATTGGCACAAAACATTAAGATTAGGCAAAGGTGAAGTCTTTATTAGTCTTTTTAAGAGATATGAAAGGTGTAATCACCATTTTGAATAATGCTGACTGATTTAGCATTAATATGATGATTTCAGAGTTGTTGCTACTGCAATAACCTATATGCGTCGTGTTTACACAAGGTATGTATGAATGCTCTAGTTTCTGAATTATTCTATAGCTTGAGGCTCGGTTTTTGGTTTTTATGGTGTAATGTTATTGTTTGACAGAAAGAGTTTGACGGAATACGAGCCTCGGCTTGTTGCTCCTACGTGCTTGTATCTGGCTTGTAAAGCAGAGGAGAGTGTTGTGCATGCCAAACTTCTTGTCTTTTACGTTAGAAAACTGTGTAATTCTCTGCTTTAAAAGCTTTCTTGATTGGAGAATTTACTCCAAAGAGTTTCTGATGAACTTGGTTTGCTTCACTCATTCTGTAGATACTGATGAAAAGTTCAGATATGAGATTAAAGATATTCTGGAAATGGAGATGAAGATCTTGGAAGCATTGAACTTTTATCTTGTTGTATTTCATCCATATCGTTCCCTGCCTGAGTAAGTCTTTTTTTGCGTATATTTGCTTTGGATCTTATGTGTTGACATCAAAATCTTTTTGCGACTATACATCCTTTTGATTGGTCTTCTTGGTATACATACAGGTTCTTGCAGGATTCTGGAATCAATGACACAAGTATGACCCATTTAACTTGGTAAGTATACAAAACTTGAATAAGCTTGGGGATAAAGTGTTGTAGTAATCAAGAAGCCTATTACATTCCCGCTTAGAACAGTTAAACAGGTTTTAATTTGCAAGCAAAAGTAAATGGTCTCTTAATACTAAAGTTTTGTGTGGGAAACTATAGGGGTCTTGTCAACGACACTTACAGAATGGACCTAATCCTAATACATCCGCCTTTTCTCATCACACTTGCTTGCATTTACATTGCTTCTGTACACAAAGAGAAAGACATAAGAACTTGGTTTGAAGAGCTTTCTGTGGACATGAACATTGTAAGTCATTGTTTCTTTGAAATTCTTAGCTCTGTTGTTACCACTAATTGGAATGTATTTCCAATATCAATGTCTTGTTTAATCAGTAATTGGGTATGTTCTGAACAATGGCAGGTGAAGAATATTGCAATGGAGATATTAGATTTCTATGAAAACCACAGAATGTTCACGGAAGAGAGAGTTCACTCTGCTTTCAACAAACTTGCTACAAACCCGTAAAGTTTCGACAAGGAATCTTACTCTTAGACTTGTTTATGGTTTTGTTTCCCTGAGAAAAATATATGTTTTGCCCAAAAGTTTATGAGATGAGATTAAGCGGTTTATTGTACATCAGTTTTGTTCAGTCTTGGTTCAACCATGTCTTTGCCTATGCCTATACACAGTTAAAAAGGTGGCAAAACTGCAAAAACAAAACTCAACCTGTTTTGATGATGCAAATAAAGTTCAAAAGCTAACTGTGTTTAATGACATGCGAAAAGAAAAACACAATCACGTCTTCAAGGAGGACAAAGGTATCTTTCATCTATCTCTTTACTTAAGACCTATTGTTTTTGTGATAGCCAAAAACAATCAAAACATCGAAGAAAATGGTTGAGTCTCAACCTCAAACATGAAAGAAAGCTAAGTCTCCAACTCTGCTACAAACAGGCTCAATACTAATATTAAACGCACAACCTATTTTGATGATGCAAGTAAAAGATTAAAAACGTTAAATCAACAACAAAAATCAAAACACAATTA
Source organism: Barbarea vulgaris (assembly GCA_963667165.1). NCBI lineage: Eukaryota > Viridiplantae > Streptophyta > Magnoliopsida > Brassicales > Brassicaceae > Barbarea > Barbarea vulgaris. The sequence continues at coordinate 14,965,792 of OY763891.1, read as the reverse complement.
TTTTACAATACATTTTTTGACAAAAAGATATCCAAATATCAATACTCCACAAAACCAAGGTTCGTTTCTCCATGGCCTCTTGTGAAACACTTCTCAAACATATTACATACCCAAATAGAAAATAAAAATCAATTGAGACTGTCCACACAAATCCATATAGGATACAAAATCAACAAAAGAATAAACTCGACACTATACCAATATTCTGACCTCAATCATGCGTCACAGTCGATAAATTGAACATTGGGAATGTGTTTGACTTTGTAGTAATCTTCTCCACCCGGTAAAAGTTTCTCCATCCACTCCCACTTCATTTCTTCTATCTTCAATTCCTTTAAGGATGTTACGTACTTGAGTCCATCAGGAAGTTCCTTCAACTTTTTGCAATTACTTATCTTCAAAGTACGAAGACATGGCATCGACCCTTCTTCTACTATCCACTCTTCAAACACAGATTCGTTGGTTATATATAGAGCAGATAATTGAGGAAATCCACCTTTTGAGCACACCATTCTCCTTCCAACCAAAGCTTTCCATAGTTTAACTGACTTCAAATGAGGCAACTTTTCTAGAATCGGCATTGGATCCTCCTCCATAAGGCAATAAAATAGAGATATGTGTACAAGGTGGGGAGGGAATCGAAGTTGATCAGGAAACTTTGGCATATGCATATGCAATCTTAAATCCTTTAGATGAATCAAATCCAGGACGAATTCTCCCACGGAATCAGCCATACGGGTTTTAGGAGAAACAAAAAAAAAAAGCGATTCCAGGTTTCTCAAATCAAGGAGAGATGTCGATAGAGTTTCAAAAGTACAGCTTTCACTCAATTTTACAGAGAGTAACCTGAGCTTAGTCATACGGAGGAGGTCTGTTACACTACTGTGTTGCGTTGAGAATAATGCCAAGTACTCCAGGTTCACTAGATCACCTAATTCCAACTTCGTTTTATCATCCATTGACAGAGGTAAGAAAAGGTACCTCAACTCTAGCATCTCTTTCAAAACATTTGGCACATGAATCAGTTCCTTGGGATTAAGATTTAAGTTCAAATAAAGAAGAAGCTTTAAGTTCCGCAGAGAAGAAGGTAAATGAGATACCCCAGCATACGCTAAGCTCAAGAATCTCAAGTGGATGAGCTCTCCAATGCTAGAAGGTAACTTCCCTCCTTCAAACTTTACATTAGAAAGATCTAACACCCTGAGCATTGGTAAACTTTGGAAGCCTGAAGCTGACTGTATCCAAAATTCTTCCTCGAGTCCCAAAACCAAAAGAGATCTGACCCTTTTATTGTTTTTATCTCCCAATATACGATGAAGAGCTTTACCACTATGTACAATGAGTCTGCGAGATCCTCTAAGAGATTGAGCATTGATGGAAGAGGTGGAAGTAGGGACTTTGACAATCTGTAGGAAGTTCTCTTCTTTGGCTTTAGCTAAACATACTTCTCTCATCATGTCATGCATTTGACAATAATCATATCTCCAACTCCCCGTATAGCTTTCTTCAACACTAACCATATTTCTCCTCACTAGCTCTTCAAGGTAGTTTTCTCCCCTATCTCGGATGGTAGATCCATCGTAAAATAATGTTATCATTCCTTCACCAGCCCAATAATAGAACAAGGGATGCGTATATATCTTGTAATCTTCAGGGTAATGGGCTAGGTAAAGGAAGCAATGCTTTAAAATCATCGGTAAATCTTCATAGCTCAGAGACAATACTCGGTTAACCAAATTGAGATTATTGTAGTCTAAGTCAGATGTTCCTACGATCTGAGCTCCAATATTGTCGTATACTTTCCTCCACTCGGAAACTGTATGTTTCTTAGCTAACAAGCCTCCCAACACTTTAACAGCTAACGGTAGTCCTCCACAGTATGTGACCATTTCCTTTCCCATTGCTTCCATTTCTTCATCAAGCCTTATTTCTGCAAACATCATAAGGTAATACGTTTTAAGATGTGAGCCGCAAAATAAAATTCACAAGATTCTTGGTCTCCATTTTATGTCAAAAAATGTACCAGTTTCGTTTGTCCTAGGAAAAACATTTCTCATACACAACTTCCAGCTTTGTTCAGGAGTAAGGACACTTGGTCTAAACGCAAAACATGTTGGATCTGCATGTAGCCCAACACCTTCATTGCGAGAGGTAAGTAACATCTTCAAACCTACAAGATATTTAAGTTTTCATGTTAGTGAATAAAAGTCATTTATGACGAATCTGTGCTTTTCTGCTAGTACAGAGTATAATAAAACTCATGTTAGTATATACCATAAGAGCTCACCTCTATTCTGCGGAAATACCGCCTTTATTCTGTCCCAGTCTTCCTCTTTCCATACATCATCGAGGATAACCAAATATCTTCCGGTTTCCAACAATTGAAAGAGTTTACTCTGGAGTGTATTAATTTCGTTCATCTGCAAAATCTCTCCATCATTTGGTCGAAGTTCTTGCAAGATCGTCTTCCAAACATGTTTCCATTCAAACTTTTGCGAAACAGAGACCCACGCAAATCCATCAAAATGACGTCGGACACTGTCATGATGAAAGACTTGTCTAGCCAAAGTGGTTTTACCAATACCACCCATCCCAGATATAGAAACCACTTGAATGTTATCATTCTCCACCAACTGACCAACCAATTCTACAACACTCTGCTCCACCCCTACAAGATCACTTTCAGAACTATTAGCAAAGGTTTGTCGGATCTCCATCTGCTTCCTTTGCCTTTCTTGCAGAGAAAGCGAACGGCCACCATCGAGGATCTGTTGTATTCCTAAACTCTGCATACCCCCAATCACCTCAGAGATTCTGTTAGTGATGCCTTCAATATTGGAAGCAAATTTCCTGCCATCAGTTAAGTAGTAAGCAAGTCTTTTCGCATGCTTCGTAATCCCTTTTTCTGTTCTTCTAAGTTTATTCAGAAGAAAGGATTCGATTATATCCTCAGCATCATAAACAATATCGTTGACATCTTCTAAGAAGTTTCTCACCCTTTCACTTCCATGTTTCTTGGCATTTGCATCTTTCAACAATGACTCTAATCTTCCCAGCTGACGCTTTAGTACATTAACTTGTTCATCAATTCCCTGCAATCGCTCAGATTCTCGACTCAGGAGCTCCCAAAGCTTTTGAACTCCAAACGACACAATTCCTTCGGCCATAACTACTCGTTGATGAATCACCTACGACAAACCAGAAAAAGAATGGCAAAAGGGTGAAGATTCTTGAAATAATTAGATCTAAAATCATTTACAATGAATGAAGGAGGAGATCAACATTTCGTCGCTAAAAGTTTACACCAAGTCAACGTTATGTAGCTACCAATCTATTGGCTCAGGTTGTCAACCAAAATATATCTTAATGATCGACTGCCACCTTATAATTAGTAATTACTCAATTTGATTAAATAAAATATATTTTATACGACAGAATATTAAATTAGATGAGGCACATGAAGAACTATTCTCAGAACTTATCTATCACTGTAGATTATTAACATATCCAGTTTCATGATAGGGAATAAAAGGAATTTGTGACCAGTGTTCACATCACTCTTTTTATTGATAGCTTCAGACTTCACTTGATTGATCTTATCAATACAGCTTTAAAATGCAGCTTGTCCTCAAGCTTAAGGGAAAAGAAATGTTGTGGCGAGTTAGAAGCACTGCAAAGACATATATGTAGTGGCCCAAACCCGCTTGTAACTCTACTAGAAACACTGGCACTATGCTCTTCGTAAAATTGACGGTGCAAATGTCCAACCAAACAGAGAAAACAATCTGCCTTGAATATCCAAAGTGGTACAGAATAGACTTTGTATTTCTCCTCTTGTATCATAGTCTTTTGCAGAAGTTGAACAACCAAGACATAGAAAACTGTCGCTTCTTTCGCCTTTGCTGCTTCATTCCTTTATCTAAAACCATGTATGAATGCTTCCCATCCTGAGGATCTATATATTGTCTCCGTTAGTCTCTTTGAGACAAGAGCCGTCTGTATTAGAGAAAGAACTTTTGTATTTATAATTCTGCCTGTTAGTGAATGTATGCTGCTCCTTTATGCTCTTGTCTCTTTGGGTTGTTTTGCATTTGTACTGGAATTTCCAAAGACTTCAAACACTTGCTCTTCTTTTGCTGTTTGTACTACCTGAGTTTGTAGGGGGAGTTCACCAAGTGTAAAAATGTTCTTCTGCAATAGCCTCTGTAACTCCTTTATCCAATGTATTGGAATTTCCATAAATTAGGCAATCTGCTCGTCTTTAACTGTCGCATTGCCTCTGTAGAATTTGAGTGGCTTGAACAAAAGACAAAGTTAAACACTCTTTGTCCAAGAGAAGGTCTGAAGCTTTAAGTGTCAACAAAAGGAGAAAAGCAAAGACCCTAAATCAAACAGAGGTTTCCTTGTACTTTGACATCTTTAATGTCTCTGGTTGTTTGTACTTTGTCGGCTAAAAAGAAAAGTTGGAGCCAATCAGAGATGATCGTACGAAGAGGAGATGTTGCTGACCTTGGAGAACAAGTTTACACTTATGTGTCTTGTCGTTTGCAACTCTATAAAACAGAGTAAGAGACATAACATATAGGTAAGAGAAGGAAAGGAGAGAGAGACAAGTGAGAGAGTGGGGAAACAAGGAAAGAGAGATCTTTGTATTTGATGAGAGTTAAAGATGTAACTTTCAGTTGATTTAGTGGATTCCGGGACACCGTTCCCGGCGAGATGTAGGCTTAACCACACCGGTTAGCTGAACTCGTTAAAATCCTTGTGTCCTCCCATTTGTCTGTAGCATCAGAATCTACTGACTCCCTCACTTTTTTTATATCTGTTGAATAATTCAAAATAATAAATTCTGAAACCTTCCCAGCCTTTTTCTTCCAACAGTGCCACAAATGAAAATTAGTCCGTTTAATCTCTCTTGCTGCAAACTAAGACCACAATAACAATGTCATCTTGCACATTTCTCGACCCTGGTGAGATAAAAAAAAAAACCCAACGGTTTTCAACTTTGGCATCTTCACTGATGCTCTAAAAAGTGGGGTTGTTGAATCACATGATTTCTGGAAGAAACTCTTCTACTGCTTCTGGTAGGTTATGCGAAATCTAAGGTTTGAAAACACACTAAACCATTCTTGATCACTTTAGTTTGCTGTTGCAATCTCTGATTTCACAATAACTAATCAGCCAGATTGTTATGCTCTTTGTAGTTATAAGTTATAACAATGCTGAGTTATGACCAATTTCAAGTTGCATCTCTGGCAGATATATCTGAAAACAGTGTCGCAACTAGCTGCGGGTCGCAATCGCTGAAAATCTCAAATTCTATAATCTTATTCGGATATGACATTTCATGAATCTGGTTCGCGTTTCCTTGGTTTCGATCATCATTTCTGCGGTCTGTTGATGCTAGTACTGTATACATCTGCCTTTTGTCATCACACTCGCTTGCATTTACATTGCTTCTGTACACAGAGACAAAGACATTAGGACATGGTTTGAAATGCTCTCTGTCAACATGAACATTTAAAGTCATTATTCTTAGAACATTGTAAGAATACTTTTAGTTGCCCTATTTAATCATTAATTGGGTATGTTCTGAACATTGGCAGGTGAAGAATATAGAAATGGAGATATATAAACGATACATAAAAAACAAAGTGCGATTCCACGTCAGCTAGTGCGATCTTGAGGAGACGTCGAAGGCGATTAGGTTTTCGTCGGCAGCCGCCACGAATCTCACTATGTCTCAGGGGTCTGGTGAGGGATCTATGCCGGCAGAGCAGACTACAGGTTCTCCGGTCCAGACCACAATTTCTCCGGTGCCGAACACAGTTCCTCCGGTGCCGAACACAGTTCCTCCGGTGCCGACATCAGTTTCTCCGGTTCAACAGTCATATGCTAGTGCTGTAGGAGGTAAGCCAAATTTAACAAGGTTTGATGTCGCTGTTTCAATGGTGGATGGGAAAGTTTCTGCTTCCGTTCCAGATGAGGTTTTTCAGAATTCAGCTCCGCTATGGGAAGACCTCCTTATTGGTCGTTTCCCTTCTTCTGCTCCCCATGTTGCAAAGATTCATGTTATTGTGAACAAAATATGGAACCTGGGAGACAAATCAATCAAGATCGATGTGTTTAGTGTCAATGACACTACAGTCAAATTTAGAATTCGACATGCTTCAGCTAGGTTGCGCGTCCTTAGAAGAGGGATGTGGAATATATGTGAAATTCCAATGATTGTTTCAAAATGTACACCGATTGTTGAAGATGCTCAGCCGGAGATCAAGTCGATGCCGTTGTGGGTTGTTATCAAAAACGTTCCCCATTCTATGTTTTCCTGGAAGGGTCTTAGTTATCTCGCTAGTCATGCTGGCGACCCGAAGCGTTTGCATCCGGAAACAGAGCTGGTAACGAGTTTTGATGAAGCAAAAATATTTGTGGAGGTTGATCTTTCAAAGGACTTACCAAAATCTTACTACTTCACGATCGGAGAGGAAGAGGAGGTCTGTGTTCAATTCGAATATCCATGGCTACCTCAGCGTTGTGCCATTTGTAGGAAATGGGGTCATTCTGAAGAAGGTTGTCTAACAAATTCGAGAAAAGGAATCAACACCTGTCCTGCCATCAATTCTCCCATGAGAAATGTTCAATCTGAGACGATCAAGTCTGTAGCTTCAACTGATGTCGTGTTGAATGTCTCTTCAGTGGAACCTGGAAATAAATAAGCAGTAAGGTCCGCTCAGATAGTCGCAGGTGGGACAAGCTTGGAAATAGAGGAAGGTGAGATTTCTCCTGGTTCCTCTGCGGGAATTAAATCTGATCCGACAAATGAAGGGAAATGGTCGACAGTGGGACATTCTAGTGGAAAATCGTCAAACAAACAACCTGGAAACGTTTTATTTTATGGTCAGGTTAAGATTGCCTCACCCTCCCGTTATGCAGTGCTACAGGAAAACGATCAGGATGAGGAACAAGCTGTGAGTGACAGGGTAGTTGATAACTCTACACCAGCAGTTGATTCAGCTTTGAATTCTACTAAATCTACTACGGAGGTGGATTTGATCAGCGATATTCCTCTCCGTACATTGCTACCTAGATCATCAAAAAAGGCACACAAGTTTTTATCAGCAGCATCTCAAACAAATAAGGCTCCTGTCCAAGACAAGAGGAACAAAAGGCACCAAAAACATAGCCATTAATGTCTGCGTTTTTTTGGAATATTCGTGGTTTCAATAAACTTTCAAAGCAATCCGTCATTCGAGGCTGGTTGAAAGATAGTTCTTTGCAATTTGGTTGTTTGTTAGAGACAAGAGTTAAGGAAAACAAGTCTGCACAGATTGTTTCTTCAGTATTTCGAGATTGGTCTTTTTTATCGAACTATGAATACAACAATTTGGGTCGCATTTGGGTGGTTTGGCGGTCTAATGTTCGAATCACTCCGGTGTTTAAAAGTGATCAACTCATTACTTGCTCAGTCCTGCTGGAGGGAAGGGAGGATGAGTTCATCTGCTCTTTCGTTTATGCCTTAAATTCTGCTGCAGAAAGAAAGCTTCTTTGGGATGATTTAAAGTCTCACCACAGATCGCCAATGTTTAGAAATAAGGCTTGGTTAATTTGTGGAGATTTTAATGAAATCTTGGATATAGAGGATCACTCCGATTTTGGTGGGAGTGGGAGTGCTTTGTCTGGTATGAGGAACTTCCAGGATGTAGTCCGAAGCTCATCTTTAGTAGATCTCGGTTACCATGGACCTCGCTTCACTTGGTGTAATAAAAGAGAGAATGGGCTAATTTGTAAAAAGCTTGATCGGGTTCTTGTTAATGGGACGTGGCTGAATTCTTATCCAACAACTTATAGTGTTTTCGAAGCTGGTGGCTGCTCAGATCATAGCAGGGGTAGAATAATTTTTGAGGCAACCAAAGGAAATCAGCGGAAACCGTTCAAATTTATCAATGCCATTACGAAGTTTCCTCAGTTCCAGGCGGTTGTTGAGAATTTCTGGGCTGATACTACACCTTTATTTGAGTCCTCATCGGCAATGTTTAGATTTACAAAAAAGTTGAAGATGTTAAAGCCGGCGATGCGTTTGTTGGGTAAAGAAAAATTTGCAGATCTTTCTAAGCGCACAGAACAGGCTTATAGAAACTTGTGCAACTTTCAGGCAGAAACTCTTCAAAGGCCGACCCCAACAAATGTTGAGAGAGAAGCTGAAGCTCATGGGAGATGGAGGACGTTATCAGATTTGGAAGAGGATTTTCTAAAGCAAAAATCAAAGGTTCATTGGCTGGAAGTTGGTGATGGAAATAACCAATTTTTCACAAATCTCTGCAGATTAGACATTCACGAAATGCTATTCGAGAGATCAAGGGGCCTACGGGTGAGTTGTTGTCAAAGCCGGAAGAAGTAAAGAATGAAGCAGTGCGGTTCTTTCAAGACCTTTTAACTTCTACTCCAGCGAACTTCACTGGGATGTCAACGAAGGAGTTAAGTAATCTATTGGATTATCGATGTTCAGAGGCTGAGCAAAGAATGCTGGGTTTGGATGTATCCTCAGACGAAGTAAAGAGAGTACTATTTTCCATGCCGAATAACAAGTCCCCGGGCCCAGACGGGTACACCACTGAATTTTTCAAAGCTGCTTGGCCGATCATTGGAAATGATTTCACAACTGGAGTCAAATCTTTCTTCTCAAAAGGCTTTCTACCAAAAGGCTTGAATTCAACGATTCTGGCACTTATCCCAAAAAAGGATCAAGCTGAGAAGATGAGTGACTATAGGCCAATCTCTTGCTGCAATATTCTTTATAAGGTAATCTCAAGATCTTAGCGAATAGGCTGAAGGCGATTTTACCAAAATTTATAAGCTTAAACCAATCTGCCTTTGTTAAAGAGAGATTACTGATGGAGAATGTGCTACTAGCTACTGAGCTAGTAAAAGATTATCATAAAGACTCAATTTCCTCTCGTTGCGCAATGAAGATAGACATATCTAAAGCTTTCGACTCGGTCCAATGGAGTTTCCTTCTCAATACACTGTCAGCTCTGAATTTTCCAGACAGATTCATTAATTGGATCAGGTTATGTATCACTACTCCATCTTTTTCAATACAAGTAAACGGGGAGCTTGCGGGCTATTTCCAGAGCTCAAAGGGTCTTCGCCAAGGTTGCTCTCTTTCCCCATATCTCTTTGTCATTGCTATGAATGTGCTCTCTAAGATGATAGATAAGGCTGCGATTGAAAGAAGAATAGGGTATCATCCTAGATGCAAAATCATTCAGTTAACTCACCTTTGCTTCGCAGATGATTTGTTGATTTTTGTTGAAGGAAAGAAACAGTCAATACAGGGGGTAATTCACATCTTTAAAGACTTTGCGTCAACATCTGGCCTGTGTATTAGCTTAGAGAAATTGACTCTTTACATGGCAGGCTTCACGGAAATGCAGAAAAATGATATAACCACCAACTTCCCTTTTTCAACAGGCCAACTACCAGTCCGGTATCTCGGCCTTCCGTTGTTGACTAAGCAAATGTCTGTTGCTGACTATACTCCACTGCTGGAAAAAATAAGGTTAAGGCTCTCTTCTTGGACAGGTCGATTTATTTCATATGCTGGAAGATTGCAGTTATTACGCTCTGTTATTGCGGGAATCACAAACTTTTGGATCCAAGCCTTCCGTTTGCCAAGCCGCTGTTTAAGGGAAATAGAGAAATTGTGCGCTTCTTTCTTGTGGTCTGGGCCAGAGTTGAGCACAAAAAGAGCTAAAGTTGCTTGGGACGATGTTTGCAAGACAAAAAAGGAAGGAGGTTTGGGAATTCCGCGATTAAAGGATGTTAACAAGGTTAGTTGTTTAAAACTTATTTGGAGTATTATCTCGGCCAAACCTTCGTTATGGGTGCGGTGGATTGAGAGCACCCTTTTACAAAATAAATCATTCTGGGCTGTGAAAGAATCACCTACGACGGGTTCTTGGATGTGGCGTAAGTTGCTGAAATATAGAGACTTAGCAAAGAATTTCCATCGGAAAGAAGTAAGCAATGGATTCAATACTAGTTTCTGGTTTGATGTGTGGTCTCCTTTGGGAAGATTGGTGGACTTGACAGGGGTCAGAGGCCATATTGAACTGGGAATCCCCGCTTCTAACACAGTTGCTATGGTTTTACGAAACCATAGGCGAAGGCGCCACAGATGGGATCGTTTAAATCAAATAGAGGACGCTATTGAAGAGCTACGAACTAGAGGCTTGAAAGAAGACCAAGACACTTCTCTCTGGAAATCTGCGGAGAACAAATTTAAGAATAAATTCAGCTCTCAACAAACTTGGCGTCTAATCAAGGAAGCACAACCACTAGTCGAATGGTTCCGGGGTCTATGGTTCCCTCGTTCCACTCCGAAATACTCTTTCATCACATGGCTGGCAACAAGAAACAGACTTTCAACTGCAGATAGAATGAAGAGTTGGGATCAAGGAATATCCTCCGATTGTATCTTATGCAATAACTCGGAAGAAACAAGAAACCACTTATTTTTCGCTTGTCAATTCTCACAGTCGATATGGAGTGCTCTTGTTCAGCGCCTGCTTCAATCCAGGTACACCAATCATTGGAATGCGTTGCAAAACCTCTTAAATGATTCTCCTCTAGATGGAATACACTTATTTCTGCTTCGCTATGTTTTCCAATCTGCAGTTTATCATATATGGAGCGAAAGGAACAATCGTAGGCATGGTAAACCATCAAAGCCCACAGCCTATATCATTAAGCTCATTGACAAGAACGTAAGAAACCGCATCAGCGCTATCAGGAACTCAGGAGATCGGAGTTATGATGATGGTATGGCGATCTGGTTTGCCTCTCGACCAACAAACTAACACTAGCACCTTCTGTGTCAAGCTTTTCAATTTACAATCAAACTCTCCTTCAGTTTTTCAGCCCATTTTCAGCGCTTCGATATGATGGTGTACACTCTTTTTCCCACAAGCCGGTTTTGTCCTCAAACCGGTTTTCCGATTTGTGGTTTTTAATGAGACACCCATCTATCGAGCATTCCTAATAGACCCTCTTCTTATTTTCTACAAAAATTTTCTGTATTTCTGTCTTCTACTCTTTGTATCTATCTGTTTTTCCCTTCAGCATAACGGTAACACTTGATGTACAAAGGTCTTCTTTGAATATAATTTAACATTTTATTCAAAAAAAAAAAAAAAAAAAAAAAGAAATGGAGATATTAGATTTCTGTGAAAACCACAGAATGATTACGAAAGATAGAGTTCACGCCACCTTCAAACTTGCTACAAACCCGTAAAGTTTTGACAAGGAAGCGTATTCATAGACTTGTCTGTGTTTTTGTTCCCCCTGAGAAAATATATGTTTTGCCCAAAAGTTTATGAGATGAGATTAAGCCGTTTATTGTACATCAGTTTTGTTTGTCTTGCCGAGGCAAACCAAAACTTAGTTAAGAAAAGGTGGAAAAAGTGCAAAAACAACACCAACCGTATCACCATTTAAGAATATCTCACAGAATTTGGGGTATTATTGAAAAACCCAACATATTTTATTGATCCAAATACAATATTAAATTCAAATCTAATTTTCTTAAGAACTCAAAAGCAAAGCAAAGCAAAATTATACCCAAACTAATAGATTCTGCATCAAACAAAAAAAAAAATACATAGCCGCTCGCTGTTTCTGCAAAAAAGAGAAAGCGAGCAGAGAGATCCCACAAATGTTTGCTAACAGTTCTGAAAGCGACCTTGTAGGGGTGGAGCAGAGTGTTGAAGAATTGGTTGGTCAGTTGGTAGAGAATGATAACATTCAAGTAGTTTCTATATCTGGGATGAGCAGTATTGCCGAATTGGTTATACCACTCTTGCTAGACAAGTCTTCCATCATGACAGTATCCGACGTCGTTTTGATGGAAAATATGGCAGACATCATGACAGTATCCACCAAAAGATCATCCAATTCTCTTACACTTTTCTCCACCCCTACAAGATGGCTTCAGAACTGTTAGCAAACGTTTGTCGAATCTCCCTATGCTCTCTTTGTCTTTCTTGCATAGACAGCAAACGACCACCATCGATTATTTGTTGTATACCGAAACTCTGCATTCCCCCAATCACCTCAGAGATCCTCTTTGTGATGCCTTCGATATTGAAGTAAATTTGTGGCGATCCATTAATAATCAAGCAAGGCTTCTCGCACGCTTCTAGATCCCTTTTTCTTTTCCTCTAGATTTTCTAGGAAGGAAGGGTTCTATTATATTCTCAGATTCATAAAAAATGTCTTTGACATCTTCCAAGAAGTTTTTCACCCTTTCACTTCCATGTTGGAATCTTATCCTGCAAATGAAATAAACAAAAAAACTTTGGAAAATCAACGAAACGTTGGGGTGGGGGAAGAAGACAAGTTGCTACAAGACATAATCTTAGTATGTATTTTGAATTTTTGATATTTTGGGGCTCATGATGATGAGTTGCAGCAAGTAGAGATACAAAGATGACTTGTGTAACATCCCAGTTTCTGGTATATGGGTGGTGCATGATGAGATACTTAAGAGAATTGATTTGGCAACCTATGTCACCAAAGTGCACTTATCTTTTCCGTCAACCATCCAGTCAGAACTCCAGAGTTAAGCGTGTTTGGGCTGGAGTAGTACTAGGATGAGTGACCTACTGGGAAGTGATTGTCGGTACCGTGTGAGTGAGGCCAAAACACGGGGAAAGATCATGTAGTGATTTGCAGGGACAATAAACAAGTCTTTAGAGCTTTTCGAGATAACAAACCGACCGTCGGACGAGTGTGGGGCCCATGGGCTTAGAGAGGGCGTGGGGCTCACGGGCCTAGAGAGGGTGTAGGGGCCACGGACGATGGCGGTCGGGGGGGGGGGATTACAATGATGTGGAACACGATTCAAGAAGAATGAAACATTATTACTTTTGGTGATGAAAAACACAAATGGAAATTTAAGTAACTATTAGCAGTTCCTGATTATAAGTGATGCAAATTCAGGTCGAGAGAAGGACCAATACAAGGTAGAAAAGAAGCTGCAGGAACACAACAACACAAGGTAGAAGTAAGGGCCTGTTCTTTTGATAGACGACCACATTTAGCGACTGAAAAATACAATCGGTGGGGAGAAATTCAACGTCACCTTGCTAAACAATTATTGCTGAAAACTGTCGCGAGCTTTTTTAGAGCTCTTAAAACTGTCGCTGTAAATACCAGCGACCATTAACGACAATCAGCGATCACCTATTCTTTCTTATTTAAAGTCACCGGGGTCGCTCGTTTTCAGCTTCATCGACACTACACAAAGAATTGAGAGAGAAAGTGTGCTATTTTTCTGTCGCTAGTTGGAGTCGCAGTGTCGTGAAAAAGAACATGCCTTAAGAATCCCATTTTTTTTTTCTTTATTATAAGCTTGGGAATTAAGAAGTCTATTGCACGCCCTCTTAGAATAGTTACCAGCTTCATACAAATCTTAAACTGAACAGAGTTAAACAGGTTTTGATTTGCAAGCAAAAAGTAAATGCTCCTTTGATACTAAAGTTTTGTGTGGGAAACTACAGTAGTCAACGACTTACAGAACATTATCCTTATACGGCCGCATTTTCCCATCACACTCCCTTGCATTTACATTTTTTTGGTACAAAAAGATAAAGACATTAGGACATGGTTTGAAGAGACATTGTAAGTCATTGTTCTCAGAAAATGATCTCTTGATATTAAAGTTTTTTTTTTATTATTCTGAGAAATTCTTAGCTATGATGTTACTACAACTTTGAATTCTTTCAACTGCACATTTTGGTCATAGTTTCCAATATCGAGACCTTGTTTAAACATGAATGGGTTATGTTCTGAACATTGGCAGGTGAAGAATATCGCAATATTATGGAGATATAGATTTCTATTAAAACCACAAAATGATTACGGGGGAGAGAGTTCCTGCATCATGCTGCCTTTAACAAACTTGCGACAAGGAACATTACTCTCAGACTTGTCTATGTTTTTGTTCCCCTGAGCAAAATATGTTTTGCCAAAAGTTTGGGAGATGAGATTAATCCGTTTATTGTAAAACTCAACCTATATAACTTATAGAATTTGAAAACGCAAAAAAGAAAAAGAAAACTCAATTATTTATCCAAATTGGCACAATTCAATATTAAAGATTAGGTAAAGGTGAAAATAAGTATATAACATTAGGTATCTGATAAATCTTAATAAATTGAACAGAGAACAGGTTTTGATTTGCAAGAAAAAAGAAAATGGTCTCTAGATGCTAAAAATTTTGTGTGTAAACTATAGGGTTCTTTTCAAATACACTTACATAATGGACGCTCATCCTTATACAAATGTTATTGATGCAAACAAAAAGTTCAAACCCATTCGGTTAACAAAAATTTAAACATTTTTGACAAAAAAATATCCAAATTTTACAAAAGACTCCAGAACCACAATGATCACAGAGCATACATGCACGAATCCCTCTCATGGAGGGTCGAAGACAAGTCCCTCTCGTAGAGGGCTGAAGACAAAGCTTCGTCACTGTTGATAAATTGAACACTGGGAATGTGTTGGACTTTGTAGTAATCTTCTCCACCTGGTTCCAATTTCTCCTTCCACTCATTCTTCATTCCTTCTATCTTCAGCTCCTTTAAGAATGTTATGTGCTTGAGTCCATCAGGAAGTTCCTTCAACTTTTTGCAATTATGTATTGTTAAAGTACGAAGACATGGCATCGAACCTTCTTCTACTATCCATTCTTCCAACTCAGATTCTTCGGATATTACTATAGCCGATAATTGAGGAAATCCGTCTTTCGAGCACACCATTCTCCTCCCAACGAAAGCACCATATGTTAATTCAACTGACTTCAAATGAAGCAATTTTTCTAGAATCGGCATTGGATCCTCCTCCATAAGGCAAGAAAATAGACGTATGTGTGCAAGGTTGGGAGGGAATCGAAATTGATCAGGAAACCTTGGCATATGTATTGCCAACCCTATCTCCCTTAGATTAACCAAATCCAGAACAAACTCTCCCACAGAATCAGCCATACGAGTATCGGGCGAAACAAATAAATCAAGCATCTCGAGGTTTCTCAATTCACGGAGAGACGATGATAGAGTTTCAAAAGTACAGCTTTCACTCAAGCTTACTGATATATTATAGTTTTTACGTATTTTAACTAATGTTTTCTTCGATCTTTCGAGTCTTTGCTTTTGTTTTAGAGTCTTTTCAGGATAAAACATGTTCAAATGGAGTTTGAAGGCAAAAGGATCGAGGAAAGGAGGCAAAAGAGCAAGAAGAGCAGTTTTGAAGCCCAGATCGATCGATCCTAGTTTGGATCGATCGATCCCACATTAGGAGAATGTGTGTGCTACTTGGATCGACCAAAAGAGGCCAGATCGACTAGCCAGCGACCAGATCGATCGATCCAGCATTACGTGAACATCCTGGATAGACCACACAAGTCAGGATCGATCGATCTGGACCAGATCTATCGATCTGGTCCCTGCCGACAGTTTACCTTTTGACTTATGTTTTGTCAAGTTTGGTTTTATATACGGATTTTAGAGTCATTATTGGAGATAACTTTTATTCTAGAGAGATAAACTTCTATTTTCTGCAGAGAGACTTCTCTCATCACCTCTCAAAACTTGAAGAGACAATTTGCTACTTCCTTAATATCTAGAGAAGATTTCTTAACTCTTTTGTAATTTTATTCATATCTATGATCATGAGTACTTGTTGTTTAAGTTTCTCTGTTTTCTTTGCTAATATGTTTGAGTAGTCTTTTTGTTGAACCTTGGATTCATAAGGGGGTTTCATGATCCATTGAACTAGGCATAGATAGGGGTTTATCTTATAGAATTCTTCATCTATAGTTGTTCTTATTGCTTAGGCTGAATTGATCACTTAGTCTTTGATTCAGGGTTTAATCTATATTCCAAAAGTTTATAGGTTGCTTGATAGAACTTAGATGAGCGTATCGTCCTTAGCCAACGAGAGTTGATGTTAAGGCGATCCGTGAACAAATTGAACCCGCTTATTAATGCTCGTTTAGGATTTTAGGTTCAAACGAGAGTTTAGACACCTAGGTCGCTAGACGAAGTAGTTGATGCCACGAGAGTGGATTGGTTATACATTCATGTTTGAGTTCGAGAATGGTTTCTAACCATCCCCTGAATAATTGGCTAGTTCAAGATACTTGATCCCCCGATAAGAATCCTTGGTTTAACATCTCTTTTAATCGTTCTTTACATCGTTTTAAATTGCTATCTTTTATGTATTTTCACATCACAAATCATATTTCCGTCTTAGCTTAATTTCATTCATTAAGAATCGTAGTGTAACTCTTGGTCTCTGTGGATTCGACCCCTAATTTACTACATCATATGCTGTGCACTTGCAGTAGTTTATAGGGTTAAAACATTGTTGTATCAAGTTTTTGGCGCCGTTGCCGGGGACCAATTGCGTTACCTTCGAATCTAAGTTTGAAGTTTAGTCTAAGATTTACTAACTTTGTTCTGTTTTTGCTTGCTTGTGTGTTTCAGGTGAATGCAAACGAGAAGCAAAAGCGCTAGCAACGTCCTGCAACTTACCAACGAAGAATTAGCAAGGACAGAACGTACTAACAAAGCTACAAGGAAGAAGTCGAAACAAGTCGTCATGGACGATAACGTCGACAATCGAGCACAAGCTGAGGCTCAAGCTGATCAGGCTGAAGAGATCCGCATCATGCGACAACAACTTCGGAAATTGCAACAGCAGCAAGCGCAGCAAAATCCGCGTGCTATTGGGGATGTAGACACACCCCACACTTTCTACCAAAACAGGGCAGCTATTTTCCCACCGGAGATTGCGAGGCAAGACTTCGAGATCAAGCCTCAGATGATAGCGCTGGTTGAAAGACATGTGTTCCATGGATTACCCGCTGAAAATCCGATGGATCACATTGAGAACTTCGAGGAGATCTGCAGCACCACTAAATCAAATGGAGTTCCCGCTGATTACCTCAAATGCAAGCTTTTCCGTCATTCCTTGGCAGATAAGGCACTGAGATGACTCAAGTCACTACCTCCTGGTTCGTTGAGGTCTTGGGATGAATGCAGAGCTGCATTTTTAGATCACTTCTACACCAAGTCCAAGACTGCTTCGCTGAGAAACAAGATTGCCACTTTCATGCAGCATCCCGGCGAAACTTATTGCGAAGCTTGGGAACGATTCAAGGAGTACCGTAGAGAATGTCCTCACAACGGGTATTCGGATGAGCAAATTCTCAGCATTTTCTATGATGGGGTCGATTGGGATTTTAAGAATGCCCTTAATGCTGCAAGTAATGGGGATTTTATGACGAAGAGCATTGAGGGAGCATATAAACTGATCGAGAACTTGGCAGCAAGTTCTAACAACCGGAACCCCGAGTATGATCGCTCAAAGAAAGTCAACAACATAGACTCACAGAAGATTGATGAACTAAATGCCAAAGTGAGCATGTTGTTAAGATCAAATCAGAGAGGTGTTCAGGCATGTGAAGATGATGCCGATGCGGTGATTTGCCAAGATATCTCAACTGGAGAAAACGAAGAATCACATGAAGTGAACTATGTGACTGGGCAAAACTTCGTGCAAAACAGGGGATTCAACTCAAATTTCAGAAACCACCCGAACCTGTCTTACTGAAGTACAAATGTGGAAAACCCCCAAGATCAGGTTTATCCAAGACAAGGAATTCCTCAAGCGCAACAATTTCAAGGAAAACCTTTTGTACCAAATGTGGGAGGAGCTGGTCCTTCTCAAGGGTATTCGGGGCAAGCCAACATGCCAAACCAAGGATTTCAAAAGACCTTCCCTCAGAATTTTCAAACGAAACAGTTCCTTCCAAACCAAGGGCAGAACAGATTTCAAGGTGGGTTTCAGCAGAAGCAGCCATTCAATAACTTCCAAGGGAGTAATCCAGTTGCATTTCAAGCTCCTGCGACTTCTGCAAATGATTCTCAAGATGAGCTCAAGGCTCTTATGCAACAACTTCTCCTTCAGCAGCAAAAAGGTTCCAATGAGATCAATGCAAAGGTGGATAATATGTACAATGATCTCAACAGCAAATATGAAGCAGTCTCCACTCATATGAAACTGCTTGACACTCAAGTTGCTCAAACGGCTGAAGCAGTTAAGAGACAGCAAGGAGTCCTTCCAGCGAAGGGAGAACAGAATCCTAGGAACGAGTTTGTTAATGCCATTACACTCAGGAATGGAAGAGTTCTAGAACCTGTGGCACGGAAAGATAAGAGAGCAGATGTGGTGATTGATCTAGAGGAGAAAGATGAACCAGAAACTGAGAAAGTCACTGATCCCGTAGAGAAGACTAACGAGATGCCACCTGCGCGAGTCTATACCCCGAGAATTCCATATCCTACTCGCCCCAAGAAATCACGCAAGGACTTGGAAGAGGCGAAGTGTAAAGAGATGCTGAGTACTCTTGAGGTGAAGCTACCTCTTGCTGATGCAATACAAATGATGCCTGCTATGAAAAGGTATATGAAGAGTTTGGTGACAAGTAAAGTAACCGGCGAAGAGGACTTTGTCAAGGTTACAAAAGACTGCAGTGCTGTTCTTCAAAACAAGAGTATAAAGAAGCTTGGAGATCCTGGACGTTTTGTATTGTCAGTACAGATTAGAGCGATGATGTTTGCATGCTCTTTGTGTGATCTAGGCTCAAGTGTCAATTTAATGCCGTACTCTGTGGCCAAGCGACTTGGGTTCACTGATTTCAAGCCAACCAAGATCTCTTTGATATTTGCTGATCGTTCTGTGAGGCTACCCATTGGCATTCTAGAGGACCTACATGTGAAGATTGGTAACACACTCATCCCTGCAGATTTTGTGGTTCTAGAGCTGGCTGAAGAACCTAAGGATCCTCTCATTCTGGGAAGACCTTTCCTCTGCACTGCGGGAGCGATGATAGACGTTCGAAATGGGCGTATTGATCTCCACCTGGGAGACATTATCATGAAGTTTGAGATGGACAAGTTGCTGAAGAAACCCATGTTAGATGGACAGACATTCATGGTTGATGATTCGATGGATATCTCTGATGAAGTGGCTGGAGAGTTCTTGGTAGACGATCCATTAGAGATTGCTCTGACACAAGCCGAGACTGGATATGGGTACTTAAGCGAGGATACAGCTGGGTACGTCGAGCTTCTGGATTCAAGCCAAACACTTGGTAAGATGGTCGCCTACACGAGCTTGGATGACGCTGCAGAGAAATCTCCAGCAACAACGCCTCCTGCCAACCCATGGAGCGAGCTGAAAGCTCCAAAGGTTGAGCTCAAAACACTTCCAGCTGGGCTAAGGTATGCGTTTCTTGGTCCTAACTCTACTTACCCTGTTATCATCAATGCTGCTCTGAATAATGCTGAAACTGCTCTACTTCTATGTGAACTTAGAAAATACCGTAGAGCGTTAGGATATTCACTTGATGATATCACTGGAATTTCACCTGATCTTTGCATGCATAGGATACATCTAGAGGATGAATCAATGACTTCTATAGAACATCAGAGGCGGTTAAACCCGAATCTCAAGGATGTTGTAAAGAAAGAGATAATGAAACTTCTAGAGGCGGGTATCATATACGCTATTTCAGATAGTACTTGGGTAAGCCATGTCCACGTTGTGCCAAAGAAAGGCGGTGTAACAGTTGTTAAAAACGAAAAGAACGAGTTGATTCCAACTAGAAATGTTACAGGGCATAGGATGTGTATTGATTATAGAAAGTTGAATGCTGCTACTCGCAAAGATCACTTTCCTTTGCCTTTTATTGATCAAATGCTTGAGAGATTGGCTAACCATCCTTTCTACTGTTTTCTAGATGGTTATTCTGGTTTCTTTCAGATTCCTATTCATCCAGATGACCAGGAGAAGACCACATTCACATGTCCTTATGGCACTTTCGCTTATCGCAGAAAGCCATTTGGTTTATGCAATGCTCCAGCGACATTCCAGCGATGCATGATGTCTATTTTCACTGACATGATTGAGGACATAATGGAGGTTTTTATGGATGATTTTTCTGTTTATGGATCTTCATTCTCTGTTTGTCTTTCTAATTTGTGCAGGGTACTGAAGCGATGCGAGGAGAAGCATCTTGTGCTAAACTAGGAGAAGTGTCAATTTATGGTCAGAGATGGGATTGTCTTAGGACACAAGATTTCAGAGGAGGGTATTGAAGTGGATAAAGCAAAGATTGAGGTAATGACGAGCTTGCAACCTCCAAATTCTGTCAGGGGAGTTCGTAGTTTTCTGGGACACGCTGGTTTCTACAGAAGATTCATAAAGGACTTCTCCAAGATTGCTAGACCTTTAACTCAATTGCTATGCAAAGATGTGAAGTTTGAATTCGATAGCGCTTGCTTAGAGGCATTTCACACAATCAAAGGAGCACTCATCAGCGCACCAATTGTCCAGCCACCGGACTGGGAGCTGCCGTTTGAGGTCATGACCGATGCTAGTGATTATGCAGTAGGAGCTATTCTGGGACAGAGGAAGGAGAAGAAGCTTCATGTCATCTACTATGCTAGTAGAACCCTCGATGATGCCCAATGCAAGTATGCGACAACTGAGAAAGAACTTTTGGCTATTGTGTTTGCTTTTGAAAAGTTCAAGTCTTATCTTGTGGGGTCCAAGGTGATTGTGCACACCGATCATGCTGCTTTGAAATACCTCCTTACTAAGAAAGATGCCAAACCAAGATTGTTGCGTTGGATATTGTTACTGCAGGAGTATGATCTTGAGATCAAAGACAAGAGAGGAATCGAAAACGGTGCTGCTGATCATTTGTCCAGGTTACATATCGAAGAAGAAGTTCCATTGGATGGTAGTCTCCCGGTGGAGAACGTCTATGCCATCACCATTGGGACCGCATATGACAGCACCTCCTCCCTTCCTGAGTAACCATGGTTTGGTGACTTCGCAAACTTCTTGGCTGCAGAAAAAGAACCTGAGAATTTTTTCGGATACAGGAAGAAGAAGTTCCTGCGAGAGGTTAGACGTTACTTCTGGGATGAGCCGTATTTGTATAAGCAGTGCTCGGATGGTGTTTTCAGACGTTGTGTTTCAGAGGAAGAAGTACCCGGTATTCTCTTTCATTGCCATGGCTCGACCTATGCTGGACACTTTGCTACGTTCAAGACAGTGTCCAAAGCTCTACAAGCTGGTTTCTGGTGGCCGACAATGTTCAAAGATGCCAATGCTTTTGTTTCCAGGTGCGATTCTTGTCAACGGCAGGGAAATATAAGCAAGAGGAATGAGATGCCTCAGAATTTTATCCTTGAGGTAGAAGTGTTTGACGTATGGGGAATTGACTTTATGGGTCCTTTTCCATCTTCCTTTGGCAACGAATACATTCTTGTCGCCGTCGATTATGTCTCCAAGTGGGTAGAAGCGCTGGCTAGCCCGACTAATGATGCCAAAGTGGTTATAAAGATGTTCAAATCTGTGATCTTTCCAAGATTTAGTGTACCGCGAATTGTGATTAGCGATGGTGGATCTCACTTCATCAACAAACTCTTTGCGGGGCTGTTGAAGAAGCATGGAGTCAAGCACAAGGTCGCCACTCCCTATCATCCACAGACAAGTGGACAGGTGGAGGTCTCGAATAGAGAGATCAAGAGCATTCTACAGAAGACGGTGAACACAACGAGGAAGGACTGGTCTCTGAAGCTTGATGACGCTCTTTGGGCGTATAGGACCGCATACAAGACACCGCTGGGCACTACTCCGTTTCATCTTGTCTATGGGAAATCGTGTCATCTTCCAGTGGAGCTTGAGTACAAAGCCGCATGGGCGGTAAAGTTGCTGAAATTTGATATCAAACCGGCTTCTGAAAGACGGTTGACGCAATTAAACGAGCTGGATGAGATTCGAAACATGGCTTATGAGAATTCACGTATTTACAAGGAACGAACTAAAGCCTACCATGACAAGAAGATCATTCCTCGGGACTTCGCTGCAAATGACCAGGTTCTACTTTTCAATTCCCGTTTAAAACTTTTTCCTGGCAAGTTACGTTCACGATGGTCTGGCCCTTTCACTATCAAGGAAGTCAGACCATATGGAGCTTTTGTTCTAGTGAATGCTGCAGGTGAAGAATTTGTGGTTAATGGTCAACGTCTGAAGCCATACCTCGCAAACACTGTCATCACTGAAGGAGACAACATCCCTCTCAGTGATCCTCCTCTCGCCTAAACGGCGTCTGAGTCAAGCTAACGACTTAAAACAAGCGCTTGGTGGGAGGCAACCCACCGGTAAGTGTATATAACGTTGTTTTCTTTTATTCCGGAAGGATAAAATATCGAACGATCTCAAGTCCGGAATCTTGTTCATCAAGAACCGCTAATAGACAACAGAAATTATCTATGTAAGCCAAGGTGGCTATACTGACCAACTTCGACTCTCAACTCAAGTCGTCGTATTCTGGAAAGATCAATCGATTTATTATCCTTACGGTTTAGCTTTTAAAATGTGTATTTTTGTTGTTCAAGTGTTAATTATTATTCATAAGTCTTTCAGGTTTTGAAAAAAAAAAAAAAAAAAAAAAAAAAAGAGCCCAGATCGATCGATCCATATATGGATCGATCGATCCAATCATGCCAAAAATGCCGTGAACTTGACAGATCGATCGATCCAGTGTGGATCGATCGATCCAGTTACCCAGGTAAGCCACATTCGCGTTTTCGGTTTATCCCGGTATGCTTCAACTGATTTTAAACCAAAAAACTCGTTTTAAACCTCCCAACACCCGATTTTGGATCATAAAAACGAAAAAACTCAACTCCATCTTCCCCCTTCGCGAAATTTTGTGTTCTTGAGACAAAATTTTCACAAAACCTAACTTCATCATTTCTTGCTCGATTTCAACGATTTTTGAGCCTATTCTGCTTAGAATCTAACCCTCAATCTGTTTCTCAGACTCTTTCTATCGATCTACAAAGGTATGTGGCTCAAATTCTTTCTCAAAGTTCCGAAAATTTAGGGGAAAATTTAGGGTTTCAAATTCGAAATTTGAGGTTGTTTGATGTTTCTAGGTTGTTTATATGGCTTCTGTACTGCTTTTTAGGTTGATTTCGTGGTTTAGATTGGTGAATTTGGTAGATTATCATAGATTTTAGGATTTGTTCTTGAAAAAAAAAAAAAAAAAAAAAAAAAAAACGTAATTGTTGTATTGTATTTGTTGTTTCATTTAAATTATTTATGAGATTTTGGTAGTGAATTGATGAATGGTTGTTGTTGCATATTATGGCTAAACTTGGTTTTCTGTTTGTTTTACAGAGAATGGCTCGGGAAAATGCAGAAGGGATTCGCACTCGGGGTGGTTCCCGACAGCAGAGCAAGAAGGGAAAGCAGCGAAAGGACAAAGGGGTTGCTACTTCCTCAGCACCCCCCATCGACGATGACGTCCCTATTCACACATCCGCTCCTTGGCCTCGGCCCGATAATACACCTTTCCGAGAAACCCGCATTCCAGAGGTTCCACACATGACAGCCCGCTCATTGCAGCAGACCTCGGCATATCTGACCAGAAAACCAGGATCACCATGGGACGTCTGCCACAGTACCTGTTACAATGGGTTGTTGAGAGTAGAGATGGTCCCTACGAGGTTTGTCTGCAGGAAGACATTGCAAAACTTAGGGATCGATGCCAATGTCACAGCGATGTTGGACAACATGGGATTGGGTACACTTCCATTCCAGCCGTACCCGCTATATCCGGAGCTACTGAGACAGTTTCTCGCTTCTGCAGAGCTCCGTTTCGATTCCGGAGAACCAAGAGCCAGTGCGGGGTATCTCTCCTACTTTTCCAGTGGCACGCTATACGAGATCTCGATCCCAGAGCTGTGTGACCTTTACGCTCTTGATAGAGACAGGGAGCGTTGTGATTTTGCTACGGCTGCTGAGTTCCCTCATGTGGCTACACTGTGGAGTTTCCTTGCTGGAGGAGACTGTGTCACGAGGAAGAACAAGCTCAGCCTGATTAGGAACCCTGCGGTTCGCATTGTGGCGAAGATTTTAGGTCACACTTTGTTCGGGAAGGAGGAGACGGGTACGGTCCGAGAGGATGAGCTGATGTTATTGCATTACGGACTGCCCGCATTTGTAGGTTCTCTCTATGCCTCGTCCCCACCACCGACGTTAGACACCAACCTCGGAGCAGTTTTTGCTGCCATTCTCGTGCAGAAGAAGTATCGCGGTCTCAACACAACGAACCAGAAGCTCGAGACGGTCGGGAGTCTTCATACCCCTATCTTCAGATTCCATGGCATCGACCTATCGCAGACGGAGAGCATTGACCGGTTGGATCTCATTGACGAGGATTATCTCCGGCGTGCCTTCATCCTCAGGCCTGGCTACAAATACATTTTCAGCGACCGAGAGGGCACTACTTGGACGTGTTAGCTGCCTCAGCCCGCGTTGACTTCTCTACTCTCACTACCGAGTGTTGAGTTCCTGCCTCAGCCTGAGCACATGACTCGCTCTGCCCCTGCATCACGGCCAAGGGGAAGCACATCTCACGCGAGGACAGCACAGCCTCATCTGGAGGACGATACCGTGCCATCCACCACTTCTCAGCAGCATCACACAGGCTTCCCGGGACCAGACATGATGGAGCAGCTACTACCTGACTATTCTGGTGAGTATGATCTGCCTCCAATCTTTGCTGATGCTACAGAGGAGGATCGTTGGCGATGGATGATAGAGGCGCAACAGAAGAACAACACCATGTTGCAGAGGATTTGGGGAGCTCTAGCGAAGCTCCGATGTCCTAGGCCACCCTCTTGCTTCAGAGCACCGGAGCCTACAGAGAGGGATTCTGATACCGCCGCCGCAACTGCAGACCCCATTGTTGCTGGACATGGGTTAGCAGAGGATGAGGTTCCTAGCCCTCCACCACCACGCCATCGACGCAGGAGGAGGATAGGCGAGCAACAGAGCGATACACCGGACAGCGACCAAGATGAGTAGTATCACACCACTATCTCTGTATTTGTTTTTCTATTATATCTTTTAGCTGTACTTCTATTGTGTTTGTCGTATCTTTCATCGGGATTACTTACACACCGGGTCGGTGAGGAGTAAGTCTGGGGGAGTACTTGTTGGACTAATGCTATTTTCTTTGTTTTGTTTTATTTTCTTGAGTCACTTTTATATGTTTTATTGAGTTTTATTGAGTCAAAAAAGTCTAAGAAACGAAAATTTTTCATAAAAACCACCACATTTGCAGGAACTTAAGTAACCATTTGATTCAAGTCTGGTTGGCATCTGAGACTATTGGAAAAGCCAAAGACTTAATGGTAGACTTGAGACGCCCATATCTCCAGCAGAAATCCACAAACACCTGAGCCAATTTCTGTAAGTTCCTTTTACCTCATCTTTGTGACAGGTGTTCTGGGGCTTGACTCATCGTTCACACTGAACAAAACGACTTTTGCAAACCAACAAAAAGCGGTACTCATGTCCCTACTACAAAAATAAAAGATGATATGATTCTCGTCTTAAGTAAAAGGGTAGGAAAATTTCCCGTGACCTCATTATTTTACTTAAGATTGAAGATGATCACGCAGAGGTGGAAGTGAGGGGTAGGAAAATTTCCCGTGACCACATTATTCACTACATATCTGAATTCAAAAAAAAAAAAATAATAAGGATATAAGTCAATGTGGCCAAGGGATAGAGTGCGTAAACCCGTGCATCCTTCGAAGTTCCGCAGAAGCTTATATTCGCAAAAAAAAAATAAAAAAAAATTAAAAAAAAAAAAAAAAAAAAAATAAGTATATAATAAATAAGTATGGGGGAGAGAAAGAGTACCGATATATATATGGTCGTTTTGTTCTGGTGTTGTACGTGAAAGAGTCTAGAAGGTCCCGGGCATCAAGATCAGAGCTGAGACCCGGCGATGAAGGTAAAGTGGACTATGCTGTGAGATTGTGGGTCTTATTAGGAAAACTGTGAACGTCTACGGCGAAGTACATTGGGGTCTAGATCCTTTCAGGTAAGAATTTGTAGTGGATTACTAAAGTGAATGTGAGTGTGGTGCTCTTGTGACGAATTGAGTTTCTGTTTTCCAAAACCTCGACTCTGTTCTTGGTAGTTTGCTTGAGGACAAGCAAAAGACTAAGTATGGGGGAGTTGATATATTATAGTTTTTACGTATTTTAACTAATGTTTTCTTCGATCTTTCGAGTCTTTGCTTTTGTTTTAGAGTCTTTTCAGGATAAAACATGTTCAAATGGAGTTTGAAGGCAAAAGGATCGAGGAAAGGAGGCAAAAGAGCAAGAAGAGCAGTTTTGAAGCCCAGATCGATCGATCCTAGTTTGGATCGATCGATCTCACATTAGGAGAATGTGTGTGCTACTTGGATCGACCAAAAGAGGCCAGATCGACCAGCCAGCGACCAGATCGATCGATCGATCCATAACCGGATCGATCGATCCAGCATTACGTGAACATCCTTGATCGACCACACAAGTCAGGATCGAACGATCTGGACCAGATCGATCGATCCATACCCAGATCGATCGATCTGGTCCCTGCCGACAGTTTACCTTTTGACTTATGTTTTGTCAAGTTTGGTTTTATATTCGGATTTTAGAGTCATTATTGGAGATAACTTTTATTCTAGAGAGATAAACTTCTATTTTCTGCAGAGAGACTTCTCTCATCACCTCTCAAAACTTGAAGAGACAATTTGCTACTTCCTTAATATCTAGAGAAGATTTCTTAACTCTTTTGTAATTTTATTCATATCTATGATCATGAGTACTTGTTGTTTAAGTTTCTCTGTTTTCTTTGCTAATATGTTTGAGTAGTCTTTTTGTTGAACCTTGGATTCATAATGGGGTTTCATGATCCATTGAACTAGGCATAGATAGGGGTTTATCTTATAGAATTCTTCATCTATAGTTGTTCTTATTGCTTAGGCTGAATTGATCACTTAGTCTTTGATTCAGGGTTTAATCTATATTCCAAAAGTTTATAGGTTGCTTGATAGAACTTAGATGAGCGTATCGTCCTTAGCCAACGAGAGTTGATGTTAAGGCGATCCGTGAACAAATTGAACCCGCTTATTAATGCTCATTTAGGATTTTAGGTTCAAACGAGAGTTTAGACACCTAGGTCGCTAGACGAAGTAGTTGATGCCACGAGAGTGGATTGGTTATACATTCATGTTTGAGTTCGAGAATGGTTTCTAACCATCCCCTGAATAATTGGCTAGTTCAAGATACTTGATCCCCCGATAAGAATCCTTGGTTTAACATCTCTTTTAATCGTTCTTTACATCGTTTTAAATTGCTATCTTTTATGTATTTTCACATCACAAATCATATTTCCGTCTTAGCTTAATTTCATTCATTAAGAATCGTAGAGTAACTCTTGGTCTCTGTGGATTCGACCCCTAATTTACTACATCATATGCTGTGCACTTGCAGTAGTTTATAGGGTTAAAACATTGTTGTATCACTTACAGAGAGAAACATGAGCTTAGTCATACAGAGGAGGTCTGTCACACTACTGTGTTGTGTTGAGAAATACCACAAGTACTCCAAGTTGACCAGACCACCCAATTCCAACTTTGTTTTATCATTTATTGATAGAGGTAAGAAAAGGTACCTCAACTCGAGCATCTCTTTCAAAACATTTGGCACATGAACAGGTTCCCCATAAACAACACCTAAGTTCAAAAAGAGCAGACGCTTCAAATTCCGCAGAGAAGAAGGTAAATGAGATACCCCAGCCTGCTTTAAGCTCAAGAATCTTAAGTGGATGAGCTCTCCAATACTTGAAGGTAACTTCCCTCGTTTATACTATACAAAAGAAAGATCTAACATCCTGAGCAATGGTAAACTTCGCAAGCCTGAAGCTGACTGTTTCCCAAAGACTTTGTCGAGTCCCGAAACTAATAGAGATCTAACCTTTTTATTGACTTTATGTCTCAGTACATGAAGGGCATCACCACTATGTACAGCTAGTCTGCGAGATCTACTTGGAGACTGAACGTTGATTGTAGAGGTGTAAGTAGGGACTTTGATAATCTATAGGAAGTTCTCTGCTTTGGCTTTACATAAACATACTTCTCTCATCATGTCATGCATTTGACAAAATCCAAATCTTAAATTTAAATGGTTTTTTTCAATAATAACCATATTTCTCCTCACTAGCTCTTGTAGGTAATCTTCTCCATCGTAAAATGATGTTATTATTCCTTCTGCTGCCCAGTAATAGATCAATCTCACCTTAGGGATCTCGTAATCGTCGGGGAAATGTGCTAGGTAAAGGAAGCAATGCTTTAAATGCATTGGCAAATCTTCAAAGCTCAGAGACAATACTCGGTAAACTGAATTGAGTTTATTGTCATCTAAATCAGATGTTCCTATGATCTGAGCTCCAATATCTTCGTATACTCTTTTCCACTCATGAGCTGTATGTTTCTTAGCTAACAAGCCTCCCAACACCTTAACAGCTAACGGTAGTCCTCCACAATATATGACCATTTCCTTTCCCATGGCTTCCATTTCTTCATCATGCCTTAATTCTGCAAAACATCACAAGGCAATATGTTTGAAGATGTGAGCCGCATAATAAAATTCACAAGATACTTTGTCTCAATTTTATATCTGCAAATGTACCAGTTTCGTCTGTCCTAGGGAATACAATTCTCTCACATAGCTTCCCAACTTTCCTCGGGAGTAAGGATTCTTGGTCTAAACGTAAAACATGTTGGATCTACATGTAACCCAACACTTTCCTTTCGAGAAGTAAGCACCATCTTCAAACCTGCAAAAGATTTATTTGTTAATCTAAGAGAATAAAAGACATTTATGACCAATCTGTGGGTCTTGCTATTATCTATATATCTCTTTTTACAATCACTTGTGAAATTAAAAAGGAACCTCACCTCTTTTCCGTGGAAACGCAGCTTTTATTCGGTCCCAGTCTTCTTCTTTCCATACATCATCGAGGACAACTAAATATCTACCCATTCCCAACAATTGAAAGAGTTTACCCTGAAGTCTATATTCATCCATCTGTAAAATCTGCTCATCATGTGGAAAGATCCTCTGCCAAACATGCTCATGTGTGTTTTTTTCCATCTGCAAAATCTCTCCACTATTTGGTCGAAGTTCTTGCAAGATTCTCTGCCAAACATGCTTCTGTGTAAACTGTTGCGAAACACAGACCCACGCGAATCCATCAAAACGACGTCGGACAATGTCATGATGAAAGACTTTTCTAGCCAGAGTGGTTTTTCCAATACCACCCATCCCAGATATAGAAACCACTTGAATGTTATCATTCTCCACCAAATGACTAACCAATTGTTCAACACTCTGCTCCATCCCTACTAGATCGCTTTCAGAACTGTTAGCAAAGGTTTGTCGGATCTCCCTCTGCTCCCTCTGTCTTTCTTGGAGAGACAGCGAACGGCCACCATCGATGATCTGTTGTATCCCTAAACTCTGCATTCCACCAATCACTTCAAAGATCCTCTTAGTGATGCCTTCAATCTCTGAAGAAAATTTGCTGCGATCCGTTAAGAAGCAAGCAAGTCTTCTTACATGTTTCTTGATCCCTTTTTCTATTCCTTTAAATTCTTTCAGAAGAAAGGATTCGATAATATCCTCAGCATCATAAACGATATCTTTGACATCTTCCAAGAAGTTTCTCACCCTTTCACTTTCATGCTTCCTTGCATGTGCATCTTTCAACAATGACTGTAACCTTCCCAGCTGACGCTTTAGACCATCAACTTGCTCATCAACCCCATTCAATCGCTCAGATTCTCGATTTAGAAGCTCCCAAAGCTTCTGAACTCCAAACAACACAACTCCTTCAGCCATAACGAACCAGTACAAGAAACAGCAAGGGTAAAGAGTCCCAGAAAAAATAGATCTAAGATCTCAGAAAATTTTACAATGAATGAAAAATCTCAGCCAATTACGCCAAAACTCAGCTAAAAGTTTACTCCAAGTCAACCATATGTAGCTATCACTGTCGGACCTAAACCTACTACATAACATATCCAGTTTCATGATAGGTATATATAGCTAGCGTTTATATCTCTCTTTTAACAAATGAAAATTAAACAACAAGTGCTTGATGTATGTACCATTAGATTTTACCTCTACATCGCAGAAACATTGTTTTTGTACGGTTTCAGTCCCAAGAAACCTCTCTACTCTGCATTTTTTATTTGGTTCAGGCTAACTAGTCATTGCATCGTGAGCTTCCGAAGAAGAGAGGAATGTTTCTTTTCTTGAATTGCTAATTGGATTCTCCAGCTCATTCATTCTTAATGCTGCTAGAACTCTGCAAACATAAACAGCTTGTTAACTTCCAGAGGCTAATTTTCAAGAGAGGCTCACATTTGAGGCAAACAAAACCCTTTCAATGTTAGAAACTAGTGTCTTTAAATATCCAAAAACACTAGTGTAGATTATAAACAGAAGACAGAACTGAAACCTGGTGTTTGCAAATTTCCAAAAGGAGTTACAGGTTACGGTTTCAGCAGGAAAAGATAGGCATCAAGAGAGGAGAGAGCAACATGCTTATCAAAACCTTTGTGTGTGTCCTTTGATTCAACAGCTTTAGATGCAGGGAAAGATTTACCCACTCCAATTCACCAGTAGGGTCCTAAGCAACAACACTGATAACTTAATCAGCATTTACTCTAGAATTCAGCCTCAAGACAGCAAGGATTCTCTGGGGTTATGGTTTCATCAATCAAGATCACAAGTATAGTATCAAGCTAAATAATTTGTTGATCTAACTTGTTCTACTTTTCAACGGAATTAGCCTCACGACATAAACACTAAACTCTAAGCTAACACACTTTATCCTCCTTCCATGTAGCAAAACTGAAAATTGTAGACTTATCATATTTCTCAACATCCATTGACCAAACCAGTCAAAGAAATTAAAGTCTCTACAGTAAACAAACCCAGATGCCTTAACTCATTCTAAGTCCTCAAATAATAGTAAACAAATGCTTTAGATGCAGTCTAAACGTATGTATTTTCAACGTTCATTGACCATACCTGTCCAAGAGAATGAATTCTTTGTGAGGCATTTCATCGAACATCTTCACTGCATTGATGATCATTGGAGTAACCAATCTATCCTTACCAAACCTGTTGCTGTAAATTTTACCATTCAGCAGATCACATAGAACCTCCTTGATTACATGATTTCCTGAAACGATTCAAGTCCAAAACTAAATAATTCGCAAGTTTCGACCCAGATGAATTATATAGACATAATAGAACAAGCATGTGCCTAGACATGCCAAAATCTAACCATAACCGTATTTCGGACTGTAACCGTACCGTTTTCAACCTTAATCAAACACTAACTGTATAAAATAATTAAAAACCGTAACCGTTAATTATTAAAATATATTAGATATGGTTAACCGTAAATTATTAACCGTAATCGTTAATTAACCGTAACCACATAAAAACCGTTGGCTAACCGTAAAATTCTAACCGTAACCGTTTTAAAAATTGAACAAGAAATATATATAAATTTAGTTTTAGTAATAAATATTAGTTGAGATTTTTCAATAGAAATTAAATTTATTTTTTTCAAAAATGTCAAAAATATTAATTTTTATTGTGATCATCAAATACGAATTATATTTAACTATATAAATTGGTAATAGTTTTAATCGTAACTATTTTTAACCGTAACTATTTTTATCTGTAACCGTTTTAACCGTATATTAAATTGTTAAAGTTAAGCAAAAATTATAACCGTAACCGATGGTTAACTAACTGTAACAGTGGTCATGCCAAAATATCCCAATGGCTGCATATTGAAATGACTTACATAGAATTCAATGAATCCAAAAAAAAAACAAAAAAAAAAGTTATGATACATGGTTACATACATATGTAATGTTTAACATAATCTCTAAGAAACGCAGCCACATTAAGATATCGTACGTACAAATGAACCTAATCACAGTTAAACAGGTTTTGGTTTGCAAAAAAAAAAAAAAAAAAAAAAAGAGTAAATGGTTTGTTGATACTAAATTTTTGTGTGGGAAATTATAGGGGTCTTGTCAACGATATACTTACATAATGGACTTAATCCTAATACATCCGCCTTTTCTCATCACACTCGCTTGCATTTACATTGCTTCTATACACAAAGACAAAGACATTAGGACATGGTTTGAAGAGCTTTATGTGGACATGAACATTGTATGTATGTCATTGTTCTTAAAAATTCTTAGCTCTGTTGTTACTACAACTTTGAATGCTTTCAACTGCTTATTTTGGTCATAATGTATTTCCAATATCAAGGCATGGTTTATACATTAATTAGGTATGTTCTGAACAATGGTAGGTGAAGAATATTGCAATGGAGATATTAGATTTCTATGAAAACCACAGAATGTTCACGGAAGAGAGAGTTCAAGCCTCCTTGAAGAAAATTGCTACAAACCATTATGTTCGGAGACTTGTCTATGTTTTTGTTCCCCTGAGAAAATATATGTTTATTTGTACATTAGTTTTGCTCGTCTTGGTCCAATCATGTCTTAACCTAAAGCATATACGTAGAAAAGTTGGCAAAAAATTCAAAAGCAAAATTTGGGGGAGGTATTATGAAAAACTCATCAACCTATTTTATTGATGCAAATAAAAAGTTCAAACCCAATGGTTTAACAGATATTTAAACATTGTTGAAAAAAAGAAAGAAAATCCAAATCCAAATCGAAATCGCGGCATCGTCCTGAAATCGCGAAATCCAAATCCAATGGAAACTCACGCGCGTGGCTCATACGTGCCTCCAATTCATCTCTCTCAAAGGAGAAAAAAGAAAACTCACTACTCCAGCTGAATTAACTCTGGCGAAGAGGCAGTTGGTGCTGATTCGTCGCCTGCTTATCTCCAAATCACCATAGGAGATAACAATTCAACCTAAAAATTTTCAACAATTTCTTTGATGGAACCCTCTGAAGTTCCAAATCCAAATCGAAATCGCGGCAAGGGCTTGGAGGATTCATCTGGAGTTCTCGCCGTCGTCTCTACCAACGGACCTTCTGATGAAGCTGATCCTCGTTGGCCATATCTGAATCGTTGGACGCAGAAGACCTCATCTTCTTCATCCTTGAATCAAATCGCGTTAGAAGCTGGATTGGTTGCACAACGGGATTTGGGGTTAACAACGAATCTTGTTGTTAAGTCTTCCGACGGTGAGCTTTCTGGTCTAGCTGAAGCTCGCCCAACCGAAGCTTCTTCACCGATAATTGATGAAACTCGATTGGAACCAGAGATGTATTGTCCATCGCCGGGAATAGGCATCCACAATTCATCTCCACCTTCAATTTTACCCATTGTGCCCTTGTCTTCTCAACGGAAAGACTCCCACACGGCTATTTCACCGAGTCTAGCTGGTCAGGCTCTCGACAAGTCGTCAGCAACGGATGAATTGGTAGCACCTACTCTCAAAGGAGCTTGGGCAAAGCAACTAAAGATTCTAAATAGCTCAAACACTCAACCTTCCCTTGGTAATTCGGTGGATAACTCTCCATCTGAAACTTGGCCATCTCTCGATGCCTCACAATGACAGCGCAAGCAATCGGTTCGTGATTCTCTCACTGGACAATTAAATGTCTATCCAGAAGCAACTAAGGAAGACAATATTCGGTTTCCTTGAGCTGCCAAAATGGATCCAGCATCGAGGAACCTATACAGAGCAACCTCACCAGAATACATGGAAGACGGTACTCCAAAGGTAACGATTCCAAATCATGTGTTGCTGCAAGGTCTTGAGAATCAAAAGGAATATGTCTTAGGCCAGTTCTATAGATGTAGTGCTCCTTCTAATGGTTTAATTCATGCGGTAGTGAATAGAATTTGGGGTAGAAGGTGCAGAATCTTTATTCGTAATCTCCGTGACTCAGAGTTTCTCTTTCACATCCCGGATGCATCAACAAGGGCTTGGGTAATACAAAGGGGATTATGGCATGTTTATGATTGTCTTATGTTTGTAGTTCCTTGGTCTACTGCAGATACTTTAGCAATCCCTGAGATTTCAACAATTCCTGTTTGGGTAACTCTCAAAAACATTCCTGATCGACTGTACTCAATTCCTGGAATTAGTCATATTGCTTCTGGATTGGGTGCTCCAATGGCTACATATAAACCAAGACTTGATCCTACACTAATGGGTGAGGCCAAGATATTGGTGGAAGTGGAGTTGAGTAAAGAATTTCCTCCAAGGATTGCAGCGTCAGATAAAAAGGGATTCATCTCAATGGTCGATGTGGAATATGCTTGGGTGCCCACTAAATGTGGTAGTTGTGGTCAGCTAGGGCACAAAGCTTCTCGATGTCTTCATTTGAAAAAAGGAGCCACCAAGTATGTCTCAAAAGAGGTGATCAAACCATCTACTGTAAAATTGTCTACAACCACAGATTTGGTCTCACCGACCATTGTTCCATCAGCTCCACCAAGTGTTGTTCCTTCATCAGACTTGGTAATTCAAGTTGTTACAGGTCCATGCCATGTGGCAGCACCAATCCAAGTCATAGAAAAAGCCGACATGGTGGCAGATTGTCACCCAGTTGTTGAAGCTAATGTTGTAGTTAAGGGTATTAACACAAGTGAAACAGTTAGTGCTATTGCAGCCACAAAGGACATGGCGGCTCCTACTGAATGTGCAAAACTAGTTATGGATACTACATCTGAGAATGATATGGGTAAAAACAGATTTACTCTTTTGGGGTTTTCGGTATCGGATGAGGATACACATGATTCAGATGATTCTGAGAGTGAAACTGGATTGTTGGATCTAATGACTCCCTCCGGCCAAAGACTATTACGTGAAAGACCGGTTAGACCGTCCATCAAGGCTATAGAGATGCAAGCATCCTCTAAAGCTCGAGGACGGGGTAATCGCGGGCGTGGGAATCGAGGCGAATGTGGCTAGTTATCAGCCTTAAGAGGTTATTAAAAGTAAATCGAAGCGGAAGATTCGGTTTTTATCTGCTACTCATTTTATAAAACAAGATGATTCACTATCTTTATGTTCCTTGTTTCAAAAAACAACTGTATGACTTTGTCATAGCCTGTATGAAAGTTTATAAAATATAATCCAAAGTTTAAAGATTGACTCCACAATGATCACTAAAAGATTTCATGAAATCCTGAGGAAATCCAAAGTTTACAACTAGCAACAAAAATTTTCCAAGCGGAAATAACAACACATCAAAATCTGTATTCCCCAAGAGATCTCCACAAACCCATTGCTGATTGATCAGAAGATAAATCCTAAAACACTTCTTGTTGTACTTTTCTGCATTCTATTTCCGAGATGATCGATGTTAGAGTAATGTATAATAGTTGAGACTGTCGACATGACTTTCCAACAAATATGAATAAGATGCAAAACCAACAAAGTGAACAAAGAATACCAATTTTATTTACCTGTGACTGACTATTCTCCTTATTCTTCTTCACAGTTGATAAATTCAACATTGGGAATGTGTTGGACTTTGTAATAATCTTCCCCACCCAGCACCAATTTCTCCTTCCACTCCCTCTTCATTCCTTCTATCTTTACTTCCTTTAAGGATTTTATGTACTTGAGTCCATCAGGAAGTTCCTTCAACTTTTTGCAATAATTTATAGTAAAAGTACGAAGACATGGCATCGACCCTTCTTCTACTATCCACTCTTCCAACTCAGGTGCTTCGGATATATCTAGAGCAGATAGTTGAGGAAATCCGCCTTTTGGGCACACCATTCTCCTCCCAACGAAAGCACTATCATCTAAGTGAACCGACTTCAAATGAAGCAACTTTTCTAGCATCGGCATTGGATCCTCCTCCATAAGGCAAGAAGATAGACGTATGTGTGCAAGGCAGGGAGGGAATCGAAGTTGATCAGGAAATTTTGGCATATGCATCTGCAATCTTAAATCCTTTAGATGAATCAAATCCAAGACAAATTCTCCCACAGAATCAACCATACAGGTTTGGGGTAAAACAATTAAATGAAATGTCTCGAGGTTTCTTAATTCACGGAGAGATGACGATAGAGTTTCAAAAGTACAGCTTTCACTCAAGCTTACAGCAAGAATCCTGAGCTTATTCATACGGTGGAGGTCCGTCACACTACTGTGTTGCGTTGAGAAACACAAGCACTCCAAGTTCACTAGATCACCCAATTCCAACTTGGTTTTATCATGCATTAGCAGAGGTAGTGTAAGGTACCTCAATTCTACCATCTCTTTCAAAACATTTGGCACATGAACTGGTTCCCCCATAACAACATCCAAGTTCAAATAGAGCAAAAGCTTCAAATTCCGCAGAGAAAAAGGGAGATGAGATACCCCAGCCTTCTTTAAGCTCAAGAATCTCAAGTGGATGAGTTCTCCAATGCTAGATGGTAACTTCCCTCCTTTAAACTTTACCTTGTAAAGATTCAACACCCTAAGCAATGGTAAACTTCGGAAACCTGAAGCTGACTGTGTCCAAAACACTTCCTCGACTCCAAAAACTAAAAGAGATCTGACCTTTCTATTGTGTTTATGTCCCATATAATGATGAAGGGCACTACCACTATGTATGGCAAGTCTGCGAGATCTACTAGGACATTGAGCATTGATAGTGAAGGTGGAAGTAGCGACTTCGACAATCTGTAGGAAGTTCTCTTCTTTGGCTTTAGATAAACATACTTCTCTCATCATATCATGCATTTTACAATATTTAAAATTAGAATCCTTATTGTTTTCTTCTAGAATAACCATATTTCTCCGCACTAGCTCTTCTAGGTAGTCTTCTCCACTATCTCGGATGGTTGATCCACTGGAAAATGAAGTTATTATTCCTTCTGCAGCCCATAAAGTAATCAAAACCTCCTTAAAAATGTTGTAATCTTTGGGGAAATGTGCTAGGTAAAGGAAGCAATGCTTTAAAACAATCGGCAAATCTTCATAGCTAAGAGACAATACTCTGTAAACCGAATTGATATTGTTGTCATCTAAGCCAGATTTTCCGACGATCTGAGCTCCAATATTTTCATATACTCTTTTCCACTCGGAAACTGTGTGTTTATTAGCTAACAAGCCTCCCAACACTTTAACGGCTAATGGTAAGCCACCACAATATGAGATCATTTCCTTTCCCATGGCCTCCATTTCTTCATGAACCCTTAATTCTGTACATCATCACAAGGTAATATAATCCAAAATGTGAGCCGTAAAAGAAACTCACAAGATTATTGGTCTTAATTGTGTATCTGAAAGTTTATCAGTATCGTCTCTCCTAGGGAATACTATCCTCTCACATAGGTTCCAACTTTCTTTGGGGGTAAGGATTCTTGCTCTAAAAGAGAAACATGTTGGATCTACATGTAACCCAACACCTTCATTACGTGAGGTAAGTAGGATCTTTGAACCTGCAAAATATTTATGTTTTCATGTTTCTCAATGAACAGTCACTTGTGAATTTAAAGAAGAAAGTGATATATCTATGTACCATCAAAGCTCACCACTTATCCGCGGAAATGCCGCTTTTATTCGGTCCCAGTCTTCTTCTTTCCATACATCATCAAGGACAACCAAATATCTTCCGGTTCCCAACAATTGAAAGAGTTTACCCTGTAATGTATTTTCATCCATCTGCAAAATCTCTCCATCATATGGTCGAAATTCTTGCAAGATCTTCTTCCAGACATGCTTTTGTGTAAACTGTTGTGAAACACAGACCCATGCGAATCCATCAAAATGACGTCGGACGCTATCATGATGAAAGACTTGTCTAGCAAGAGTGGTTTTACCAATACCGCCCATCCCAGATATCGAAACCACTTGAATGTTATCATTATCTACCAACTGACCAACCAATTGTTCAACACTCTGCTCCACCCCCACAAGATCGCTTTCAGAACTGTTAGCAAACGTTTGTCGGATCTCCCTCTGCTCCCTTTGCCTTTCTTGCAGAGAAAGTGAATCGCCACCATCAATGATCTGTTGTATCCCTAAACTCTGCATTCCCCCAATCACTTCAGAGATCTTCTTAGTGATGCATTCGATATCTAAAGCAAATTTTTGGCGATCTGTTATGAAGCAAGTAAGTCTTTTCGCATGCTTCTTAATCCCTTTTTCTTTTCCTCTAAATTTGTTCAGAAGAAAGGATTCAGTTATATCCTCAGCATCATAAACAATGTCTTTGACATCTTCCAAGATGTTTCTCACCCTTTCACTTCCATGTTTCTTGGCATCTGCATCTTTCAACAACGACTCTAACCTTCTTAGCTGAAGCTTTAATTCATCAAGTTGCTCATCTATTCCTTGCAATCGCTCAGATTCTTTACTTAAGAGCTCCCAAAGCTTCTTAATTCCAAACGTCACAGCTCCTGTAGCCATAACAAGAACGCCTTAAGGATGAAGATTCTTTAAAAAAAGAAAAAAAATATATATTTCATTGGAAGAAAGTGATGAATTTCCTCAAAACTCATCTAATAGTGAGAAACAGAGTTGACTCCAAGTCAACCTTATCTAGCTACCAATCCATTAATGGTTGGCTGAGGGTAGTCCACAACCTTATGATTAATAAAGCAGAAAATTTAAAACTATTTACCACAATTTATCTACTACTGTAGGACCAAACACCTTCATTGTCCGAAGTAGTTAAACATACAAAACTTGTGAGTGCATAAATAAATAATAAAACTGCAATATGAGTAACAGAGAGGTTAATGTTGTTCATCCTCATTAAGCTTCCTATGTCTAATTGTACGTTTTAGTTTTCTAATTTTTCAATAAATGAATCATCTTTTTTTTTCTGATTTTGAGGTTTCAATCTTGTTTTTTTTTTTACATTAGTTCATCAATTCACATTCATGGGTTCTTCTTGTTTATTTGTTTCAGATATATCGAAATTGGCACAAAACATTAAGATTAGGCAAAGGTGAAGTCTTTATTAGTCTTTTTTAAGAGATATGAAATGTGTAATCATCATTTGACTAATGCTGACTGATTTAGCATTAATATGATGATTTCAGAGTTGTTGCTACTGCAATAACCTATATACGTCGTGTTTACACAAGGTACGTATGAATGCTCTAGTTTCTGAATTATTCGATAGCTTGAGGCTCGGTTTTTGGTTTTTATGGTGTAATGTTATTGTTTTACAGAAAGAGTTTGACGGAATACGAGCCTCGGCTTGTTGCTCCTACGTGCTTGTATCAGGCTTGTAAAGCAGAGGAGAGTGTTGTGCATGCCAAGATTCTTGTCTTCTACGTTAGAAAAGTGTGTAATTCTCTGCTTTAAAAGCTTTCTTGATTGGAGAATTTACTCCAAAGAGTTTCTGATGAAATTGGTTTGCTTCACTCATTTTCTGTAGATACTGATGAAAAGTTCAGATATGAGATTAAAGATATTCTGGAAATGGAGATGAAGATCTTGGAAGCATTGAACTTTTATCTTGTTGTATTTCATCCATATCGTTCACTACCTGAGTAAGTCTTTTTTTTGCGTATATTTGCTTTGGATCTTATGTGTTGACATCAAAATCTTTTTGTGACTATACATCCTTTTGATTAGTCTTCTGGCTTTACATACAGGTTCTTGCAGGATTCTGGAATCAATGACACAAGTATGACCCATTTAACTTGGTAAGTATACAAAACTTGATTAAGCTTGGGGATAAAGTGTTGTAGTAATCAAGAAGCCTATTACATTCCCGCTTAGAACAGTTAAACAGTTTTGAATTTGCAAGCAAAAGTAAATGGTCTCTTGATACAGAAGTTTTGTGTGGGAAACTATAGGGGTCTTGTTAACGACACTTACAGAACGGACCTAATCCTAATACATCCGCCTTTTCTCATCACACTTGCTTGCATTTACATTGCTTCTGTACACAAAGAGAAAGACATAAGAACTTGATTTGAAGAGCTTTCTGTGGACATGAACATTGTAAGTCATTGTTTCTTTGAAATTCTTAGCTCTGTTGTTACCACAGGTCCACAACTTGGAATGTATTTCCAATATCAATGCCCTGTTTAATCACTAATTGGGTATGTTCTGAACATTGGCAGGTGAAGAATATTGCAATGGAGATATTAGATTTCTATGAAAACCACAGAATGTTCACGGAAGAGAGAGTTCACTCTGCTTTCAACAAACTTGCTACAAACCCGTAAAGTTTCGACAAGGAATCTTAGTCTTAGACTTGTTTATGTTTTTGTTTCCCTGAGAAAAATATATGTTTTGCCTCAAAAGTTTCTGAGATGAGATTAAGCGGTTTATTGTACATCAGTTTTGTTCAGTCTTGGTTCAACCATGTCTTGCCTATGCCTATACACAGTTAAAAAGGTGGCAAAACTGCAAAAACAAAACTCAACCTGTTTTGATGATGCAAATAAAGTTCAAAAGCTAACTGTGTTTAATGACATGCGAAAAGAAAAACACAATCACGTCAAAAGCTGGTTCAAGGAGGACAAAGGTTTCTTTCATCTATCTCTTTACTTAAGACCTATTGGTTTTGTGATAGCAAAAAACAATCAAAACATCGAAGAAAATGGTTGAGTCTCAACCTCAAACATGAAAGAAAACTAAGTCTCCAACTCAATACTAATATTAGACGCACAACCTATTTTGATGATGCAAATAAAAGATTCAAAACGTTAAATCAACAACAAAAATCAAAACACAATTGTTTTACAATACATTTTTGACAAAAAGATATCCAAATACCACAACGATACTCCACAAAACGAAGGTTCGTTTCTCCATGGCCTTTTTTGAAACTTTTCTCAAACATATTACATACCCAAATAGAAAATAAAAATCAATTGAGACTGTCCACACAAATCCATATAGGATGCAAAATCAACAAAGGAATAAACTCGACACTATACCAATATTCTTACCTCAATCATGCGTCACAGTTGATAAATTGAACATTGGGAATGTGTTTGACTTTGTAGTATCTTCATTGCTACTATCTTCAATTCCTTTAAAGATGTTACGTACTTGAGTGCATCAGGAAGTTCCTTCAACTTTTTGCAAATATTTATCGTCAAAGTACGAAGACATGGCATCGACCCTTCTTCTACTATCCACTCTTCCAACACAGATTCTTTGGAGGAAATCCACCTTTTGAGCACACCATTCTCCTCCCAACAAAAGCTTCCCATAGTTGAACTGCCTTCAAATGAGGCAACTTTTCTAGAATCGGCATTGGATCCTCCTCCATAAGGCAAGAAATAAGACGTATGTGTGCAAGGTGGGGAGGGAATCGAAGTTGATCTGGAAACTTTGGCATATGCGTCATCAATCCTAAATCCTTTAGATGAATCAAATCCAAGACGAATTCTCCTACAGAATCAGCCATATGGGTTTCAGGAGAAACAAATAAATGAAGTGATTCCAGGTTTCTCAAATCAAGGAGAGATGTCGATAGAGTTTCAAAAGTACAGCTTTCACTCAAGCTTACAGCGAGAAGCCTGAGCTTAGTCATACGGACGAGGTCTGTCACACTACTGTGTTGCGTTGAGAATGGCGACAAGAACTCTAGGTTCACTAGATCACCTAATTCCAACTTGGTTTTATCATCCATTGACTGAGGTAAGAAAAGGTACCTCAACTCTAGCATCTCTTTCAAAACATTTGGCACATGAATCGGTTCCTTGGAATCAACAGATAAGTCCAAATAAAGAAGAAGCTTTAAGTTTCGCAAAGAAGAAGGTAAATGAGATACAGCAGCCTCGCATAAGCTCAAGAATCTCAAGTGGATGAGCTCTCCAATGCTAGAAGGTAACTTCCCTCCTTCAAACTTTACATTAGAAAGATCTAACACCCTGAGCATTGGTAAACTTTGGAAGCCCAAAGCTGACTGTATCCAAAAGTCTTCCTCGAGTGCCAAAACCAAAAGAGATCTGACCCTTTTTTTTTTATCTCCCAATATATGATGAAGAGCATTACCACTATGTACAGCGAGTCTACGAGGTTCTCTAAGTGATTGAGCATTGATGGAAGAGGTGGAAGTAGGGACTTTGACAATCTGTAGGAAGTTCTCTTCTTTGGCTTTAGCTAAACATACTTCTCTCATCATGTCATGCATTTGACAATAATTATATCTCAAATTCCCTATATAGCTTTCTTCAGCAATAACCATATTTCTCCTCACTAGCTCTTCAAGGTAGTTTTCTCCACTATCTCCGATGGTTGATCCATCGTAAAATAATGTTATCATTCCTTCAGCAGCCCAGTAATAGTACAAGTCATTCGTATATATCTTGTAATCTTCAGGGTAACGGGCTAGGTAAAGGAAGAAATGCTTTAAATACATTGGCAAATCTTCATAGCTCAGAGACAATACTCGGTTAACCAAATTGAGATTGTTGTAGTCTAAGTCAGATGTTCCTACGATCTGAGCTCCAATATTGTCATATACTTTCTTCCACTCGGGAACTGTATGTTTCTTAGCTAACAAGCCTCCCAACACTTTAACAGCTAACGGTAGTCCTCTACACACTACAAGAAAGCAGCCGGAAAACCGACGGAATTTCCGACGGACCCGTGTCCGTCGGAAAATTCTGACGGTAAAACGACGGATTTCCGACGAAATTGC
Source organism: Barbarea vulgaris (assembly GCA_963667165.1). Taxonomy (NCBI): domain Eukaryota; kingdom Viridiplantae; phylum Streptophyta; class Magnoliopsida; order Brassicales; family Brassicaceae; genus Barbarea; species Barbarea vulgaris. The sequence continues at coordinate 14,923,152 of OY763891.1, read as the reverse complement.
ATTTTTTTAAGTCGTCGGAAATCCGTCAGAAATTCCGACGGATTTCCGACTGACTTCTGACCGTCGGAAATCCGTCGGATATCCGTCAGAAATTCCGACGGCTTTCCGACTGACTTCGGACCGTCGGAAATCCGTCGGATATCCGTCAGAAAATTCCGACGGATTTCCGACGGATAGAACCACCGGCCATTTCCGACGGATTTCCGACGGAATAGTCGGCGATCGTCGGAAATCCGTCGGAAAATATGAACGTTAAAAGAGCCGTTGGTATCGCAGGTTACCGTTGTATGGTACCGTTGCATTCCGACGGAATTCCGACGGAAGCGAGTTTATAAATATGTTTCCACACTCTTCATTTCATTTTACTCCAATTCCATCTCTCTCTCTATTTTCTTATGATATTCATGCGATTATAAACAAAAAAAAGTGGAAAGATATGTCTAGATATTTTCGATCATGGATGGACGAACCAATGATGAATTCGGAGACGAACCTCTTAAACGAGGAATATGCACGAGGCATAGTCGAGTTCATGAAATTGGCTGGAAATCAACCGCGTGTACTTAAATCAGGTAAGTTGAAATGTCCATGTTCAATTTGTAGAAATTCTCGTAATGTTGCGGTAGAGATAGTTTGGCATCACTTGTATACCAATGGATTTACGCCGGGTTATAAGATTTGGTATCTACATGGGGAAACAAATTATGATCATGGTAGTAGTAGTGGACCAACAGTCTCGGAATTTGTAGGAGATAGAACGGAAGTAGATGTAGGTGTAGGCACCGTAGAGATGGTAAATGATGCGTTTAGAGAGAATGTACAGTATGGCAGTGAAGAGAGAGATAGGTTTGAAGAACCTAATTTAGAAGCAGGAAGATTTTTTGATATGTTAGACGCATCAAAGCAGCCACTTTATAAGGGGTGTAGAGAAGGTCATTCGCCTTTATCATCTGCCACTAGACTGATGACGATTAAGACGGACCACAATTTGTCAGAGGAGTGTGTTGATGCGATAACAGACTGGGCGAAAGATTTATTGCCTGAAGATAATCTTTTACCCGCATCGTACTACGAGGTACAGAAACTTGTAGCTGGTCTTGGTTTGCCGTATAAGGTGATAGATGTGTGCATCGACAATTGTATGCTATATTGGAGAGAAGATGAAAACAGTAACAGCTGTCGATTTTGTCGCAAACCGCGGTATCAGGAAACGAGTGGTCGAGTTCCAATTCCATATAAACGTATGTGGTATTTACCAATAACAGATAGATTGAAGAGGTTATATACATCTCAGCGTACGGCAGAGCCAATGAGATGGCATGGAGAGCATCGTCAAGATGGAGATATTACACATCCTTCAGACGCAGAGGCGTGGAAACATTTTCAGTCTACCTATCCGGATTTTGCGTACGAGCGCCGGAATGTGTACCTCGGGTTATGCACAGATGGTTTTAACCCATTTGGGAAGCATGGAAGGAAGTATTCGTTGTGGCCTGTAATTGTAACTCCTTACAATTTGCCTCCATCTCTGTGTATGCGTCGAGAGTTTTTGTTTCTCTCCATTCTTGTTCCTGGCCCAGATCATCCGAAGAGATCACTCGATGTATTCCTCCAGCCATTGATTTATGAGTTACAAATGCTATGGGAGCATGGTGCTGAAGCCTACGATGTTTCATGCCAACAAAATTTTAACATGCGTGCGGTTCTTATGTGGACCATAAGCGATTTTCCAGCATATGGTATGTTATCTGGATGGACAACTCATGGGAGATTATCATGCCCGTATTGCCAAGACAACACTGATGCATTCCAACTTAGGAACGGAAGAAAGAGTTGTTGGTTTGATTGTCATAGAAGGTTTCTACCGAGTGATCATCCGTATCGTCGGTCTAGAACATTGTTTACGAAGTCTAAGAAAGTGTTTGATGCGCCACCTCCTGAGATAGACGGATATACTTTATTAGAACAATTGAGAGATTTTGGTGCTGATAGGACTCCTGACTGTGGGGGTAATGGCCATGAAGTTGTGTACGGTGCCGGTGAAGTTCATAACTGGCACAAGAAGAGTATTTTTTGGGATCTGCCTTACTGGAAGACCCATTTATTGCGGCACAATCTAGATGTGATGCACGTTGAGAAAAACTTCTTTGAGAACATCATGAACACTGTCTTAAACGTCAAAGGGAAGACGAAAGACAATATCAAATCTAGATTAGACTTGACCGATATTTGCGATAGGGCTTTTCTTGAAGTTCAGCCGGATGGTAAATACATATTTCCTCCGTACGGGTTGCAAGGAGATAAGAAAAGGGAATTTTTTGATTGGATTCGCGATGATGTCAAATTCACTGATGGGTACGCATCAAATCTGCGTAATTGCATAGATTATGGAGAAGGGAAATTTACAGGAATGAAGAGTCATGATTGTCATGTTGTGATGCAGCGGCTTCTTCCTTTCGCTTTTGCCCATCTTCTTGATCCAGATGTCTACCAAGCAATTGCAGGAGTTGGTTCTTTCTTTCGAGATTTATGCACAAGAACACTTACTGTTGACGGAATCCGAAACTTAGAGGTCAATATCCCCGTGATCCTTTGTAACCTTGAAAAGATATTTCCGCCATCTTTTTTTGATGTGATGGAACATCTTCCTATCCACCTCCCATGAGAAGTTGCACTAGGAGGTCCAGTTCAATACCGTTGGATGTATCCTTTTGAGCGGTATATGTTTCATCTGAAGAAAAAGGTTAAAAATTTAAGTAAAGTAGAGGGATCTATTGTCGCACAGAGCCTCAACGAAGAAGCGTCACAGTTTGCTGAATATTACTTCCCATCCGAAGTTCGTACAAAGAGTAGACGTCCTGGTCGCCATGATGATCGTAATGAGAGAGCGATTTATCCTATCGTAGTTCCTGAGTTGTTTTCCCAAGTTGGGCGAGTGAGTGGAAAAAGCAAGACACGCACATTATCACAACAAGAGTTTAAACACTTGCATAAGTATATCCTAACAAATTGTGAGGAAATTGCTGAATATGAAAGGTAAAAAACTTTATTTATGACAATGTATATATATATTCGAATATATTATATTTAATTTATTAACTTTCATACAAATGTGGTTTTCGTACAGGATTTACATGGCATTAATATGCGGGTGGTTTGTGGATAAGTCAGAAGAAGAGCTTCAACAACATAAGGAGGAAGATTTTATGACTTGGTTTAGGGAATTTTACGTAAGATTTAACAAAACCCTATTATTTTCAAATAAGTGTCAATGTCATTTATGTTAATTGCGGTTAATTTTTTTCCTAGATTCCTGAAGGAATAAAGAGCGGAGCCACATTTCCCACATGGTTAATGGAATTTGTTAGTGGTCCAATCTACCGTGCAAAGTCTTATCCTAGGTATTGCAGTCGGGGATATGGGTTTAGGATTCATGACGAAAGAAGGACAAGACCATCTGCAGATTATGGTGTTTCTGTGAAGTCTGGTAATGATGTTTACTACGGCATTCTTCAGGAAATATTGGAAGTTAAGTACCCAGGAATGTTAGACTCGAGGTGCATTGTTTTTAAGTGTGATTGGTATGATCCAGTACTTGGTCGTGGTGTTGTCGTGGACAAATTTGGTGTTACTTCTGTTAACACAAATCGGAGACTACAACATTATGATCCATTCATTCTAGCGTCACAAGCAGATCAGGTTTGGTTTAATTAAATTTTGTGTTTTTACTAATTTTTATGTTTATTTCGGCGTTTACTTACGAAAATTTCTGTATTTCTTTATAGGTGTGCTACATTCGTTACCCTCGCATAACACGGCGGTCAGATCCTTGGGTCACAGTTACTGCAATAAGCCCTAGAGGAAGAATTTATGGAGTTTCTCAACACGATGCCATGCAGCCAAGCATAAGTACTCCAATGGATCCAGTTGCGGCCTCTACTGGTATCGATCTTGTGGTTGATTTCACACAAATCGGTATAGTTCATTCCGAGTCAGAAGAAGAACAAGGAGAATTTTATGACGATACAGACTCAATTACATCTGAAGGATCAACATCATCAGAGGAAGACGAACAAGGAGAATAACAAGGAGAATAAAAAAATATCTTGCAAAAGTAATAAATTTGTACAATGAACTACAGTTTGGCTTGATCCCGATATGGGTACGTAGGCAGCTCTAATCGAGCGCAGCTATTTTACAAAAATAATTTATTCATTTTTTACAATATTCAAATACAAAATAAATGTTATAAAATAAATATGTATCAATTTAAAAACATGTTTTAAATCATATAATGTGAATATTTAAATAAAAAATGTGAATGTAAATTTAAAAACATATTTTAAATCATATAATGTAAAAACATGTTTAAAAACATGTTTAAATCATATAATGTAAATTTAAAAACATATAATGTGAATGTTTTAAATCATATAATGTAAATCATATATGTAAATCATATAATGTGAATGTTTTAAATCATATAATTTTAAATCATATAATTTAAAAACATGTTTTAAATCATATAATGTAAATTTTTTATAATGTGAATGTTTTAACAATAAATATTGACTTTTTTGGATTCAAATAAATATGTTGATTATAGGATTTATTTTGGATTTGAACATATATATATATCTCTTTTGATATTTAACCAATTACTAAACATGGTTCAATGGTTTAAACTGTATAAACTATCCTAGAGGGCTGCAGTTCGACCCTCAGGAGTTCCAAAAATAAATAAACTTTTTTCCGACGGATTTCCGACGGAATTCGTGAGGATCCGTCGGAAATCCGTCGGAAATTCCGACGAATTTCTGACGGATTGAAGATATTTTCCCAATGCCGCGTGTTAATATTTGCTGCATGCCGACGGATTTCCCAATGCCGCGTGTTAATAGTTAGTAAATTCCGACGGATTTCCGACGGCTATTCCGTCGGAAATCCGTCGGAATACGCGGATAAATAAATCAGATCGTCTTCTTCGCGATTCATTCGAAGAAATCAAAGAAAATATAAAAAAAAATTCTCAAATCTCCCTAAACCTTCGATTCTTCAAAGATTTACACCAAATCTTCTTCCAATGGCTGGAAATCAAAGAAACATGTAAGTTTTTAATGTTGATTAAGAGTTTGATATGTTAGATTTGTGGATTTAGGGTTTTGAAATTTAGATCTAAGGAATTTGGTTATAGATTTGGTTGATATGTTTTAGATTAGGAATTTGGATTATGATTTTGGGTTATTTGGTTATAGATTTGGATTTTCTAGATTTAGGATTTTTTGATTTATAAATTTTAGGTTTTGGAATTGAAATTGAAATAGAAATTGATTTTACAAATTGCTTTTTTGTTTTAGGATTTTTGGATTTTTTTATTTTTATACATTGAAATTGATTACAAAAATTATAAATTATTTTTTAAAATTTATAATTTATATATTGAAAATAATTAATAAATGTTAGTAATTGTGAACATATTTATAATTATTTGAGACAATTAATAATAAATATATTTCTTATGATTTTTTTTTTTAAAACTGAAATTTAAATTTTTTTAATGATTTTCGTATTTTTTGTGTATTTTTAAAAAATTATTTTCAGAAATTGATTTAAATTATAAGTTATGAACAATGATTTATGAAATATATTTTATACATTTATGTCTATTTTTAAAATTTTATAATGATTCTGTTTTGTTATAAATTTTAATGTAGGGATTATGGAGCATACGTCGAGTCTACGAGCGGACAGCGTCGTCACCGTAGGAGTAGAGCTGCGGGGAGTTCTCCTACGCCGTCCACACATATTCCGGATATACAGATTCCGGACACTCATTCACCGGCACCATCCGCAACTGCTCCGACGCAGATGAGTGTCGAGGACTTCATGAATCTTCCGGGACGAGAAAGACTTCCACGTCTTCATCCAGATTGTCAAGGAAGAGACATTTGGTAAGTGTTTTTAATTATTTATTTATTTAATTTATAAATGTACTTTTTTTTAAACTAATTAGGGTTTTATTAATTACATTGTTTTGTAGGTTTGACGATTCGCACACTGGGATCTCAAAGTCAATCAACCGAATGTGCCAAGGAATGCTTCAGCATCCATATCCTACATACAGCTCAATGCCGATCCAAGATAGGGATATGTGGTTTCGCCAATTTGCGGTAATGTATTTATTTTGTTTTTTCTATTAAAATTGAATTTAAATTTTTTAAATTATTCAAATTCATCTTATTTTTAATTTGCAGCAAGAATTCAGGTGGGACAGTCACTTAACCGCTTCGGTTAGACGCGAATTCGATAAAAAATGCGCACGGACGTATTCATGGAAGATAAACGAGTGGAAAGAAAAGTGGAAGCAGAATGATGTGCCAAGGGATTTGGTTTCGAACCCGGATCTATTTAACGGGTTCATCGCTTACTGGAATGAAGAGTCTACCAAAGAATCCGCCGCAAAACATTCTGCATCCCGGAACAGCGATCGCAAAGGAAAGGGCAAAGCGACGCACAATCTAGGTGCGAAGAGCAAGGCGACGAAGGCAAAAGAACTAGTAAGTTTTTTTTTATCCCTTCAATTTTCATTCATTAATTTTTTTTAAGTTTAAGATTCACAAATTTTACTCAATTACTTTATTTTGCATGCAGTTTCGGGAAGATGGTGTCGAACCATCTAATTTGAGATTGCTCCAAGCTGTCCACACCGGCAAGGATGGTGTAATCTACGATCAAGTCACTCTGGATATCGTCGAGAACGTCAATAGGATGCGTGAAGAGTTCCTAAATTCTCAACTAATCATTGAAGGAACTCCTCCCCTAACCGAAGTTCCTTTGGAGAAGGAAAACGAGTTCGTATTTGAGGTAAGTAAAATTTTTATTTTTATTCAAGTTTTAATTCATTTTCAAATTTTTTTCAACTTTTTTATTGCTTCCGCAGGCTATTCCGAGGTCTAAAGGCCGGTATTATGGTCTTCCCGACGATACTTCATCCTCCATTACGTCACGCTATTACGGAGGCTCTCACGGCCCACATTTAGAAGCTAAAGTGGAGGAACTCGAGACTACGGTGCAACGCCTCACAGAGGAAAACCAAGCGATGGCGGCTAGGATGGAAGCATTCATGGCTCAATACCCACCACCACCACCTTAGATCTTATTTATGTTTTGTTAAACTATTTGTTAGAAACCACTTTATGTTTAATATTTTCTGTTGTTTTAATTTTTATTTCGAATAATTTAATATTAATGTTTTATGTTTATTTCTATTTTAAAAAACAATTAGAATATTTTTATTTTTCAAGTATGTGAATTTTTAAATAATTATAAATATTAATTAAATACCGGTTCTTAAGTGACAATCGATATTTTGATTAATATATTCTAAACTTATCATTCAAACCAATATGAATATAACATAATACAAAAACAATTCAATTGAAACGGTTAAAAAAAAAAGCCATGAAACCGCAAACCGTCGGAATTCCGTCGGAAATTTCCGACGGATTTCCGACAGATTTGGGCAATCCGTCGGAAATCCGTCGGAAATTTCCGACGGATTTCCGACGGTTTGGGGTTTCATGGCTTTTTTGACAAATTTTACACAATAAACCTCAAACAACTAATTATATTATAAGATTATTAGATATAACACAATTTAAACTTAGTATTTAGGTTAAATTATTGTTTTCAAGATTTTGGGATGATTTACACTTAAGTTCTTCATAATGAAATATATACTTTAACTTACATGTTTACTAGTTCCTAAGTATAAATCTTAATTTTGATAAATTCTTATAAACGGAGGTGAATATTGTAAACTTATCATTGAAATCATTAATAAACCACACAACAAACACATTTCAATTGAAACGAATCGAAAAAAACTCACGAAACCACAAACTGTCGGAAATCCGTCGGAACTTTCCGACGGATTTCCGATGGGTTTAGAGAAACACGTGTTCGTTTTTAAGGTTTGTCTGACAAAAGGAATAACATATATTTTTCTCAAGTCCGTCGGAAATCCGTCGGAAATTCCGACGGATTTCCGACAGTTAGTGAAATTTTCGCAAAACCAAACATTTTCGTGTCCCGCGTTAGTTGAATTTTACGAAATAATTTCTAAAGTCCGTCGGAAATCCGTCGGAATTTCCGACGGATTTCCGACGGACAGTGAAATTTTCGCAAAATCAAACGTTTTCGTGTCCCGCGTTAGTTGAATTTTACGAAATAATTTCAAAACTTCCGACGGATTTCCGACGGAAATTCCGTCGGAAAATTCTGTTTATAAGCTTCATCTTCTCCGCGAGCTCAGACGAAAAAACTTAGTAAATTCGTTAGAGTTTGTAAATTTTAGGTTTTCTAAGTTAGATTTAGGTTTGGAATGTTAGATTTAGGTTTGGAATGTTAGATTTAGGTTTTTAATGTTAGTTTTAAGTTATATATGTTAGTTTTAGGTTTGGAATGTTAGTTTTAAGTTTTGGAATGTTAGATTTAGTTTTTGTGATGTTAGATATGGGTTTTGAATATTAGTTTTAGGTTTGGAATCTTATATTTAGATTTTAGAATGTTTGATTTAGGTTTTCAAAGTTAGATTTTAAGTTTGGTTTGTATATTGAATGAATTTTAAGAAATTTGTGAATTTAGAATTTTAGAATGTTATAGATTTAGGTTTTAAAAGTTAGTTTTAGGATAAAAATGTTATATTTAGATTTTGCAATGTTAGATTTAAGGTTTTCAATGTTAGATTTAGGTTTATAATGATAGTTTTAGGATAAAATTGTTAGATTTATATTTTGGAATGTTAGATTTAAGTTTTGAATGTTAGATTTAGGTTTGGAATTTTAGTTTTAGGATACTAATGTTAGATTTAGGTTTTGTAATTAGATTTAGGTTTGAAATGTTTCTTTTAGATTTCTAATGTTTAGTTTTAGGTTTGGAATGTTAGATTTAGATTTATAATAATGTTATATTAAGATTTTGGAATGTTAGATTTAAGTTTTGAATGTTAGATTTAGGTTTGGAATTTTAGTTTTAGGATAATAATGTTAGATTTAGGTTTTGTAATTAGATTTAGGTTTGAAATGTTTCTTTTAGATTTCTAATGTTTAGTTTTAGGTTTGAAATGTTAGATTTAGAATTATAATAATGTTATATTAAGATTTTCGAATGTTAGATTTAAGTTTTGAATGTTAGATTTAGGTTTGGAATTTTAGTTTTAGGATAATAATGTTAGATTTAGGTTTTGTAATTAGATTTAGGTTTGAAATATTTCTTTTAGGTTTCTAATGTTTAGTTTTAGGTTTGGAATATTAGATTTAGATTTATAATAATGTTATATTAAGATTTTCGAATGTTAGATTTAAGTTTTGAATGTTAGATTTAGGTTTGGAATTTTAGTTTTAGGATAATAATGTTAGATTTAGGTTTTGTAATTAGATTTAGGTTTGAAATGTTTATTTTAGGTTTCTATAATGTTTAGTTTTAGGTTTGGAATGTTAGATTTAGATTTTGGTTTTTAATGTTAGTTTAAGGTTTGTAATGTTAGTTTTAGGATAAAATTATTAGATTTATATTTTGGAATGTTAGATTTAGGTTTTCAATTAACATAATTTAAGTTTGGAATTTTAGTTTTAGGATAATAATGTTATATTAAGATTTTTGAATGTTAGATTTAAGTTTTGAATGTTATAGATTTAAGTTTGGAATTTTAGATTTAGGATAATAATGTTAGATTTAGGTTTTGTAATTAGATTTAGGTTTGAAATGTTTATTTTAGGTTTCTATAATGTTTAGTTTTAGCTTTGGAATGTTAGATTTAGATTTTGGTTTTTAATGTTAGTTTAAGGTTTGAAATCTTATATTTAGATTTTCGATTGTTAGATTTAAACTTTGATTTGTATATTTATATAGGATATTTGTAAATTTTCTTTTTTTTTTGTTTTTCAATATTTGAGAATTAATTTTTTAATTTTTGAATTTTTAATTATATAAAATATGAATTTTGTAATTGTTTTAAATTATTATTATTAATATTTATTTCATTTCTATATTTTTAAATATTTATTAAATTATTTTGGATTTTAAATTTTTTTTTTAATTAAAATTCGGAATATATAATTATTTAGTAAATAATTTTTTTTTTATTATAATTTACCCAATCCGTCGGAAATCCGTCGGAAATCTGTCGGAAATATGCCGACGGATTTCCGACGGCTTATATTCCGACGGATTTCCGACGGAATGATGAAACGACTAAACCGACGGATTTCCGACGGTTTGACGGAACCGGAAAACCGACGGATTCCCGACGACTTGCCGGAACACGTAAACCGACGGATTCCCGACGGCTCGCCGGAACACGTAAACCGACGGATTCCCGACGGCTCGCCGGAACACGTAAACCGACGGATTTCCGACAGATTTCTGATTCATATTATCCGTCGGAAATCCGTCGGAAATACCGACCGATTTCCGACGGATTTCCCATTTCCGACGAGATAGAAGCGACGGACGAATCCGTCGGAAATCCGTCGGTATTGGCCAATTCCGACGGATTCCCGACGGATTCGTCCGTCAGTTTCTCGCCAGTTTTCTTGTAGTGACAGTATGTGACCATTTCCTTTCCCATGGCTTCCATTTCTTCATCAAGCCTTATTTCTGTAAACATCATAAGGTAATAGGTTTTAAGATGTGAGCCGCAAAATAAAATTCACAAGATTCTTGGTCTCCATTTTATGTCAAAAAAATGTACCAGTTTCGTTTGTCCTAGGAAAAACATTTCTCATACACAACTTCCAGCTTTGTTCAGGAGTAAGCACACTTGGTCTAAACACAAAACCTGTTCGATCTGCATGTAACCCAACACCTTCATTGCGAGAGGTAAGTAGCATCTTCGTCTAACCTGCAAAATATTTAAGTTTTCATGTAAGTGATTTAAAGTCATTTATGATGAAGCTGTGCTTTTCTGCTAGTACAGAGTATAATAAAACTCATGTTAGTATATACCATAAGAGCTCACCTCTATTCTGCGGAAATGCTGCTTTTATTCGGTCCCAGTCTTCCTCTTTCCATACATCATCGAGGATAACCAAATATCTTCCGGTTTCCAACAATTGATAGAGTTTACTCTGGAGTGTATTATTTTCGTCCATCTGCGAAATCTCTCCATCATTTGGTCGAAGTTCTTGCAAGATCGTCTTCCAAACATGTTTCCGTTCAAACTCTTGCGAAACAGAGACCCACGCAAATCCATCAAAATGACGTCGGACACTGTCATGATGAAAGACTTGTCTAGCCAAAGTGGTTTTACCAATACCACCCATCCCAGATATAGAAACCACTTGAATGTTATCATTCTCCACCAACTGACCAACCAATTCTACAACACTCTGCTCCACCCCTACAAGATCACTTTCAGAACTATTAGCAAACGTTTGTCGGATCTCCCTCTGCTTCTTTTGTCTTTCCTGCAGAGACAACGAACGACCACCCTCGATGATTTGCTGTATTCCCAAACTCTGCATTCCACCAATCACTTCAGAGATCCTCTTAGTGATGCCTTCGATCTCTGAAGCAAATTTGCGGCGATCCGTTAAGAAGCAAGCAAGTCTTCTCGCATGCTTCTTGAACCCTTTTCCTTTTCCTCTAACTTTTTTCAGAATAAATGATTCGATTATATCCTCAGCATCATAAACGATGTCTTGGACATCTTCTAAGAAGTTTCTCAGCCTTTCACTTCCATGTTTCTTTGCCTCTGCATCTTTCAACAAAGACTGCAACATTCGCAGCTGAAGCTTTAGTCCATCAACTTGCTCATCAATTCCTTGCAATCGCTCAGATTCTTTACTTAAGAGATCCCAAAGCTTTTGAACTCCAAACGACACAACTGCTTCAATAACAACTTCAGCCATAACTACACTCGTCGACAATCACCTACGATGAACAAGTACAAGAAAAGGCAAGGGTAAAAATTCTCGAAAAAATGTAGATCTAAAATCAAATAAAAGTTGACTCCAAGTCAACCTGAAATGCAGCTACCACAATCTATTGGCTAAGGGTTCTGAACAATAATATATCTTAATGAACATTTTGATTAAATAAAATATAAATTTTATAGAACAGAATATTAAATTAGATGAGGCACATGAATAACTGTTATCACAGCTAATTGTGTCGGATCAACACTTACTACATAACAATAAAATATGACCAGTGTTCATATCTTTATTTTCTTCTTTCCCAAAAGACCTCTCCACTCAGCAATGTTTATTTGGTTCATGCCAACTAGTCATTGCTTCCAATTTGGTTTTCATGAATGCTAAGATGCTTCGTGAGCTTAGAAATGTCTGAGAGGAATGTCTCTTTTCTTGATTTGATGAATTCTTTAATCTTCATATTTCTCATCAGGGCACATGCTTATTCCTATCCTCCCCCACACAATCTCACAATTTTCACCCCGAATTTTTTTTTTTGTTTAAATAGTTTTAGCAATCACTGTCCCAAAAGTAATTTAATAATAATATCTTTCCCATTTTTGTGGAGTTCATTTTTTTTTCTCACAAAAAAAAAAAAAAAAAAAAAAAAGAAAAGAGTTGAACCAATTGGCATAATAAAGATCTATCTGTCTATAAATACCAATTCCATCACAGAGCATCTTTTTACTAACATTAAGTGATTTCACATTCTTCTATAAGGATTCTTCTTAAAATCTCCAGAAACCTCCTCTGCTTTTGTGAATACCTAAACAACAATCCCTTAGGTCTCATCTCATTAGATCTCAACATCATCAACATGAAATTCATAACGATTTCTCCGATTAAAAATAATACTGATTCATGTATTAGACTATATTGAGTTGTAAACCACCGGTATTGTGTAAACCGGATGGTTCAATATGTGTGTATATAAATACAATGTATGCACATTAAACATAATCAAGAGAAATAAACGAGATTGACAAACTTCTAACAACCTTCTTCTTCCTTCTTCTTCTTCGATTCATTGTAACATGGTATCAGAGCGTTGAATCTTCAAAATTCAACTCGATTTCTCCATTCTTTCGCATCCTTTGGTCTTCGATCGTCCATGGAATTGTTCGATTGAGCTCTTTTTTTTTTTTTTTTTCTGCAACTCTGACGATCTCGTCGTGATTCTTTGATTCCGGCGAACATCGAAGCTTTCCGATGGTGAGAACTTTCAAATCTACTCGTCGTACGGTTCGCGCTGCTTCGTCAGGTCGCAAATCGGCAAATCGCGATGATGATTCTGGTGATGACGAGGTTCCCGAGCAGACTCAAGAAACTCGATCTCCGTCAATCGAGTCACCTGAGAGTATTCATTCTCCATATTATCTCACAAATGGTGATAATCCAGGTCATTCTCTTATTTCAGAGGTCTTAGATGGCATGAACTATGATGATTGGTGTATAGCTATGAAAATCGCTTTAGATGCGAAGAATAAAATGGCTTTCATTGATGGATCTGTGCCTAGACCGAGTGAATCAGAGAAGATTTTTAGGATTTGGTCACGGTGCAATAGTATGGTGAAATCTTGGTTGTTGCACTCGGTTTCCAAACAGATTTACAAAAGTGTATTACGTTTTGATGATGCATCTGAAATCTGGCAAGATTTGGCTACTCGGTTTCACATCACAAATCTTCCACGTTCTTATCAATTGTCTCAGCAAATTTGGTCTCTGCAACAAGGATCTATGGATCTTGCAACCTATTATACCACTTTGAAGACTCTGTGGAACGATTTGGATGGTGCTGATTGTGTGAAGACTTGTAAACACTGTGACTGTTGCTCAGCCATGGATAAAAAGATGGAGCATGCTAGAGTGATCAAGTTTCTGTCTGGCTTAAATGACTCTTATGGAGTTATTAGAAGTCAGATCATAATGAAGAAACATGTTCCGAAACTATCTGAAGTATACAACTTGCTAGATCAGGATCATAGTCAAAGAAGTATCGTCCCTGTGCAAAATGCTGTTGCATTCAATGTCTCTGCACCACCTGCAGTGCCAGCTTCAGTCAATGCCACTTATGGTAAACCACAAAAAGTTATATGTTCTCATTGTGGCTACACAGGACATACTGTTGACAAATGCTATAAAATTCATGGTTATCCGGTTGGATTCAAACACAAAACCAAGGCACCATCAGAGAAGCCCACTCAAGTCAAGCCAGTGGTAGCTCAGTTTGCATTGGCCGATTCTGCACCTAATGAGTTGTTCACTGGATTGGCTAAAACACTCACTAAGGATCAGATAAATGGGGTGATTGCATATTTCAATTCTCAACTTCAGACAGACACAAATTCATCAGTTGCTTCTACTTCTACCTCAGGTGCTACCATAACAGCTCTACCTGGTATGGCTTTTTCCTCCTCTACTCTATGTTTTGTTGGAATTTTGAGAGCCACTGGGAATGAGTTGTCATCTGATAGTTGGATTATAGACAGTGGAGCAACTCATCATGTTTGTCATGATAGAAGCTTATTTGTGAATTTATCTGAGACCTTGAACAATTCAGTCACATTACCCACTGGTTTTGGGGTTAAGATAACTGGCATAGGTCAGGTGAGATTGAATGAGTTGATTGTGTTGAACAACGTTCTCTATATACCAGATTTCAGATTGAATCTTTTGAGCGTAAGCCAGTTGACTCGTGATTTGGGATATAGAGTAAGCTTTGACACAGATTCCTGTATAATACAGGATCCTATCAGGGCGTTGATGATTGGGAAAGGTGATCAGATATCTAATCTCTATGTTCTGGATTCACAGTCTCTTATACAAGAAGATCCTTCATCATCACAGAATACATACTTTGCTAATGCTGTTGTAGACACTGGTTTATGGCATAGTAGATTGGGTCATCCATCCTTGTATACAAGTAACATTGTCACTGATGTACTTGGTTTTAAACAAAGGAATAAAGAAAAGTTTCATTGTGGTATATGTCCTCTTGCTAAACAAAAGAAGCTTTCTTATATTTCCAAAAACAAGATATGTGATTCAGTTTTTGATCTGCTTCACATAGATATATGGGGACCATTCTCAGTGCCTACAGTTGAAGGGTATCGATATTTTCTCACTATCGTAGATGATCATACCAGAATAACATGGTTATATCTTTTGAGAAACAAGGCTGAAGTTTTGCAGGTTTTTCCAGATTTTTTGACTATGATAGAAAATCAGTATAAGGCAAAAGTGAAAGGAGTACGGTCAGATAATGCTCCTGAACTGAAGTTTGTTGATTTGTTCAAGGCTAAAGGCATTGTCTTATACCACTCATGTCCAGAAACTCCAGAGCAAAACTCAATAGTGGAACGAAAACATCAGCATATTTTGAATGTGGCCAGATCGCTTATGTTTCAATCGAAGATGCCTATGGAATATTGGGGAGATTGTGTATTGACTGCTGTTTTCTTGATTAACAGATTGCCAACAGCTCTTCTCAAAGATAAGTCTCCATATGAAGTTCTAACTTCAAAGAAACCTGAATATACTGGATTGAGAGTTTTTGGGAGTTTGTGTTACAGCTCAACATCTTCGAAGAACAGAAACAAGTTTCAGCCAAGAGCCAAAGCTTGTGTTTTTCTTGGATATCCAGCTGGTTACAAAGGATACAAGCTTTTGGATTTGGAAACAAATAGCATCCATATCTCGAGGAATGTGGTGTTTCATGAAACTATTTTTCCTTTTCATAAAGGTACTTCTGAGTATTCTATTCCTGAATTCTTTGAAGAGGGCAATGATAGCACGGATTCAATTTCTTCAGAATCATCAACTTCTTCTATTCCTGTAGTTGTGAGTAATCCTCAACCTATGAGTTTAACTCCTACAGTTGTGAATACGAATGAGGCAAATCCTGAAGTTAGAAATACTGTTGCTGCAACTTCTGATAAGAACATCAATGATAAAAGGAAATCCAAAGCACCTGCATATCTGGGAGATTATTACTGCAATTTGGCTACAACAGGAGTTGAATATCCTCTGTCAAAATATATGACATATGACAGATTGTCTGAGTCTTATAGAGCATATGTTTGTTCGGTTACAAAATATGCTGAGCCGAGTTCTTTTACACAAGCAAAGAAATCTACAGATTGGTTGAAAGCCATGAATGAAGAACTACAAGCCTTAGAGGGTACAGCAACATGGGAGATATGCTCTTTGCCTCCGGATAAGAAAGCAATTGGTTGTAGATGGGTTTATAAAGTAAAGCTCCAGGCAGATGGAAATTTAGAGCGATACAAAGCACGCTTGGTTGCAAAAGGCTATACACAGCAGGAGGGAATTGACTTTGTTGATACTTTTTCTCCAGTGGCTAAAATGACTACGGTTAAAACATTATTGGCTGTGGCAGCTGCTAAAAAGTGGAGTCTACACCAGTTAGATATCTCAAACGCATTCCTTAATGGAGATCTTGAGGAGGAAATCTATATGACACTACCACCTGGTTATACACCCAAAGAAGGAGAATCACTTCCTCCAAATGCAGCTTGTAAGTTGCACAAATCCCTTTATGGTTTAAAGCAGGCTTCACGCCAATGGTTCATAAAGTTTAGTACTACTTTGATGAGTCTAGGCTTTCAGAAGTCTCATGCTGATCATACTTTGTTTGTGAGAAATGTTAATGGCAAATATATCACAGTCCTTGTGTATGTAGATGACATTATCATAGCCAGCAATGATGATTCAGAAGTTGATTTGTTGAAAGAAGATCTGAAGAAGGCTTTTAAGCTCAGGGATTTAGGACCGGTGCAATACTTTCTTGGTTTAGAGATTGCACGATCTGAATCTGGTATTTCAATTTGTCAAAGGAAATACGCATTGGAATTATTGGAAGAGACTGGTTTGTTGGCTTGTAAGCCCTCTAGCATTCCAATGGAACCAAGTATCAAATTGGTAGGTGATGGAGATGAACCGATGATGGATGATCCAGCTTCTTATAGACGTTTGGTAGGCAAGATGATGTATTTAACCATCACTCGGCCTGACATTACCTTTGCAGTCAACAAGCTGTGTCAGTTCACTTCTGCACCAAAGGAATCTCATATGCAAGCGGCTCATAAAGTCATGCATTATGTTAAGGGAACTGTTGGCAATGGTTTATTTTACTCTGCTACAAATGACTTGGTACTAAAGGGATTTACAGATGCTGATTGGGGTTCATGTCCTGATACAAGAAGATCAACATCAGGATACTGCATGTTTCTTGGAGATTCTCTTATATCCTGGAAATCTAAGAAACAAAATACTGTGTCACACTCTTCAGCAGAATCAGAGTACCGAGCTATGCAGTATGCTGTAAGGGAGATCGCTTGGCTTGTTAATCTGCTTCGAGAGTTCAATGCACCACAAGACAAACCTGTAGCGTTTTTCTGTGACTCTACTGCAGCTATGCACATTGCCAATAACCCTGTTTTTCACGAGCGTACAAAGCATGTGGAGATGGACTGCCACATAGTTCGTGATCGCATTGTAAGTGGTTTAATCAAGACCTTACATGTCAAGACAGATAAACAGATTGCAGATGTCTTTACCAAACCTCTATTCCCGGCGCATTTCAAATCTTTGATCGGCAAGATGGCACTCAAATCAATCTACATGCCATCTTGAGGGAGGGTATTAGACTATATTGAGTTGTAAACCACCGGTATTGTGTAAACCGGATGGTTCAATATGTGTGTATATAAATACAATGTATGCACATTAAACATAATCAAGAGAAATAAACGAGATTGACAAACTTCTAACAACCTTCTTCTTCCTTCTTCTTCTTCGATTCATTGTAACATCATGTTGTTTTTTTAATAATCAGGAAGGAGACGAAATGGCCACGGACTCGTACGAAGCCGCCATTAAAGGACTCAAGGCTAATTTTCAAGAGAGGCTCACATTAGAGGCACACAAAACCCTGGCACTGTAATTAAAAACGTATCATATATAATTTCTTAACTTCCATAGGCTAATTTTCAAGAGAGGCTCACATTAGAGGCACACAAAACCCTGGCACTGTAATTAAAAACTAATAGTAGAATATAATCAGAAGACAAATATCCAATTGGGTTATAGGTTACGGTTTCAGCAGGAAGAGATAGGCATCAAGGGAGGAAGAGAGCTTTGTGTGTGTCCTTTGATTTAACCACTCCAATCATCAGTAGGGTCCTTGGCAACAAAACTGATTAATCAGCATTTACTCTAGAATTCAGCCTCAAGACAGCAAGGATTCTCTGGAGTGATGGTTGCATCAATCGAGATCACACTTGTTCTGTTTTTCAATGGAGTTCTCCTTAGGACAAGAGCAATAAACTCTAAGATAACACACTTGAGGTGAAGTCATTTCCTAAAAGATGAAGTCTGTAGACTGAAAACTGTAGTCTGTAGACTTATCATATTTATTCTCAACATCCATTGACCATAACTGTCCTTAGAGATGAAGTCTCTATCAGAAATTTCATCGAACATCTTCACTACATTGATCATTGCAGTAACCAAACCAAAGTTGTTCTCTACCTTTTAGTGTAAAACCAATCTATCCTTACCAAATGTGTCCCTATAAATCACATGGAACTTCCTGAGACGATTCAAGTCTGTGGTTTTGAAGGAAAAGATAGATCTTAAAGCATAATTAAGTGACCAAAACTAAAATAATTCATAAATGTCGACACATAAGAAGAGTATAGACATACTATAACAAGCATGTGCCAGAATATCCAATGGCAAGCTTATATTGAAATGAAAAGAGACAAAGTATTGACATAGCTTGTCTTCTTCAGAGAACCTATGGCAATACTTTGTCTGTTTCGGAATCGTTGCGGATATCAAGAAACCATACCCTCATTTCTCCTAGCTATGCATTCGAGTTTGGATTTTTTAATCTTAGTGATCGTTGATTTATCGGGATTTGGTTCAAAAATATCCCTTGAGAGTACTATATTGTTCTTAAAATTCAAAGTCACAAACATAACGAAGCACTGAAAGATGAAATAACAACAAGACTGGCAACTTAATTGATCAACAGATTAAGCAGCCTCATAGATGATAAATCCTAAAGCCTATAACTTCTTTCGGAAGGAAGAGGAAGCTGACTCACAGTTCTTTCTGTTTTCATTGTGGTGACTCCATTGACACTGTAAATCATCTTCTCTTCTTACACCCATCTGCAAGATCAGTGTATGTATGTCCACTGATCCCTTTTTCTTTTCCTCTAGATTCTTTCAGAAGGAAGGATTCGATTATATCCTCTGCATCATAAACAATATCGTTGACATCTTCTAAGAAGTTTCTCACCCTTTCACTTTCATGTTTCTTGGCATTTTCATCTTTCAACAATGACTGTAACATTCGCAGCTTACGCTTTAGTCCATCAACTTGCTCATCAATTCCCTGCAATCGCTCAGATTCTTTACTCAAGAGATCCCAAAGCTTCTGAACTCCAAAAGACACAACTGCTTCAGCCATAACAAGAACGCCGTCAGGATAAAGATTCTCAGAAAAAAAAGAAGAAGAAGCAAAAGATCTGAATTTAGTAAGGAAATAACTTTGGAAGAAAGTGATGAATTATTTCAAAACTCAGCTAAAAGTCTGTGGAGAGAGTTGACTCAAAGTCAACCTTATCAAGCTACCAATCCATTGGTTGGTGGTTGAGGCTTCTCCAAAATAATATCCTTTATGATTGATGATCCGTTATCACAATAAAAGATATTCTATAGGCCAGAAATTAAATATGATGTGGCACATGAAGAACTATTATCATAGCTTATCTACCACTTTATAGTTGTTTGACTGTGTATTGGCTATATTAGCTTCAATATTTCATAATTGATTTAAATTAGAACAGGTTTTGATTTTGCAAAGCAAAAGTAAATGGTCTCTTGATGGAAAAAATGCCAAAATCAACCTAAACTATTTTTATGGTGCTTTTTTATACACGAATTAAGTTCCGGTGCGTTTTTTAACTTGAACTTACAAAATTTTCAAAAAATCAACATGAACTTTTATATGAGTGCTGAAATCAACTTTGACCAAAATAGTATTAGCCAAACTGCTGAGTCAGATGACACGTGGCATATTTCTGCTGAGTCAGATGTCATGTGGCATTTTTTCGCTGAGTCATCTGCAACGTAGATTTTTTTTTTTGAAGTTTTATGCAATGTTGTGGATCTAATTTTTTTTTTAATATTTATAATGGAGAAATCGAACCATCTTATCATTTTTATTATTTATGTAGCCGCAATAACCATAGGGTTACGATCATTAAACAATTAGAATGTTTAGTTTTAATGTTTTTATTTGGTTCATTATAGTTTTTGTTTAGTTAATTATATAATTTTTATGTTCTTAAAATTTACTCAAAATTATTCGATATTTAACAAAATTATTTAAAATATATTCAAATGTTGGTATAAATAATCTATTTAAAACAACTTATTATAATATAATATTATCAGTAATTATCCGTTCAAATAGCAATTTTAATTACGAAAATTACTTGCTTGGGTAGTAATTTAAACTATATGATCATACATTTACTCTATGCTTCTTTGCTATTTTCCGATCATATAATAGCGAGAGATCGGATGAATCAGATGCCACATGTCTAGTTTTTCTGCTGAGTCAGATGTCACATGTACTTTTCTTAAAAAAAAAATTACGGGTTTTTTGATGTTTTATGTGTACTAGGTCTTTTAACACTAACTATATTAATAACCTGTGCTGGCGCCCAGGTGCAATTTTTATTTATAATAAATTTGTATTTTTTATGTTAATTAAAGGATAAATTAGTTAGGTGAAAAGACTGTAATTGTCAGTTGAGTGATTGATTTAGGTTATGTAGGTGTTTTAGGTAGCTTTCATCTTTTCTAAATTGAAAACATCTTTCATTACTATAAAACTCAAAGTCGGAATGGTGACCGCGTATTTAGTAATGTAGAAAACGCATATTAAAAGTGCGGTATGGTTCAACGGCGGTTCGTGCGTTTTTTATTGGATCGCTGGGTATTATCTATAGTTCGTTTTTTAAGTACGATTTATTATTCAGTAGACACAAACACATCTATATCAAAATCCAAATTTCTTTTTTTTAAAACCGCAAACATTTTAAAACTTTTTCGATTGGTGTTTATATTGCAGTTTTGAGAAAATCACTTTAAATTCCGCCTTTTTGTTGTCACCATCCTTAAAAAAATAAAATGTATGCGGACGCACGAAGTAAAACAGTTTAAAAACATCATGACTCTTGATAACTTTTGCTAGTGCGAGGTAATGTTTTTTTTTTTTTATTATTACTAGGAATGTATCCGCGCACGCGGATTTTATTATAATTGATGTTGAATGTAATATTATAATTTTTGTTAAAATAAGATACAATGTGAAAGAAGCTAAAAGCTTTGACATTGGTGCTAGTTTTTTAATCAAAGATTGCAATCGTGTTCATAATTTTTCAGTTTGCTACAATGAATAGATTTTAAAATATGAAATCTCATATCTTAGAATACATTGGGGATAATATTTTAGATACACCAACCAATTGTATTTAGATTTTCTTCTATATAAAGTTGCAGACAAAATACTTCATTAAATCTGAATATATAGGATAATGTAATGTTGGGAGAAGTTTAAGAGAAAGCATGAAGAGAGAAGAGGAGCTGTATGTTTTTTTTTTTTCTTTTTTTCTTTCCCTCCTAGTGTTATACCCACACAATGCTCATATTTAGTTAAAATCAGTTCAACGCTAGATCTATAATAATTTTGTACAGGTTTAATTAAAATCAATCAAATGCTAGGTCTATAATAATTTAGGGGGTAATAATAATCGAAAGATGAAAAAATAAAAGTTTTAAAAATTATTAGTTTGTGCGGGTTTTAAAATTTGTAATATTTGATTTCATACGCTGACCACTCCAAATCGAAATGTAACACCCCTGTTAACCATAATTCGACAAAGCAACACAATAGCAGATAAAATCACAAATACTTAAATTCAAAATATTTATATAGCGATTACAACATTTTAATTAAATTTATACGAACACTTTTCATTTTAATATCTAAACACCAAATATTAGGCTACACACAAAATATGTTGAGTCAGACTAAAAAGTGTCTATAAACCATAAGAAAAAATGTGAATACATAACGGCAAAGTTTTGATCAAAATAGTTATTTTTTCTATGAGAATATCCTTGACAAGTGTCTTACCTAGCTCAACTGTCCTATTGTATCATAGCGAAGTTTTTCAAAAAGCTTCCAGCCAACTTCATGAGGCTCCAATTTTCATCAGCTTCTTAACATCTTTAGGGATTATACTGTTGGACCAATCGTAATGGGCCAGTGGAGCCCATAAGATTTTAATGTGTGTGATAGAAATAAAAGCTGGGCTTTAAAATAAAAGCCTTCAAGTTTAATGAATGAGGATATGGGATTTGTCCCACATCGCTTAGAGGAAGGAAAATCGGTCTGTTTATATATAGAAACACATCCACTCATGGTTAAAAGATGAAAGAAGAGAGAGGGTTCCACGCGCGCGCCGCCGCCGCCGTCCGGCTCGGGTCGGGTCGGGTCGGGTCGGGTCTGGTCTGGTCTGGTCTGGGTCGGGTCTGGGAATAGGCCCTTCAGGGCCAAACGCGCGTATATATTTTTTGGGGATTTGGATTCGGTTTTCTCAATCGGTTTTGGTGGTACTACAGTCTTAACTCAAATGAATCCGCTTCTAACCTATAGCTAAAATCGGATTGGGAAAAAATTTGGGGTTTGCGATTTCAAACGTTTTTTGGGATTTGCGAATCGTGTTTTGAAACGATACAAAACCGTTTTTGTAGAGGGTAAACGTTTCTGCGAAAAAGTTTGCAAAACGCTTTCACCATTTTAAACGTTTATGCGAACGCTTTTTAAGTGAGTTTGCAAAACGGTTTAACCGCTTCAAACGTTTCTGCGAAAAAGTTTGCAAAACGCTTTGACCGTTTCATCAAATGTTTATGCGAATAGGTTTGCAAAACGCTTTGACCGTTTAAAAAAAAAAAAATGTTTATGCGAAAATGTTTTGCAAAACATTCTTCTGATGAAAAGTATTAGAAACGCTTTCACCGTTTTAAAACGTTTTCTGCGAAAGCTTTATGATAAAAGTTTGCAAAACGTTTTTACAAACGCTTTTTGGTTTATTAGAGATAAATCATTTTTTGAACTTGTGTGTTCAATTATCCATTTACTGATACTCGTTTTACTTGTGATCAGATGGAAAATCCGATGGACATTGATTTTGTCACACCAAACGTGGCTGATGCTGGTGCTGCTGCTGCTGCTGCAACACAAACTGTGAACCCGGGTGGTGACACTACTGAAGAGACGGCGAGAAGAGCTTTGTTCAACTCTGGCCTTCCTCCGGTAACAACCCCCACTGAAGTCAACAATGAAATTCCGTCTGCGGTCACTCAAGGACTCATGCCGGAAAAGTTTGACGGAAAGGGCTTCAAGAATTGGCGTCTGAAGATGCAATTCGCCCTGACCAACTTGAAGTTTGACAAGTATCTGACTGAGGACAAACCAACCATTCCGGATGGAATCACTGATGTCCGCACACTTGCAAGCGTTGAATCATGGATCCATGGTGATTTCCTCTGCAGAGGATGGATCTTGGGTCGCCTTGCTGAAAAGCTGTATGGAGTTTACAGTCAGGCCAAATCCTCTAAGGCACTCTGGATGTCCCTGGAGAAGCAGTACCGAACTGAAGATGCTGGATGTCAGAAGTTTGCAACTGCGAAGTTTCTGGACTTCAAAATGGTGGATTCCAAACCGATCATGGAACAAGTGGAGGCACTTCAAATGATCTGCTATGAGATAGCTGAGGAAGGAATGTCTCTCTGTGAGATATTCAAAACCAATGCCTTCATTGAGAAGTTACCTCCGAGCTGGGTGGACTTCAAGACCTACCTCAAACACAAGTGGAAGGCAATGTCTCTGGAAGACCTCATCACAAGGTTGCGAATGGAGGACAGAGTCCGCATCCAAAACAACCCTCAGTTTCACGAGCACAACGCGAATGTGGCTACCCACAAGGGAAAAGGCAAGGCCAAGGGTAACGAGAACAAAGGGTCTTTGAAACCATCGTCCTCAACGAACTTCAAGAAAAGTGGAGATAAGAAGTTCAAAGGCAAGTGCCACAACTGCAACAAAACTGGTCATAAGGCAGATGTTTGTCGCAGCAAGCCCAAGAATAATGGGAATGGGAAAGATCAAGCCAACTTGACTCAAGACGACCTTTGTGCTGTCGTCTCTGAAGCCAACATGGTTGAAGATAACCAGAAGGAGTGGTGGTATGACACTGGTGCAACGACCCACATTTGCACTGATAGGGACATGTTCAGCACCTATCAAAAGTCTAAGTCTCAGGAGCAGCTATTCATGGGAAACTCTGCATTTTCCCAGATTGTTGGTCGTGGAAAGGTAGTGCTCAAGATGACTTCAGGAAAAGAAGTCACTCTCCAGAATGTCAAGCATGTTCCTGACATGAGGAAGAATCTGATCTCCGGTACTCTCATGAGCAAGGCCGGATTTGGAGTTCACCTTGAGGCCGACAAGCTCGTGCTCAAGAAGTTCGGGGTGTTTGTAGGCAGGGGATACGTGAAGAATGGACTTGTCAAGATGTGTGTTACGGCAGTCCTTCGTGGCGACAATGTTGCAAATGTTGTTGTTTCTGATGTTTCTAATGTTGCTTCTACTTCCACTGTTGTAGCATCTGATGCAAATGTTCCACTTAATAATGGAAATAACCTCGTTGCCTATTTGCTTGAGTCTTTTAATATTTGGCATGAACGATTAGGTCATGTGAATTATAAGTCTATACAGAGGTTAATGAACTTGAACCTAATTCCGAAATGCAAGACAAGCAAAGAGAAATGTGAAGTTTGTGTCCAAGCTAAACTCACTAAAACTCCATCACCCAAAGTTGAGAGAACAACCGAACCTTTGGGTTTAATACACACAGACTTGTGCGACTTAAAATTCGTACAATCCCGAGGTGGAAAGAAATATTTTGTGACATTTATAGATGATCACACAAAATACTGTTATGTATATCTGCTACACAGCAAAGATCAAACCTTGGAAAAGTTCAAGGAATACAAAACAGAAGTTGAAAACCAACTCAACATAACTATCAAAATAGTTCGCAGTGATAGAGGAGGTGAATATGATGGACGTTTTAATGCCTTCTGTCAAGAGCAAGGGATTATACATCAGACAACTGCCCCATATTCACCAGAGTCGAATGGAGTTGCAGAACGCAAAAACCGAACTCTAAAAGAAATGATGAATGCAATGTTGCAGGAATCTGGGTTACCCCAGAACATGTGGAGGGAAGCTTTGCTTACAACCAACTACATCCTCAACAAAATACCGCACAAGGTCACGGGAAAGACTCCTTACGAACTTTGGAAAGGTAATGCACCATCATACAAATACTTGAAAGTGTGGGGGTGCCTAGCAAAGGTCGCAGTACCACCTCCCAAGAAGGTCACGATCGGACCAAAAACCGTTGACTGTATTTTCATCGGATATGCACACAACAGCAGTGCTTATCGGTTTCTGGTACATAAGTCAGATGTACCAGATATTCATGTCAATACAATAATGGAGTCAAGAAATGCATCGTTTTTCGAAAATGTTTTCCCATGCAAGGATAAACAATCTCAAAAGAGAACTTTCGAACAAACAGAAGCCAGCTCTTCCACAAATGAAGCAACCACTTCTGGAACTGCTGAAAACCTAGAAGATCAACCTAGACGGAGCAAACGAGCCCGTAAGGAAAAATCCTTTGGGGATGATTTCTTGATGGTTCTTCTTTTAGAAAATGAACCAAGAACATATGCTGAAGCAATGTCTACACCAGATGCACCTTTTTGGAAGGAGGCTGTCAATAGCGAGATTGACTCAATTAAACAAACCCATACATATTACATCACCGATTTACCTGAAGGGTTTAAAGCACTCGGATGTAAATGGATTTTCAAGACAAAGTTGAAAATTGATGGATCGATTGATAAGTACAAGGCCAGGCTTGTGGTGCAAGGTTTCCGACAAAAAGAAGGATTGGATTTCTTTGACACCTATTCTCCAGTAACGAGAATAACTTCGATAAGAATGCTTATTGGAATAGCAGCTTTAAGAAACCTAGAGATTCATCAAATGGACGTCAAAACTGCTTTTCTAAATGGAGAGTTAGAAGAGGAGATTTATATGAAACAACCCTGAGGGGTTCGTCATACCTGGACAAGAACACAAAGTTTGCCGACTTGTGAAATCATTGTACGGACTTAAACAAGCTCCAAAACAATGGCACGAAAAATTTGACAGTGTGATGATGTCAAATGGATTCAGCATTAACGAATGTGATAAGTGCCTCTATATCAAAAATACCAACCACGGGTATGTTTTGTTATGTCTATATGTCGATGATATGCTCATTCTTGGAAGTAACAACGAAATTATCAATCAAACTAAAAACTTGCTGAAAAGCAAGTTTGATATGAAAGACATGGGTCTTGCGGATGTAATCTTGGGAATTAAAATCCTCAGAAACTCTGAAGGATACATCCTGACTCAATCTCATTATGCTGAAAAGATACTTGAGAGATTCAAGGCATATTCAACGGGTACAGCAAAAACCCCTGTAGACGCTCTTCTTCACTTGACGAAGAACACGGGTGAATCAGTGTCACAGCTAGAGTATGCTAGAGTGATTGGAAGTCTGATGTACTTAACCAATTGCACGAGACCTGATTTAGCGCACGCGGTCAATGTACTGAGTCGTTATACAAGTAATCCAGGACATACACATTGGAAAGCTATAACAAGAGTGTTGAACTACCTCCGTTATACCAAAGAGTATGGTCTGCACTATGGTAGAGAACCGGCAGTTCTAGAAGGATACAGTGACGCAAACTGGATCTCTGATTCAAAGAACTCAAAATCCACAAGTGGATACGTCTTTATGCTAGCCGGTGCAGCAATTTCCTGGAGATCTAGCAAACAAACTCTTTTAGCTCGATCAACGATGGAATCTGAGTTCATAGCGCTTGACAAAGCCGGAGAGGAAGCAGAATGGCTTCGAAATTGGATGGAAGACATTCCAATGATGGAGAAACCAGTGTCAGCAATACGTGTACACTGTGATAACCAAGCGGCTATCGCTCGGGCACTGAATAATCTCTATAATGGAAAATCTCGTCATATCAGAAGGCGACATAAGACCATTAGACATTTGATCTCAACTGGTGTGATCACCATTGATTATGTAAAGTCAGCCGACAACCTTTCGGATCCGTTTACAAAAGGTTTGACTCGAGATCAAGTGCTAAGATCATCAAGAGGAATGGGTTTAAAGCCTGTGAATTAAGATGACGTTTGGTGGAAACCCTACTTATGTGACTGGAGATCCCAAGATCTAAGTTCAAAGGGACAACTAAATCAGACTGATTCTGCTCAAAGCACTGTGAGACTTATGTCTCTACCTAATTCCTAAGATGATAAAACAGTGCTACCTGTATGTGATAAGGATAAGAAATGTCTTTTAATGATTTCATAGCTATGTAAGATATGTGGAGTATGACAGGATACTTCTTAAAATACATGCTAAAAGCAAATCAACTAGTGAGTGTGAAATAAGGTCGTTTCTAGGAGAATGAAAGTTAGGCTATATTCTCCAAGTTCACTCATGAATTACCAGGCAAGTTCAAGGCCAAAATGAACACAATAGAGAACTTAGTTCTACGAGAAATGAAGCTGGGTTATAGCTGTTGTCTCGGTTTACATCAAAATCTGGGTGGTTCAAGACATCATGTTCACCTCCCGGCCAAGTAAACCCGACAGATATTAACAATGAGTGGTTCAAGGCTGAAAAATGCTACTTACTCAGACACAGTTAATTTCGTTTATACTCTCGAAAAGTCAGTCTGTCTAGTCTAGTATAAGTCTAGTCAGAAGTCTATCGAGTCTGCATAATCGCGTCTGCATTTGCTTAGAGTCATTTCTACTCATGTGGGGGATTGTTGGACCAATCGTAATGGGCCAGTGGGGCCCATAAGATTTTAATGTGTGTGATAGAAATAAAAGCTGGGCTTTAAAATAAAAGCCTTCAAGTTTAATGAATGAGGATATGGGATTTGTCCCACATCGCTTAGAGGAAGGAAAATCGGTGTGTTTATATATAGAAACACATCCACTCATGGTTAAAAGATGAAAGAAGAGAGAGGGTTCCACGCCGCCGCCGCCGTCCGGCCGGCTCTGGTCTGGTCTGGTCTGGTCTGGTCTGGGTCTGGGTCTGGGTCTGGGAATAGGCCCTTCAGGGCCAAACGCGCGTATATATTTTTTGGGGAAAATTCGTATGAATTTTTGGTTCTATTAAAACGATCGTTCCAGATGCCAAACGAGATCGATCGCTCTACTTTGAGAACGATTAGGTACCTATCACAAAAGTCTTGGCCATCCACCCAAAATTTTGTACCCGAAAGTCTTCCACTCTTCCCTTGATTTGCGGATAGACTGGACCACATCTCCTCCTTCATATCGTCTTCCTCCTCTCTCATTTTGCTGATCGGTGGAAGAAAACATTTTCACACAAAAATCAAGAAACACGAGTTTCAATCCAACGATCTCCTATGGTAAGTTTGGTCTCGAGAGTATATCGTAGAGTTTCTAACTTCGTAGATTCCGTTTTGAGTGTAGCAAAATGGTCTCAAACCAGTTGTATCCTGGGACTCGAGAATCGCAACAGAAACCGTCTCACATGCGGGCGATTCATTTGAGTTAAGGAAAGAGATATCATATCTCGCCTCTGCGTTTTTTTCCTTTCTTAAAAACGGTTTTCCTTATACTCGTTTTCAAATCGTTTCAAAATATTTCTTATAAATCGTTTTATATCAAAAACGTTTTGATCCAAATTTCTGTCTCAAAAGATTTGGATTCGGTTTTCTCAATCGGTTTTGGTGGTACTACATATACTTCATTTCAAGAGGTTTCATCAATGGTGTAGTATCTTAAAGATGCAGATGTAAGAGTTGGAAAAAACCTGGCAACATCTTGCTTAAGATTTTGATTTCTTTGTAAGCTCACACGCATGGAGACTGCTGCACTTGTTACATGCTATTTGTCTACACTCTCTAAAAGCTTCCTCTCTTTCACCTTCTGAGCTTCCAAAACCCGAACCAGAGAAACCATGTCCCCGAGTCTCTTGGTTCTTGACGATGAATTATGTTAGCAGCAGCTTATAATAGAGAGAAATATGTATTTCAGCAGATTAAATAATAGCCAGTCAAGTAAGATACCTTTTAAAAGAATTCTGAAACCTCAAAAATAGTTCAGTTGTTCTTCCCTCTTTAATTCATTGTCATATGATTTTTGCTTTATAGAATCAAGCAATACCTAAAGGCCAGCTAGGGAGATCAGAGATGCGGGTTCTTGATGCAGTGATTACAAATTGATGAAATGAAAAATAAAAAAAAATACCTCCGATGCATTTTGCGGTTTCTTAAAAGCTTCAGCTGCTTTCTCATTTCCCATTTTCAATGGACCAACTTCGCCTATTTAATCAATCACAGTACATATAAACTCAACAAGCACAGAAAGCAATTAACATACGGATATGAGGAACAATAGTGAAAAGAAAAGAAAATGTTTTTTATACATGTTGTCTCTGCTTGTTTGTCTTCCCTTGCAAGCCTTCAGACTTGAAATCTTTTCAGCCTCTTCATGGTCATTTTGTACCACTTGTTTATGTGATAAAAGAAGCGAGATAATTTCAATGATAAAGCTAATTTGATCGAAGTATTGTGTATGATCAATTCATGATAAAAAATCAGATAAACAATAACAATATAGGATGACAGATATATTTAGCGAGAGTAGTGCGTTGTCCTTCATGATAATAATTAACTGAAAAATGGTCAGTTAAGAGATACAAGTTACCTTACCTTAAGTATGCATATTTGTTTGAGGAGATCAGATTACATTCATGGTTTCATCTGACCAGATTAGCGTGTGAAGAAATGAATTAGGAAAAACCATTTCCAATAGTTGTCCTCCTCAGTAAATCACGTCGAGTGTCATCTTAATCCTCCAGCGCAATGAAGCTGAAGAAAATTGCAGATATTTTTCGCATAAATATAGGCATATAAAAACCATCCTAAGAGAACAAAGTCTAACATCCAACAGTAATAATATATTCAAATGATACTGGTCAATTTCCTTTATGCAGCATTATATTATCCTATTCTGAATTCTGTAATGTTCTCAGAAAGATTCAGAACTAACACAACCAAATTGAAAAATTCATACTAATATTAGGATTCAGGATTAAGTTTTTTTTTTTTTTTTTGTTTTGACAAGTATTCATGGTTAACTTTACTATTAGTACTTACAAGTTTATTTTATTAGCATGATTTCCAGAAACCCTCCTCCTGGATAATACAAATCACCATTCTCAAGGTCAAATTTAGTCTCTGTATAGGAAGAGAATAGTAGTCTATGAGCAGAACTTATGATTAAGGCGGGGAAATCATATGATCAAGAAAACCCAAGGAAAGAAGTAGTTGTAAAATAAAATGAAGTAGAGGAAGCAATAAACGTCAGTTATGCACTCACGGGTTTTCATGGTCTACAGATGAATAAAGATGAACATGTGGTTGTGGAAACTCTGGAACCACCATACATCCTGCAAGTTCCAACAATAGAGTTTAAGTTAAGTAATTAGGTGCATGGATAATATAGAGAGGATAAGCACGATAGCAGAATGTTTACACTTAGGCGTGTTCAGCTATTGGTCGTTACCAGAGCTTATGGCATCTGCTTTTACCCTCAAATCAATCAGATATTAAGTTGTTGCGGTTTAAAAAACGTAAAGGCTAATAGAAAATATTTACATGAGATATGGAAGCACGAAGATGAGAAGATTCATAAAAAATTCAAAGTGAAACAGTGGAAGAAGGAGTACCTAAGCAAATGTTACATCAGCGTTGAATTGGCCTCACTATATATCCTCTCATCACAAACACAGGTCCCGCAACAACATTCTGAGTTTTTCAATTGCACAAATCTGTGTTTCTTTTGCGCAACAGAGGCTGCAAACACAAGGTTTGGGGAATTTTTTTTAATATATATTTCTGGAAAAATAAACAGAGACTGAACATTGCGATAAACTAATCTGTACTGCAACATATGTTCTAACAGAATTGGAATAAAAAAAAAAATGAGAGAAGAAATAAATGATCTCTTCTCTAATTTGTACCAGATTTTGATGTCCACTCTTTGGGTTGTTCTCTTGGTTGAGATCACAGCGTTAGTAATGTAAATGAAAGGTGAGACGGTGATGCTCCGTTGTTTATGACGTCTGAACATGAGAGGAGAGAGGATGCAGAATTTCGACGATACCGCATCCTCCGCGAAAACGTCGCCGGTCTCTTTCCTAATCTTCATAGGAGAGCATACTTCCAACCAATAATCTGTCTGTAACCCTGATGAATTCGAATCCAAATTCAATAAAAATCAAGGATACCGAGATCGTACCACGAGTTGACGGCGTCGACTCTTCCACGGCAAATTCTGGCCCAGACCCTCGGTGGCCTTATTTGAATCGGTGGACGAAGAATTCTTCAATCTCAGTGAATTCAGCTTCTGTCTCAACGATGAATCCCGAGAAGGCCACCGTCGAGCCTCCAATTGAGACTTTGATGAATCCCGCGAAGGTCACCGTCCAGCCTTCCCCTCCTTCATCATCAGTGTATCCTCAAGTTGAGATACCAACAACAAATGTTCCACAGCCGTATTTGGAGTCATCGGCTTCTCTTGTTGTTAAGTCCGGTGACGCCGAACTTGCTCAGGCCTCTCTCCCTCCGGCTCTGGAAATGACTCTTCCAACAGAAACTTTAACACCGGTCATAGATGAGCACCGAATGGAACCGGAGGTAGCTTCTCCTGCTATTGAAAAGACATCTGCTACGGCTCATTTCGTGGCTCCTACTCTCAAAGGGGCTTGGGCAAAGCAACTAAAGCTTCCCAATAGCTCGACTTCTCAACTCTCCCTTGGAAATTCAGTGGATATCCCTCCATCTGAAAACTGGCCTTCACTCAATGCCTTTCAACGACATCGCAAGCAAACGGTTCGTGGCTCAATCACTGGACAAACCCAAGTGTATCCTGAAGCAACTAAGGAAGACAATATTCGGTTTCCTTGGGCTGCCAAAATGGATCCAGCATCGAGGAATCTATACAGAGCAAACTCACCAGAATACATGGAAGACGGTACTCCAAAGGTAACGATTCCAAGTCATGTTTTGCTGCAAGGTCTTGAGAATCAAAAGGAATATGTCTTAGGCCAGTTCTATAGATGTAGTCCTCCTCTTAATGGCTTAATTCATGCGGTAGTTAATAGAATTTGGGGTAGGAAATGCAGAATCTTTATTCGCAAACTCGGTGAATCAAAATTTCTCTTTCACATCCCGAATGCATCAACAAGGACTTGGGTTACGCAAAGGGGATTATGGCATGTTGATGATTGTCTTATGTTTGTAGCTCCTTGGTCTACTGCAGATACTTTAGCAATCCCTGAGATTTCAACAATTCCTGTTTGGGTAACTCTCAAAAACATTCCTGATCGACTGTACTCAATTCCTGGAATTAGTCATATTGCTTCTGGATTGGGTGCTCCAATGGCTACATATAAACCAAGACTTGATCCTACACTAATGGGTGAGGCCAAGATATTGGTGGAAGTGGAGTTGAGTAAAGCATTTCCTCCAAGGATTGCAGCTGCAGATAAAAAGGGTTTCATCTCAATAGTTGATGTGGAATATGCTTGGGTCCCCACTAAATGTGGAAGTTGTGGACAGCTAGGGCACAAGGCTTCTCGATGTCTTCAACTTCATTTGTCAAAAGAAGGAGTCACCAAACTTGTCTCAAAAGAGGTCATCACACCTTCTATTATAAGTATCTCTAATACCGCAGATTTGGTCTCACCGACCATTATTCCATCAGATCCATCAATTGTTGTCCCTTCAGCAGACTTGGAAGTTCAAGTTATTACAGCCCCATGCACTGTGGCTGCCCCAATCCAAGCCACAGATCAATACATGGTGGCAGCAAGTCACCAAATGGTGGAAGCTAATGTTGTAGTTGAGGCTATTAGCACAGTTGATACAATTAGGGATATTGCGGTAACAAAGGACAGTGAGGATCTTGGTGATTCTGCAAAACTAGTTATGGATATTTCAGTTGAGAATGCTCTAGGTAAAAACCGATTTACACTTTTGGGTTTTTCAGTATCGGATGAGGATTCACCGGATTCAGATGATTCAGACAGTGAGTCTGGAATGTTGGATCTAATGACTCCTTCCGGCCAAAGACTACTACTACGTGAAAGACCGGTTAAACCATCCATGAAGGCTATGGAGATGCAAGCATCCTCTAAAGCTCGAGGACGAGGTAATCGTGGGCGTGGGAATAGAGGCGGACGTGGCTAGTTGTATTCCCTACGAAGATAACAAAAATAAATCGAAGCGGAAGATTCGGTTTCTATATGTTACTCACTATGTAACTCAAGCTTCACTATGTTGCTGTTTTAAAAAAAAAACTAAACTGTATGACTATGTCATAGCTTGTATGAGAATTTAAGATATATATATAATAAAAAAAAAAAAAAAGAAGAAGAAGATGATGAGTTGCAAAGGACAAGTATCTTCTTCTCACTAAAGCTTCAGATTTTGTTTTTTTAATGGAGAAATTTAGGGTTAAATCTGTTGAAACAATCAGATGGTGAATACAACAATCTTTGGTTTTCTCTACTCTAGTGTTTTTTCTTTTAGATAATTGTGCATGTGGGTCATTTTTCAAAACTAATATGTTGTTTGGTCCAAAGACTATTTATAATTAGGGGAATGGTGTTGAGTCCACTGTCAGTGTAATAAAATACCTCCTCTAACAGCCTTCTCTCTCCCAAGCAAAAATGACCCGTAGGGGTAATATAGAGTCAGCTGCTATAATGGATATCTCTTTTGTGCATGTTTATTTGTAAATGTATTTTTACTTGTTTATTGGGTTTCGTTTTACAACTTTTTCGCACAGGTAAGTGGGCTTCTTATTTGCTATCCGAAAATAATACATTTAGCATTACCTGATGGCCCAGTTTGAGATTTTGAATTCTCCTGTTGTATACAGATGTATGTCCATCACTTTAATTTCTTGTCCAATTCCGGAATACTCTCCCATATTGGGCTTTTTTCAATTTTTTTAGTTTTTGCAATTTGCGAGAGTTAATGTTAAGAGATGTTTAATTATTATTATTTTGTAAATTAAAAGGGAAAGGGGGGGGGGGAAGGGAAAGTGGATGTTGTTTTGGGGGGAAATTGGACTAGACTTGTATACCCTAATTTTATTAGAGATATTATTAGAGGCTACATCGTGTTGAGGTTATATTTTTCTCTGGTAACGCTTATGGTCTGAGCTCATCTTACTAGGATTACTCTAATGAAAGGTTAGATATAACTTAATTTTATCCCCCCATAAAAAATTAAGGATTTTCTATCCTTGTTAACGTATTTTTAACTCATTCTTATAATTTCAGTGGATGATTTTGCTGTTGTTATGGTAGGGCGATGGATTGTATTCGATGGCCTCGAATGGGAATTCAAACTGGATAAGTCGAGGATGGGAAGATGTATAAATTTGAAGGGAATTACTTCTTATTCCGATCTCCAGTTGAAGGTAAAACAAGAGTTTGGAGTTGAAAGAGCTTATGTGTTTATCGATTTGACTTTCTGGGCCGAAGATATCCTGAAAGTAAGGGCTGGCTTGGTGGTCGAGCCGTGTTTTATGCTTACTGATAGAGATGTTAGGAGGTTTCGTTCTCTCGACGGTGGTGACAAATCAGTAAACCTTTGTGTTACCTTTCGAGAGTTTGTTGGGTCGGAGTTGATAATCCTCAGGCCCGTTGATCAAGTAAATGTTGGTGGTGTTTTTGAAGACCGTCCGCATGAATCCCCAGAGATTAGGCGGTCTCTATTTGATGATCGGTGTACCTCAAATGGAGTGATTAAGGTATGTGATGTTAATACTAGGAGAAATTTTTGAAAGCATGCAACATCTAAGATAGTAGCTGCTCTCCTCAGGTCTAAATATGTAAATGCAGCTTCTGGCCCTAGAGCTCGTGATTTATCCGATATTTGCCTTGATGAGCATCATATTAGACTTTCTTATTGGAAAGCTTGGAAAGCAAAAGAATTGGCAGTTGAGTCGGCTCAGGGGACTGAAGAAAGTTCGTATAGATTACTGCCTGTCTATCTTCATGTGCTCCAGCTTGCAAATCCCCACACTATCTACCATTTGGAGACTGAGGAAGATGACGACGGTGATGATAGATTCAAGTATGCTTTTCTTGCTCTTGGTGCATGTGTTTTAGGTATTAATCATCTCCGCCGTGTTGTCGTCGTCGATGGCACTCATTTACATGGGAAATTTAAAGGCGTCCTCTTAACTGCAAGTGGTCATGATTCGAATTTTCAAATTTTCCCTATTGCATTCGCCGTGGTGGACAGTGAGAACGATGATTCATGGTCTTGGTTTTTCAATAAGCTTAGCGAGATATGTTCTGATGGGGATGATCTCACTTTCATTTCTGATCGTCATCAGTCAATTTACAAAGCTAAAGAGCTGGTGTTCCCAAAATCTCACCATGGCGCATGTCTTGTACACCTTCGTCGTAATGCGAATGCTAAGTTCAAAAAGGGCAAGGTTTCCCCCCTGCTTTGGCGAGCAGGTTACATGTTCCGGGTCAAGGATTTCAAAAAGATTTGTGATAGGATTAAGAGTAGGGATAAAGATTGTTGGAAGTGGCTTGAAACCGTTGGCTTAGAACATTGGACTCGTGCCTATTTCAGGGGTAAGCGCTACAACCTTATGTCAAGTAATATTGCTGAATCATTAAACAAAGTTCTATTACCTGTTAGGGGCAGTCCAATTGTTGCTTTGATTGAGTTCATTAGGAGAATGTTAAGTAGGTGGTTTGCAGCTCGGCGAACCAAGATTTCTAAGCTTGAATCTTCTATCACTCCTGCTGTTGAAAAAGAATGCTTGAAACGTTTGGTAGAGTCTGTTGGTTTTCCTGTTATGGCCGCTGGTCCATGGGATTACGAGGTGGGAGATAAGGATGGAGAAAGGTATCATGTGTCCCTTGAAAAAAAGGAATGCACATGTTTGCAGTTCCAAATGTTAGAAATTCCTTGCAGGCATGCAATGGCTGCTGCCGATGTGAGGGGTCTTGACTACAACACATTGGTTGGAGAAGTATACAAGGTCACAACATGGGCAGCTACATTGTGTGGTATAATTCTTCCAGTAAAAGACCCTGCAGAGGTTAAAATTCCTAAAGATGTAAGGATTTTGGAGTTAATAGGGCCTAAGACTAAACGCCCACCCGGGAGGCCACCTAAACTGAGAATAGCATCCCTTGGAGAGTATCAGGTACCTTTTGTTCTGTTTCATATGAATTTCTTACAGTAATCACTACCAGATTCTGACCATTCTCTTATTTGTTAGGCTAGAGGAAAAACCAACAGCCGAATAAGTGTGGTAGATGTCATTGTCCTGGTCACATAGGCAGACATGTAAAGAACCCATTGGCTGACTACCAAACCGAAGTAGTGGTGGTGGTAGGTTTTTTTTGTATTTTGGAACTACTGTATTTAGGTGAAGGCGTTTTTTGGTATTCATGCAATTTCTTGAATTGTTGCTGTTTTTTTGTAGGCTTCTAGACCTAGGAGAAGTTTGTGTTAACATTCAGAAATAGGCTTAATCTTTTGGTTGATTTGTATAGGGATCCATATTTTTGTCAAATGTGTATCCCCACGCAAATATACTTTTATATGCCTTATCAGAATCTGTATAACTCATATATTCCTTCACTTATAATTCGTTATGTCTCTTACTAAACCTTTTTTTGTTTGTGTTTGAGAAACCCTGAACATCGTAATGTTTTGGTTGATGGCCCACACATGAGTTACATTGAGAAATTTGAATTAAAATTTTCAAGTCATTTAAGTATGACAAGAGTATTTGAGACGTACACCACATTCTACACACAACGTACACCGCACTATATATGGATTATATATGGGCCATTATAGCTTTTTAAAACATCTAGTAGTTTAATTAAGATGGAAATCACAACATACGTTGTGCAGACCTTGCGCACCAATACAATAAAATGCCTAACAATCATTATCTCCAAATTCACAATCACAACATATTTGGCTTCCATTTCGAGACGTTCACCATGGGAAACGGGGACGTACACCCTGAAAGAAGGAGACGTACACCATGATAAATGAAAGTTCGTACCCATTCTACCAAATATGTGGGATAATTTAAGTTTGTTAAGTTTGAAAGTTGCAAAGTTTGGAAAACTAAAGTTGAACATCATTTGAAGTTAAAGACGTACACCACGAGAATCTTAAACAATATTAAAGTCATGCCGTACACAAGGAAAACGTACTCCATCGTAACAAGTGTGGAACACATACATACAGATAAAAGATAGCACGATATGCAGCGAGTTTGCTGTTGTACATTCAGTGAAGCTTTACGGTCAGATCATATAGCAGATACACATTGCGCACCAGTATAGGTAACAAATACCGCAAAACCTGTCTGAATCATCTTCGTGTTCATATGCACACCCCGGAATACGAACCACATCGCAATCAAGGTAACTGAAAGTTCCCCCATTCGTGTTTTTGAAACTTGGATTATGCTGAACTATATCTCTACGAACACAGTGCCCCATTATCTCTGAGGCATATGAACCTTCAGGAGCATGGTTTAGGAATAGTATGCTTAGGGTTTGAACAGCTAACTCTTCTTCACCAAGACAAATGTAGAACATTGCACATGCAAAGGTTGAATATGGACATTCTGGAACATTTAACTTGAGAAATGCGATTGCACCGTCAAGCTTACGGGGTTGGGCGAACACCCTGATGCCCTCAGCGTAAATTGCCATTTTATTGCCTGCTTTTACGCATTTCTGAAAGAAATTCCGGCAAGGGCCTTTGGAGGTGATAATATATAAAGGGGAATAAAATGCTGGATGTAAGCAAATATTGGATATATCTGCGGTCTTGAGCACCTCATCCATGAAGACAATCTGATTTGTTATTTTTGCGGCTATTATCCATGGACCAAGAAACAAGTACCCTCCGTCTCCAGATTTCTTGATGATAATCTCCAAAACCTCGGTGGGTAGATCTGGAAGAGCCATTAAAATGACGTGAATGGGTAGGGGACTTTTAAAGCAGAGAATAGTAGAATTGAAGATTGAAGTTGGAGGCCTTCGGTAAAGTTGTGTAAAGGTGTTTATGTAGAATGTGGAAATGAGATTAGCAAACGAAATATTGTGACAAGTTGTGTTAAATTATAGAAATTTAAATTCAATATTAAACAAATGACCCAAGAAAATAAAAGAAAATAAGATTAAAATATTATTTACAATAGATGTCTGAAATTAAGTGTTCTGGGTAAAGGTGTACATCAATCAACTTTGTTTGAAGCGAGTAAAGAGAA
Organism: Barbarea vulgaris; assembly: GCA_963667165.1. Classification (NCBI taxonomy): domain Eukaryota; kingdom Viridiplantae; phylum Streptophyta; class Magnoliopsida; order Brassicales; family Brassicaceae; genus Barbarea; species Barbarea vulgaris. The sequence continues at coordinate 14,884,540 of OY763891.1, read as the reverse complement.
TAGTAATGTACAAGGTAATAGACTGTAAAAGTAACTGGGCAAGTTAGGAATTTATGATGCATGATATGTAGTCACGTTAGTAATATATACAGTCTTTACTGGTGTCTAACTAGGAATATATTTAATTTTCCTGTGTACATTATATTGTCTGGTGTACATTATAATGTGGTGTACGTTATTGGTAAGAGGTGAGAAGGCTAAAGATATCAAAATGTCAAAGATTTGGGATGATTATACATTAAATGATGTATAACTCATAAATTCAGCCTCCCACCTAATTAGTCCGTATATGTTACAGTACATATAAGACATTTAATATAGAAGTAATGTGTACGAACCAATTAAATAAAAATTTTAAATGGCTATATAATATAAGTTTACGACGGATATGCTTAACTACTCACAGAGCACCAAAAAGCATGTCTATTAACGAAATACCAGACGAAATACTTACCAAAATTGCAGCAAATGTGGGAAAGGAATACTGGTGGCAACTTGGGCCACTACTAAGATCGGGGAAACGAGGGAGAGATATTGTGTACAGGAAAGAAGTCTTGAAACATGCTAATATTTTTAGCATGTGTACCGATCCAGAAGACATCCACCTAGAAGGACCAAATCAGCGTATATTTGTGGCATGCATTAACCCGGGACACAGTACGACATTATACTATGAGGGGCTACGTCTAGTCATACATGGCGGAGATATTGAAGGTGGTATAAAGCTATTGGATCGTAACGTTCCGATGCATGCTGATGCGACACTAGCGGCGGCCATCTTTTCAATTTGTGCAGGGGACAGTGAAAACGGCGGGAGGTACTTAGAGATTTTGTCTAAAGAGCATTATGGGTTGGCGACGGAAGAAATGCGTGAGTCAGGGGAGGAACTAATCCGTGAGATTTGGTTGTATTCACCACTTTACAAAAACATATATGCCAAAAGATTCACTTACCCTGAAACTGAATCAATCAAATCTCAACCTTGCGCAATGTTATGCTCGCTTAAGTACGGTCGATACGATCACCTATGTAATTCTTATTACCTTAGGGGGTGTTCCATACTGAAACGACCGCACTCGATTTTTTTTGTTTAACATTAAAATATTCATAAATATCAATTATCACACATACAAGACAATTTCAAATTATACCAATTCAACATTCATTAAGACTCGCTTATTAACATATACCAACAGTTCTAATAACAACCGACACGACCCACGAGTCCTAATCATCCTCCTCCTCATAGCCTTGATTCCACGATCACACTTTATCTTTACTTGCATCAAACACACATAGAGATGCGTAAGTATTTCAACAAATACTTAGTGAGGTAATCCTCCCGTCTACAAGCTATACACACAAACGATTATTATTATTCAACGTATTAACCACGAAATACCGCAATAAATCAACCATCTCAAGAAACACTCGATCTAGATCCCCCATGAGATCATACAGCCTACAATCATGCAAACACATCAAATAACTCAAACCGTTCAGAAGCTTACGGTCCTGCACTCACCTTTAGCCACGCACGGAAATTCCCAAAAACTTCCCGGAATGAAAAGACTTCAATCCCCAAACGCGTGTCTAAACTCACGGTGATGACACAAGCTACGCTAGAGCCACGAAGCTACACCGTCACGGCAACCCGTTCCTTCACCTCTAGCCTCACACGTCACAACTCAGCCACCAAGACTCACCTCCTCTTTAGCTCACCACGCCCACACACACACAGCCACAAGACTCACAAGCTCAGCCTCACTTGCTCTCCACGCTCACCCAGCACCCAAGCTCACCTTCCCCCTTTGCCTCCAACAAAACCAGCCTCACACACTCAAATTCTCCTCCTCTTCACACTCTTTTCTCTAACTCTTTTCTTTCTTTGCAGATGAAGAGAAGTGTCGGCCAAATGAGAAGGAAAGGAAGCTGATTCAGAATAATGGAGAGGGTGGGCACTAGGCTAGCTTTGTAGGGAGTAGGTGTGGAAAATAGGTGCAAGCTAGGTGGGTGCAAAAATCTGATTTAATCAGATTAAAAAATAATTGAGGTTTGGTCCCTGAACTTTCCAAAAGTTCCCGAACGGACCCCAAACTTCTCAATCGATCCCGCACACCCCTACGGAAAAATTACGGCGTAATTTCCCAATTACTCCAAAAATTCCCAGAAATATTTTCCAGAGATTCTCCGCATAAATCCCGGTTTTAATTTCTGAAAACTCATTTTCGGAACACGGGTGTTACAATTCTCCCCCACCAAACTGGATTCGTCCTCGAATCCTTAGACATAGTTCAATCCGCTATGAACTCAACACACCTTCGTCGCAACGATCCCTACCCTCTCATGGTCAACCCAACCATACAACTCCACCTATCCCACAACCCCGTGAACCCTCTAGTGTCAACTTGCGTCAGAGAACTTTTGACAAGAGTTAGATAAGATAGCTTTTACTTAGCCATTCTTTTTAGCGATTCCTCATGACGAACGTAATAAAATAAACAAGTACCATACGTTCGAGAATCGGATCTACCGCATAGAACTGCTCATGAGTCATCCGATCAAACCACTTATCTCATTTTCCCTTAACAAGTTTAACTAGAAACACGACTCTATTCCCAAGTCACAACCCCTCCACTCTCGAGATCTCTATTCAGCCGCTATGCTTATACTCATGTTATAGACATACACTGCTCCCAACTCATACTCGTACCACTCCCACCCTCTGTGCAAGGCACTCTGGGATCTGGGTACCTCATGTCACTCTCACTTACAGGCCACAAAGTCCTGCAAGCTATCGGCATCCAACCTATACCACTCCCACTCTCAGGACTCGTCAGCCCTTCGAGCTCTGGGTATAGCAACCATACCACTCGCACTCTCAGGTCACAAAGACCTTCAAGCTATGGTTATCACACTCATACCACTCCCACTCTCAGGACTCACAAGCCCTTCGAGCTCTGGGTATCCGGGGAAATCCTCATCCCCGCCTCTGGAGAAATTCATCTCCCATGAGTCGTACAGGACCCACCAGTCCTTGGAGCAAGCAAGTCTAATGTCATTAAGCATGTCCGGCCTAATCTATCTCACAGAGTCCACACGCCACATCACATGGTGACACTCACCAACCATATTCCCATCCCGGAATATCAACCTATCCTATAACCACTACACATGTTATCTTAAGGTATATCTACTTACTCAGGGTATTCCATTTATCTTTGTTCGCAGGATATTTCCAGTTTATACTCTAATAAACTTTTCTTTATTCTCATGACATCACAAGTCATAAACTCATAAGAATACTCCTCTTATTCAATTTCACATAATATTCATCGTATCCAACACGACATACAACTCAAAATGTGAAATTAGAAACCATCGATGGAAACTCAAGCCTCAGCTTGCTTCTCGAACCACTTTTTAAATCTTGTTTCCATCCTTGCCTCTGGTTCCCAAGTCTCCTCCTGCACACCGTCACAATCCCATAACACCCTCATCATTGGAATCTTCTTCCGACGAAGCTCTTTGACCCTCCTCTCGAGAATCCTCAAAGGTCTCGCCTCAACGGTCATATTAGGCTGAAGATCTGTCGGAATCTCTTCCAATACTTCATCATCCTGACGTAAGCATCACCACAGGAAAACGGAGTATTAATAGCACTTTATGATAGCGTTTTGTAAGATTATGATATAGTTGACTTATGCTTAACTTTTTCATAGCATTTCAAAATTGTTAAACGTTATGATATGTTGTGCAAGTGAAACAATTGTACTCGGACTTATCTTTCTAACTCTTAATTTTTCTAACATAGTTTGTAATAGCATATACTAGATATAAAACGCTGTTACAGGGTTAGCGGGAAAAAAGAATTCAGTGCCCGCCAATTAGGCGTGGAATTTTTTTAATCACTAAATTAAACTCAAAAAAAATAATTAGGGGCAACCTAAACTGAATTTAAAAATTTGTTCTTCCCCTTTCTCTTTTCTTTTCACCCTCCCTCTTATACTCTCCTCCGAATCTCACTCTTTAGATTACAAAACGAAACTGCCATGATAATCTCAGTCTCCCACTCAATCTCTCCTCCTAATCTTAGTCTCTCCATCGTCCTCGTTGAATTTGGGTTCTTGATTTAGGGTTTTGGTTTCAAATTGGGCTTTTGATTTAGGGTTTTAGTTTCAAATTTGGTTTCCGATTTGGGTTCTTAGGATGAAGCTCTCGTTTCTTGTGAATCTTGGTGGCTACGTTTGATTTTGGTGAGATTGATGTTGCTCATCTATGATAATGGGCTTCGAATTCTCAAAAATTTGTATTATATCGATGATTCTGATATGGTCCGATGTTCAGATTCTTAGAAAGTGTGGATCGGTAGAATTATGAAAGTTGAGAAAAAAAAAACACTTTGGTTTAAAATCAGAGAAACCAAATATAGTCTTCATCAGCTTTTGTGTATCAGTTTTGGTGTATTCTGTATAGTATTTGTGATTTTAACATCAATGGGAAAAAATAAAACCCCATTTTTGGTATAAAGCTTGAGGTTGGGTCGATGAAACTATGTCTGCCTATGTTCATTTGAGAATTGATTTCTTGCTTCTTCTGTGATTTGAGTTGGCTACTATATATTCTTCTCATAATTTGGTGACAGAAGCAGAGACAAACATGGGATTCCGAGATTCATTTCAAGACTTGACATTATAGATGGAGGTTGATACTTCAGATGAATCTTTCCTCTTTGTTTCGTTGAGCGTCATCTCTATGAATCTCTCTGACCTGATGGTTGACCACTTGACAAAGCAAGAGACACCACTGTAAACCTTGGTAATCACTTGATTCTTTTGCTTTGATGAAAAGTCGATTAAACATGTCATTTGATTGTACTTTCATGTGTGTAGGACTTGTTTCAATCGCTTATGGATCTACTCTAGCCAAGATTGGTTCCACTGTAAGCCTTATCGTTTCGGTAATTTTGTATAATCAACAATTTTAATGTGTTCCTCATCAAGAACCAAATGTTCTTTTGCCAAGTCATGAAAAAGCAAATCATAGATGGTTTAAGGGTGCATCGGTTTGTCATCTTTTATTTCAACATATTCAAAGTTATGAATCTGTTTTTTTTTTATGTTAAATTTATAATTGATATAGCTTGTTTGAACTTCCAATTCCTGATGTTCTGGAGCAAGAGGCTAGAGATTATGTAAATGCAGTCTGAAAAAATTGAACTCAAAAGAGTATTTTTTTGTTTGGTGGATATTGGATTATCATATGACATAGAGAGAGATTGGTGATAATCAGCGTTGCACTTGTTGTGAAGCTAAAGGTGCGTTGCTTTGTGCTTGCTCTGGATCTCTGGTTGCTTGTTCAAGATTCTGATCCCTATCTTACATTGAAAACTAATTTCCATGTTATTAGGTAACTCAGGAAACTATTATGTTACTATCTGTAGACTGTTGTTATAATATAATTCTACTATGGTTCTTGTCATCCCTCTTGTTGTTCTATGTGACTTATTATAACTCTTACAGATTATTGAAGTTGCAAGCAGCATTATAAGATCTAATCAAGAAGCTAGGAAGGTGACCAAACTCAGAAATCAAACTTAGAAAGGTCTGGGTAGAAGTTTCAAAGATTGGTGATGCAAGTGTGTGGAGACCAAACTCAAGAATCAAATACGTTTATGATGATAAACTCATGTTCCTTTGAAGTTTTAAGATCTTATTAAACTGATGTTACTGAGATTGTATGTGTGCACTTATCTTAAGTATTTTGTTGAAAAAAATTCATGCCCTAAATTTCGTTTGTAAGATAATTTATGTTGACTTTATGGAACTAAATTGGAATTAAAGATGGTTCTACAAGGCATTTTGACCTAAATTTTTATTTTATATACAAAATATATAATCTAAACACATTAACAATAGATTTCGACCAAAAATTGAAAATTTTAACTAGACCAAAAATTGAAAAATTTAACAATATACAACATGGAAATTAAAATATATTATATAAAAAAAATCTGAAAGTTTTTTATATATATATATATATATATATATATATATATTTCAATCAAATTCTCAATTGACAAATATATATAAAAAAAAATTGTCTAACACATAAAATGTAATCAATAAATAAAATTTTAATTGTATAGAGAAAAGAAGTTTAGATTGGATTTAGGGTTTAGGATATTGGAATATAGGGTTTGGGGTTTAGGGGTTAGGGTTAGAGGGTTTTAGATTCACATTTGATACTATTTTTATTATTTATAAGTTAACAGAATATATACAAAAACTTATTGTTTCATATTAAAAACATAAAATTGGAAAAGAAAAAAATATTACAAATTCATATACAAAGTAATAAGGATAATTCTATTAAATTAATAATTCTTTCATCTATAGTTTATCATCACACAACTTTTGCTATATCAAATTTTGATTTATAATTTTTATGACTCTAAAATTATAAATTATTTTGAAAATAAATAACTTTGCATAAACTCATTAATTTAAAACATTTTCATTAAAGTTCCGTCAATAAAACATTTTAAAACGCTTTTTATAAGCCACAAAAAAAAAACAATTATCCTTCACAAGACAGTAACCAATAGGAAGATATCACTCGGATAACAGACGTGGCATAATCTTACACCGTAGGATCCTTCCGTTTTCCACACACCCTACGATTCTTCTTTTGCTTAAAGCTGAGAACAAGGATCAGTGACGTGGCATAATTCACATTTCTTCAATATTCTCACTAACGATTCGTCTTTCTCTCTTAGGTTGAATAATTGAGACGCCTCTTTCGTCTCTTTTGAACCCACGAAGAGCATCACGTATCAAGCGCACCTCTTTGTCTCTTCTTCTCCCCACAAATACATCTCCCTCTTTGACGTTTTTGTTCGCCATTCAGAACCAGACTCCGTTGATGGTGGAATCGGAAGGTTCTCGTGGCGTCGCTTTGGATCCAAGAATCAACGGGAACTAACTCTGTTTCGCTTCTCACTCACTCACATCGCCTGATTTCTCTCTCTCGTTTGCATCCGAAAATATGGTATGATACTTCATCTTGTTCGATCTAGGGTATATATACTGTCTCAGATCTATTGGGTTTTCTTAAAATTTTCGTTTGTGTCTCAGATAATCTTGGTGCTGCAAAATAATATCAGGTGTCTTTGTATTGTTTCTTACAACAACTCAGTAAACCTTGAAATAGAAATGTTTTCCGTTGGTTTTGTTTGTTAGTATTGTTGTGGCGTGTTGCTTGATATGTGATACATCCATTTCGTTATTGAGTTGTTTATATTCCTTGTTTCTTCTGTATGCATCTTAGATATCTCAGCTGCAAGAGGAGCTAAAAGAGGGTAAAAGAACAGCTAAGTGCTTCAGAAGCTTTGAAGCTGTGACCCATTATGCAGAAAGATGGTCAAAGGGTGTGTGGAGAGAATTCACAAGTTTAAATACAAGAATTATATGATCTTATTAATTATGTACTCTTACTTTGTAATATTGGTCTTTTGTATCATGGTTTAATATAAATATGTGAATAATATATGGCACTTTTCTTTTTAATATGATGTCAAACTATCCAAAAACGAAAATAATTATCTCACTAATTTGTAATATTGCATAATGTTATGAATAAGAAAATAAAAATGTAAATGCTATAGAAAAATACAAATTACCGGAATAAACTATAGAAACTATTACGTATATTGAATGCTATAGTAAAATTATAAAAATGCTATAAATAATACTATTAATAACAAAGTATAGCTGCTATTATAGTGTATACAATTGCATAGGAAAAGCGTTATCTTACGTAAAGACACTATAGCATGTCTAAAACTGCTATCGAAAGAGACGGACCTATTATCGCGGGCTATGTCAGAGCGCTTTCTACAACGCTATGATATCGTTAGATAGCGTTTTTCAGGTGCTAAGAATACTCGTTTTTCCTGTAGTGTGCATCTCTTCAGCATCGACTCATGGAAGACCTTGTGAAGTGCTCGCATAACCTCCGATAACTCCAACCGATATGCAACCGGGCCAACTCTCTCAACAATCTTCAACGGACCCAAATACCTCGGACTCAACTTAGTCTCAATAATGGATCTGTTCGGACCCCGCAATAGTGCCATCTTGAGATATACCCTATCTCCTGCACATACTTCCTAGCCAGAACCGTAGCTCCATCGGTTTTCTTAAGGGCTAGAAAATGCGCCGACTTGGTTAATCGATCAACAATGACCCAAATAGCATCCTTGGTCCGAGAAACAGGTAACCCAACTACGAAATCCATCGTAATCATATCCCACTTCCACTCGGGAATGGGTAAACTCCGCAACAGCCCACTCGGAACCTGATGCTCTGTGATATGCTCAAATTTACCCTGAGCTACTCTCTCAAATTAAGAGATCACTGTAGTACTTAGGGATCGAATCCACAAGGACTATGAAATACCCAATAAATCCCAGTAAAAGTATTATGCTAAATAAAGTATAATGTAATGAAATTGCAGTGAATAATTAAACAAAGTGTGAATCAATGGAGAAAAGCGCTAGGCATAGGGAAATTTCAGGAATCTTCAGAACTGTGATTAAATTGAATTATCAGGATTATAATTAAGAACCGTTCTAGAACTCAAACACAATTGTAAAACCTACCAGCTTCTGCCGCGTAAACTATCTATCCCTGAATCTAGAATTCCAAATTCCTTTGCTAATTTTAAGATCCAGACAAGCAGTAATGATCAGGTTCAATTTGTTCACAAAATCCTTAAATCAAATTCCTTTGCAGATAGGTATTTTGCTCACCTAAGATAGATCTAGCAATCAATTACACTTTCATGTCAATTAATAACCCTAAATCAGATTCTAGGTCGCGAATCTAGAATAAGCAGTAAGTTCAATCCTAGATAAAGAACTCTATCAATTAACCCTAATAAATCACTGGTTCAACAATTCCTGAGAAACCCTTGAAAACCCATAGCCTAACAAGGAAACTACTCAGACATGGTGAAAGAAACAATCATCATGATATGAATAGAAATCATTCAATATATTAAAAGTAGAGAACAAAGAGTATCAGAGATTAGAGAAAGATGATACAAGCTTCAGATAGAAAGAGAGTCTGCTGCTTGATGATCCCTAAAACTCTGATCTAAAACACAATATATAGCTAAAAACTCGTACAGGGACTAATGCTGAGATATTAGAAACTTCTGGGCAAAATTGTAAATCTTCCAAAATCTCTGAAGTTGTCCACATGTGGTGTCGATCGACACTCATGGCTGGTGTCGACCGACACCAAGTCACATATCGCTTCAAAACATGATTCTTCAATGCAACTTCTTTGTCCTTGCTCCAAAATCTCCCATATTCTTCACATTAGTCCTAAATGCATACATGAAGATAAAAGACTCTAATAGACTCTAAAAACACCAAAAAGACTCGATTAAAGACTATAATATCATGGTTAAAACCCATAAAAACCATGATATATCACTCTGCCTTCACTAACTGGCACACATCGCACTCTGCGACCCAGTTAGCAACATCCTTTTTCATCCCGACCCAATGATAATACCGTTTCAGATTACGGTACATCTTAGTCGCTCCTGGGTGAATCGAAAACTTGCTCGCATGAGCCTCACTCAGAATCTCTCGCTTCAACTCCTCATCCTTGGGTACACATACCCGCCCATGCACAAGAATAGTCCCATTAGCTGAGACATGATACTCTGAACCCTCAGCTCTGGAGGCCTTAATCAACTCTTCATCTTTTTCCTGAGCCAACCGAACCCTGCTCAAAAGATCTGCCTGATTAGTCGCCTCCAAGCCCAACGGTTCCTGAGATATAGCACACAACCTCAACGTGCTAATTTCGTACACCAAGGACTCCATGTCCCCCTCACTAGCTGAAGATACTCGCTTGCGACTCAAGGCATCTGCAACCAAATTTGCTTTACCAGGATGGTAGGCTATCTCCAAATCATAATCTGCCACTAACTCCATCCAACGTCTCTGCCTCAAATTCAACTCGGGCTGAGTGAGCAAATACTTTAGGCTCTTATGATCTCTGAATACCTGAACCTTCCCGCCATAAAGATAAGACCTCAAAATCTTTAAGGCAAACACCACCGCAGCCATCTCAAGATCATGGGTAGGGTAGTTGCCCTCATGCTTCCTCAACTGCCTCGAAGCATAGGCAATCACCTTTCCCCGCTGCATCAACACACAACCAAGGCCAACTCTCGAGGCATCCGTATACACCACATAAGGCTCACCCGGCTCGGGCAATGCCAACACTGGTGTACTCGTCAGCATCGTGTTCAGGTTTGCGAAACTCTCCTCACACTCTGGAGACCAAACAAAAGGAACATCCTTTCCTGTCAGCTTTGTCAAAGACTTAGCCATACTCGCAAAACCCTTGACGAACCTCCGATAATAACCTGCCAAACCAAGGAAACTCCTGATCTCCGTGGCATTCCTTGGCCTCGGCCAATCTCTGATGGCCTGAATCTTCTCTGGGTCTACTGAAACTCCCTCCTCAGAAACAATGTGACCCAAACATCCAATCTCCCTCTGCCAAAAGCTACACTTACTCAACTTAGCAAACAACTTATGCTCTCATAGCTTTTCCAGAACGACTCTCAGATGTTCCTCATGCTCCTCGGGATTCTTCGAATACACCAAGATATCATCAATAAAAATGATCACGAATTCATCCAAATACTCTTGGAACACGCTGTTCACCAATCTCATGAACGCGGCTGATGCATTCGTCAACCCAAAAGGAATCACCACAAACTCATAATGCCCATACCTTGACCTGAAAGCTGTCTTCCGGATATCCTCTTCATCAATCCGAATCTGATGGTATCCAGAAGCCAAGTCTATCTTGGAGAACCAAGTAGCCCCTCTCAACTGATCCAACAACTCATCAATCCGCGGAAGAGGATACTTGTTCTTCACAGTGACTCGGTTAAGTCCCCGGTAATCGACACACAACCGGAAACTACCATCCTTCTTCTTCACAAACAACACCGGTGCTCCCCACGGTGAAGTACTCGGCCTGATAAAACCCTTACTCAACAACTCCTCCAGCTGCTTCTTCAGCTCTGCCATCTCTGCTGGAGCCATCCTATACGGTGCCTTAGATATTGGCGTTGTTCCGGGTTCCAACTCAATCGTGAAAGGATCTGACCGTAACGGCGGCAATCCCTGCAGCGACTGAAACACATCCTGGAAATCCTGAACAACCCGAATATCTCTAACCTCCAGATCTCCAACGGTCTCAGGGGCAACAATGGTCACTAGATAATGATACGCATGTATTTTCATAGTTTTTAGTATGCATTTCTTTAGCATTTTGTGTATATAAGGTTGTTTAAAGGAGTGTTTCTTAAGTATTTTGTGTATATTGAGTCTTTTATAGTTTTAAGAGTCTAGGTTTGCATTTTGGACATTCTTCTGTGGTTTGTGCATGTATTTCAGGGATTCTGGAGCAGTGTGATGATGCACGAAGATCAAGGATCGAAGAGGAGACAAAGAACAGCTGGATCGGTCAACAACCGATCATCATGACCGATCAACTTCACCCTGATCGGTCAGCAAACGATCCCGAAGGACGTACGGAAAAAATGAATTATAAGCGTGAGAGGCAGCGATCGGTCAGCAACCGTTCACCATGACCGATCAAGATTGCAGCGATTGGTCAGCAACCGTTCACCATGACCGATCAAGATCGCATCGATCGGTCAGCAACCGATCACCGTGACCGATCGCCGACACCTTTTAGTGCGAATGCTTTCTCTTTAAAGGCAACTTTTTCCATTGTATAATAGATACGATTTTTTTAGATCTAAGACTTTTTTTTCTCTCTGCTTTTTCCTCTGGTTCTTCAGCTTTTCTTCATCTCTTTTCATCATTTGAACTTATGTTTTAAACCTTTTGTTGAATCTTTTTATAAAATCATCATTATGTCTTCATTCTCTATCTTTTCCATGGTTTACTTTTGTATTTTGAGCATGTGTGAGTAGTTGACTTTTGGGCTGTCGGTTTGGTAGTTCTAGGATGCTTTGATGGTTGTTTGTGATGTTTGATGGTTGATTTATGTTTTTGTTCATGTATAGAATGATTTTAATGCTTGAAATGAACTTGGAAAAGTGATTTCTCAATGTTTTGACCGTTTCAAACCCGGAAGGAGTTTAGAAACGTTTTGAACTTTCTATGCTTGCTTTCCTTTATCTTTGCCAATGGAAATTGAGTTTTAAGATAGGATTGATGATAATAATGAGTTGGTGTTTAATGTTTATAAATCATTCGGTTGCAATTGGGAAATTAGCTTAATCGATTGTTTTATAAAAGGATTAGTGTCATGGAAATGAACTAGTCTATTTAAGTGACTAATGTCATAGCATTTAATGTAAATTATTCATATATTTCATCTTCTATCATCTGGTCATTCATCCTTGTCACAATACCTTACCGATAGCCCATATTTACGTTTTAGGTTGTTAGTCTTTTGCATTCTACTTTTCCTTTGCTTTGCTTTGCATTGTTTAGTTTAAATTACATTGTTAGTCATATTTTAGGAATCAAGAACCATTTTATTTTGCTTAGATTAAGCGAACTTGTGTATTCCTAGTGTGTTGGTTCATTGCTCTCTGTGGATTCGATCCCTAAGTACTCAACGTACAAGGGTTATTTGATAGCCCCGAGACCCGAAAATCTCGCATATCAGATTGGCGCCGTTTCTGGGGAGCAATAGCAATTAGCCATTAGGATTTCATTTTTGGTTGAGACTAAGCTTTCTTTTATTTTGTTTTATTTCTTTTGTGATTACTAACTTTCTTTCAAGTGTTTGTTCTTTTTGCAAGGCGCAATCACAAGAGAGAAAGCATGGCTTCAGAATTGACTTCAATGTTGAAATTAATTCTAGAAGCTCAACAAAGAGAGATGGCTTGGGACCCTACAAGTCATCATGGTTTTGAAAGCTCATCCACTTATCATGAAGGTCTTCCTAATGGATACTCGTCTCAAGAATATCAATATGAGTATGGTGATGGATACTCTACTCAAGAGTACCAAGGTGAATATGGTGGATACTCATCTCAAGAGTATCAATATGGGCATGGTGAAGGATACATGGAGCATGAACAAGAGTATCATGAGAATCAAGAGTATCAATCTTGGAACATGGAGCATGAACAAAAGGCAACATACTCTTCCCAAATCTCAGATAAGGAAGAGATCTTCAACATGTTGAAGTTGGCATTGGAAAAACAAGAAGAATTCAGCGAGAGCATAAAGAATTGACGCACCAATTTTGGAGGTTGGTCTCAAGATGCTCAAGTTGTTGAGTCAACACATGTGGAGTCCATAAAAATCGAACTTACACAATTGATCGACGAAGAAGAAGAAGGAACGGTTGAGGAAACTTTTGAAGATCCTTGTGAAGATGATTCAGTTGTTGAGTGCATAGAGATCACAAGAGAGAGCACAACCCAAAATGAGCTCTCAACCAGAGAAGAGATGCAACAACATGATTCCAAACAAGAGTCATATGGAGAAACACTTATGGAGGAACAAGAGATTATCATTGAAGAAGCCTCCGAAGAGAATGAACCTAAATGCATTCATTCCACATACTCCACTTCAAGGTAACACAACTAATCCCTTTGTACATATTTTGTTATTTTTGTTTGCATTTTTATTCTCTCTTTGGATTCATCTCACACCGAGACGGTGTGATTTAAGTCCGGGGGAGAGGTCATTGTTATTTAACATTGTGTATTTTGTCTTATTTTCGTTCTTTTGAGTCTCATGCATTCACATATACTGCATAAAAAAAAAAAACATAAAAAAACATAAAAAAAAATCATATAGTTTTGCATCATTGAATTTTGTTATTTAGGATTGAGTCTAAAAGCATATAGGATTGCATAATGCATAGAGGACAATGATAGAAACCACTAAAAGTTTTGCTTGAACAAATTTTTGAAACTTGTACACTCTTGCTTTGATCTCTCTACTCTTAACTCATTGTCTTCTAATTGCTTATTCAATTTAAAATCAACCCCTTTGATATCGGACTTAAATGAATTTGATCTTCTCGCATATGGGCTTGTGATACAGAACCATGGTTCAAAGAAAACACTCGGGTTATCTTATCCACTTTTGCCACTCTCAAACAACCCGAGTGGCCATTCTCACATTTAGAATGGTTCCCTACCTTTCACCTTACCCATTTTGTTTTTCACCACTCGTTGTTTGATTGAGTGAGGCCTTTTTCTTGATAATGCTATTGTGTGTAAAATCTTGTAAGTATCGGGAACGACAAAGGTTAGCTTTCATTTTTAGCTAGTCTAAGTTGTTCAAAGAAAAGGGCTAGCATAGTGATGATGATCAATGGGAAAATGGTAGTTGGTTTGGGAATTATGATCAAGAAATAAAAAAAAATTTGAGATGGGAAATGAGAGTCAAGGAACCCTTGGTTAAGCAAATTCTAGAGAAGTACTTAAAAGAAAGACCCTAGTAAAGGAGAAGAAAAATAATCTCCATGTTTAAAAAAAGAGATAGAACAATAAGTTTAGGGTCAAGTAAAAATAAAAATATTCTCTAGAAGTTTGATGTTTTGGAAAAAGAAAAGAAAGTTCGATTTAGCCAAAAGAAATTTGGAGGTTTAATGTGCTTCAAAGAAGTAATAAGAACAAGAAATGAAATCACCATTCGGGTAGAATGCTTTGCTAGGAGGGTAGAACAATGAGAGCTTAACTTTGTATGCATAAATTGTTTCTAGTCTTCCTTGCTTTTGCATAACATATAGCATTCCATTTTCTTGAGAGTTAGTCACTTAAAAAGAAAATAAACCTCCTTGCACTCATATTTACTTGTGCTAAAAGCCTTTTCTCCCAAACCGATTGGATTTGATCACTTGCCCATTTGTGAGATCACACCTTGAGAAAGAGTAAATGAATGTGAGGGTTGGTTGAAAAGAGAACTTGTAAGCATAGGGCATTGTTGTTAAGAGAAAAGATTAGGAGTTGCGATAAGCCTTGAATGAGTTAGAGTTAATTAATTGTTTGTTTTTGCAACTTGTAAACTTTTGGTGTTGAGTCCCCATTTTCAAACCTCTCTTTCGGATTATCTTTCCTTGTTTGCTTGAGGACAAGCAAAAGGCAAGTCCGGGGGTGTTGATACGCATGTATTTTCATAGTTTTTAGTATGCATTTCTTTAGCATTTTGTGTATATAAGGTTGTTTAAAGGAGTGTTTCTTAAGTATTTTGTGTATATTGAGTCTTTTATAGTTTTAAGAGTCTAGGTTTGCATTTTGGACATTCTTCAGTGGTTTGTGCATGTATTTCAGGGATTCTGGAGCAGTGTGATGATGCACGAAGATCAAGGATCGAAGAGGAGACAAAGAACAGCTGGATCGGTCAACAACCGATCATCATGACCGATCGACTTCACCCTGATCGGTCAGCAAACGATCCCGAAGGACGTACGGCAAAAATGAATTATAAGCGTGAGAGGCAGCGATCGGTCAGCAACCGTTCACCATGACCGATCAAGATTGCAGCGATTGGTCAGCAACCGTTCACCATGACCGATCAAGATCGCATCGATCGGTCAGCAACCGATCACTGTGACCGATCGCCGACACCTTTTAGTGCGAATGCTTTCTCTTTAAAGGCAACTTTTTCCATTGTATAATAGATACGATTTTTTTAGATCTAAGACTTTTTTTTCTCTTTGCTTTTTTCTCTAGTTCTTCAGCTTTTCTTCATCTCTTTTCATCATTTGAACTTATGTTTTAAACCTTTTGTTGAATCTTTTTATAAAATCATCATTATGTCTTCATTCTCTATCTTTTCCATGGTTTACTTTTGTATTTTGAGCATGTGTGAGTAGTTGACTTTTGGGCTGTCGGTTTGGTAGTTCTAGGATGCTTTGATGGTTGTTTGTGATGTTTGATGGTTGATTTTATGTTTATGTTCATGTATAGAATGATTTTAATGCTTGAAATGAACTTGGAAAAGTGATTTCTCAATGTTTTGACCGTTTCAAACCCGGAAGGAGTTTAGAAACGTTTTGAACTTTCTATGCTTGCTTTCCTTTATCTTTGCCAATGGAAATTGAGTTTTAAGATAGGATTGATGATAATAATGAGTTGGTGTTTAATGTTTATAAATCATTCGGTTGCAATTGGGAAATTAGCTTAATCGATTGTTTTATAAAAGGATTACTGTCACGGAAATGAACTAGTCTATTTAAGTGACTCATGTCATAGCATTTAATGTAAATTGTTCATATATTTCATCTTCTATCATCCGGTCATTCATCCTTGTCACAATACCTTACCGATAGCCCATATTTACGTTTTAGGTTGTTAGTCTTTTGCATTCTACTTTCTTTTGTTTTGCTTTGCATTGTTTAGTTTAAATTACATTGTTAGTCATATTTTAGGAATCAAGAACCATTTTATTTTGCTTAGATTAAGCGAACTTGTGTATTCCTAGTGTGTTGGTTCATTGCTCTCTGTGGATTCGATCCCTAAGTACTCAACGTACAAGGGTTATTTGATAGCCCCGAGACCCGAAAATCTCGCATATCAGATAAGCCTCGTAACCCCTCTCGATCATTCTCCCTGCCTGAATGACCAATATTACGAGACTCCCGGAAGTTGGTCTCACTCCCTGATAAATCAACCTTTGCCTCTCCCTCTCGAATATTACACGCCCGCGTCGACAGTCTAGATGCGCGATGTACTTACTGAGCCAATCCATGCCCAAAATGACGTCATACAACTCCACTGAGCATATGATCAAATCCGCTGGCATAGACTCTCCGTCTACCTGAACATCCACGCCTCTAACTCGACCAAGAATAGATAGAAACTTCCCTCCCGCAACCTTCACAAAACCTAACGGCTCATTGGGTTCGCCTCGCAATTTGGCCTTCTCGGCCAATTCCGGAGTGACAAAGCAATGCGATGCCCCGGAATCGAATAACACATGGGATTCAACACCTCCCACGATTAAGGTCCCTGGACATACCCATGTGCCGAGAACCTTAACCACCCCTCACGGAGACAGAAAGTTTTATAACCGAAGGAATTTAACACAGATAAGTTTAAAAAGTACATGTGATCGGCCTAGAGCTCGGCTCTCCCGTCTCCGCGATGGAATACACCCGAGGCACAGGTGCTATCTGCCTGATCGGTGGTGCTGCGGTTGGGATCATCTGCAGTCCAGCACTTCGCTCATCTGCCTCCTCGACGGTGTAAATCTGAGGTGCCACTGCACTTTGCCTACTCGAAGGTGCTACTGCTACCCCTCCCTGCTGCAACTTAGGGCATTTGGGCTTGATATGCCCCACTTCCTTGCAATGGAAGCACACCTGAATATCTGGAAGGACCTCTCCCTTCTGCGGACAGTTGGCCACCCTGTGATCCATACTTCCGCACCCAAAACATCCCTGGCCACTCTGACTACTCCTCACAGGGCCTCCACGTCCTGCACTCCTTGAGGGATAACTCGCAATCTTGTGATCCTTGCTTCCACACCCGAAGCATCCTGGACCACTCTGAGTACCTCCAAAAGTGCCTCCCCACTTCCTCTTCTGCCCTACCACCTGCCTACTCCCCTTACTTGACCATGATTGCTGCTGCATCTTCTTGGCCTGGAAACTCAAAGTAGACAATGCTACCTCCTCCCTCAGACCATCCTCTATAGATGCGGCCAACTCAACCAACTCTCCTAATGTGCCAAACAACCTACCCATGCAACGGGTCCTCAACTCAGGCCGCAAACCTATCATAAACCGTCGCACTCGAGCCTGCTCACCCTCCATGACTCGGCCGGCATAAATGGAAAGCCGGTTGAACTCTGTCTCAAACTCCCGGACAGTCCGGTCCCCTTGAGTCAGATTCAAAAACCTCGCCTCCAACCGGTCTACTGCCTCCTGTGGAAAGTATTTGGAGTTAAACTGCTCCACAAAATCTCCCCAAGTCATCTCCACCTGACCTCTTCTTGCGACTACACTCGTCCACCACAGATTTGCATCACCATCCAAGTAATGAAGTGCCAAGTCAACTCGGTATCCCTCTGGACACCTACATGACTGGAAGTTCCGCTCCAACCAGGACCTCCACATATTAGCCTCCTCAGGACCGACACCACCCAGGAAGAACGTAGTGCCCATCCTCTGCATCTGCTCCATCATCCTATGGTAGGATGGGAGCTCCTCCTCAACCACAACTCTCGGCTGTGCCTCAACTACTGGTGGCACAACTGGAGCTTGTACCGCTACTCTCTCTGGTAACCGCTCCAACAGCAAGGTCAACAGATCCGCCATACGGGCATCTTGGGCCTGAGCATCACCTGCTACCACACCCGCAGCACCCGCTGGAACTCCAGCCTCACCGGCACTCTCACCGGCCACACCCTCAGACCCCAACGGACCCGTATGCAAATCTCCGCCTTGCTCAACTGTGGCACTCTGTGCCTCTCCCAAACCCACCACCGGAACATGACCTCGGCCTCTACCACGGCCACGGCCATGTCCACGACCACTTTGATCAAACCTTAACAACCTCAGAAGCCGGTTCAACAACAACTCGAACTTCTACGGTTAAGAATTTAACCGAACAAGATTAATCCATATTTAATTCTCAAAATTAAATAATGGCTAACCTCCTAACTCAACCAATTCCATGGTCTTGAGTTAACTTAAAAACAGTAATTCCTCAACTGAATTACTTTAATCCGCTTCACGGATTAACCCGACCCAAACCGGACACCACAGGTTAAATCACATAACATATTATGTGATTAAAACCTCGGCCCCAAAAGACTATTCCAAGAGTCTTTTAACTAAACACAACAAGCAATTTAAGCAACACAAAACAACTTACCGTGGAATCTCTTTAAAGGCTCGAAGAGGATGACCTAGGACTCCATACTCAAACAATTGACTAACTCACATAATCAATTCCCTAATGGTTTTGCCCATGCATCACCGTACCAAAAATTAAATTAAATCCAATTTAATTTTTCCTAACCCGTCCTAGAGCCGTAATTGCTCTGATACCAAATTGAAACAACCGCACTCGATTTTTTTTTTTAACATTAAAATATTCATAAATATCAATTATCACACATACACGACAATTTCAAATTATACCAATTCAACATTCATTAAGACTCGCTTATTAACATATACCAACAGTTATAATAACAACCGACACAACCCACGAGTCCTAATCATCCTCCTCCTCATAGCCTTGATTCCACGATCACACTTTATCTTTACCTGCATCAAACACACACAGAGATGCGTAAGTATTTCAACAAATACTTAGTGAGGCAATCCTCTCGTCTACAAGCTATACACACAAACGATTATTATTATTCAACTTATTAACCACGAAATACCGCAATAAATCAACCATCTCAAGAAACACTCGATCTAGATCCCCCATGAGATCATACAGCCTACAATCATGCAAACACATCAAATAACTCAAACCGTTCAGAAGCTTACGGTCCTGCACTCACCTTTAGCCACGCACGGAAATTCCCAAAAACTTCCCGAAATGAAAAGACTTCAATCCCCAAACGCGTGCCTAAACTCACGGTGATGACACAAGCTACGCTAGAGCCACGAAGCTACACCGTCACGGCAACCCATTCCTTCACCTCTAGCCTCACACGTCACAACTCAGCCACCAAGACTCACCTCCTCTTTAGCTCACCACGCCCACACACACACAGCCACAAGACTCACAAGCTCAGCCTCACTTGCTCTCCACGCTCACCCAGCACCCAAGCTCACCTTCCCCTTTTGCCTCCAACAAAACCAGCCTCACACACTCAAACTCTCCTCCTTTTCACACTCTTTTCTCTAACTCTTTTCTTTCTTTGCAGATGAAGAGAAGTGTCGGCCAAATGAGAAGGAAAGGAAGCTGATTCAGAATAATGGAGAGGGTGGGGCACTAGGCTAGCTTTGTAGGGAGTAGGTGTGGAAAATAGGTGCAAGCTAGGTGGGTGCAAAAATCTGATTTAATCAGATTAAAAATAATTGAGGTTTGGTCCCTGAACTTTCCAAAAGTTCCCGAACGGACCCCAAACTTCTCAATCGATCTCGCACACCCCTACGGAAAAATTGCGGCGTAATTTCCCAATTACTCCAAAAATTTCCGGAAATATTTTCCAGAGATTCTCCGCATAAATCCCGGTTTTAATTTCTGAAAACTCATTTTCGGAACACGGGTGTTACACATACATATTTGTAGTATGTTGTAAGGAGGTGATCTCTGTAACGTATCACTATGTTCTAAATAGGTGATCTCTGTAATGTATTACTATGCATTAAATATTTTTAAAATGGTTACCAATTGGAATTGCTAGTTGGAATTCTATTTGTAGTTGACGCATGCAAGTTTTGTTGACATTTAAATCAATCTTTTTAATTGGATTGTAGTTATTTCCAATAACTACAATAAATTTTATAATCTTAATGTTTTAGTGCAGAGAAGTGTATAATTGTCATATTAATGTTATATCTTAATGTTTTATGATAGGATTAAGAGTAGGGAGAAGTCTGACAGAGAAGAGGTCTCCAGAGCCTAGACATAAAAAGGTATTTGGAGATAGTGAAGACATTGGCGATATAAGAAAAGTGTGACAAGAAGATGATAAGAAGAAGAACAAAAAAAAGATAATAATATGTCCGAGTATGTTTGTAGGTGAACATTGAGAGAACTGAAAGCACGGGTAAAAACTGCCTCGACTCTTTATGAATCAAAAGACATTGGGAAGGCTCTTGAATTTGTTGATAAAGTTGTTCTTATCTTCTCCCCAGCTTGCTCTAAGGTGAATGTTCACTTCTTGATGGCTATTTTTAGTACCCATATGATCATCCAGTTTCTTATTGTTTTCACCGTTTAAATGAGAGGTGATGAACAAGCTAACAGCAACAAAATGGATAGCAAAGGAGATCAGGACAAATGTGAAAGAGAAGTTCTAAGAACAGATGGTGAAGTCATCCGAAATTACTTATTATATAGCAATGGATTAAAAACAATCATGATTGCGGAAGCTCGCGCAGATCCAACATATATGATACTTCTCGAATCGATCATATATCACTATGATTAGTAAGTTAAAAAAATGATGTTAAGAAAATACTTTATTGATATACACTTCTCCCAAAAAGGTTAAAATTTCATTCAGACATATTTTAGTGCTTCTTCAAGTAGAACAACTTCAGAAATAAGTATAATACACAATCTTGACGAGATATTGTTTGTAATTTTGTGAGAAATTGATAGGATGTAATTCTATTTATTTTTCAGAATTTTATTGGTGTCCCTGAAGTTTTTGATTTTGTTTGCATGAGATGCCACAAATACTCTTAGGAAATTCTATTAATTTAACCTGATGGTTAGTTTTCTTAAATTTTTCTGAGGTTCGTTAATATCATGTATCTTTTGTGTGTATCTTTGCGGGTAAATGTCGGTGTACCTTTCATGTTTTTAGGAATACTGTGGATAAATTGAAGATATTTATATCATGGAATAAAAGAGAAATGACATAATTTGAAAACAACAAAAGAGATATAGGTATATGTGACATTAATCTTTCTTCGTAAACGTTTGTTATGTTATTTATACCGTGGTATTATTATACATTCGCCATGGCGAATGTAATAATGACTTTACTGAAGATATGGTTGAAACAGAAGTATCCGAATAAGACATATCCGATGGTGTTGTTGAATCTGATATCGATGAGGAGGATGGTGACGATATGGAATGTGGGAACACTTATGATGTGTCTGATAATAGTGAAGACGATGTGGCTGGCGATGAATTGGGGGTTGACGATAAGAAAGATGAATATGAGGAAATGGATGACTTTGAAGATGGAGCATATCATACTATTTCTTTTGTCCTCCAGAATACTCACTAAGTCTGGTTTGTTATTATTTAATTAATTAATTATTTGTTCTGCCGGTTTTGATGGATCTTATAAACTGCTAGCTATTAAGTAATATTATAATGTATGTAGGGGTCTTCGTCTTCGTTGTGATCTTCATGGGTGTTTCGCGTTCAAGTTTGGTGAGTTTTATAAGGCTAAAAGACATAGTGATGTGTATTGTGTACAACGATGGGTTGCCGTTGAGTTTTATGATGGTATGTTGATTTTTTTTTTCTCTAATGTCGATTTTATTTTAGTTTGTAAGTGTGATTTCTTGGTTACAGGTGTAACAAGCATCTCTTTGACTGATTGTACTCAAATGGATGTAAGGCTTGGTTGATTGGCATCTTGACTTATTTTAATTATTTAAATTATTTTTATGTTTTTAGTTTATTTAAATGTTGTCTTTTATATTTAAATTATTATAAACTTATTATTATATGAGGTTGTTTTATTGTTTTGTGTTTCTTATTAGTAGTCTTCTTTATTATTTAAATTTTTTGTTCAACTACTCCCGTTTAATATTGTATTTTTATATTTCTTATATAATTTTAATTTGTTACCAAGATTTTTATAAAAAGTATATTATTAGTCCATTTGTTACGTTCAAATTTACCGTGATTGTGAGTATCCGTCTATAGTTTGAACTTAATGAACTTATGATATTATAGTTAATCAAGAATTTTATATGCTTTGTTTAAGAGAATCTTGTATATATAATGTACATATATATATGCCAATTTACTTATCGGACTGCTGAAATACAATACTCTATTACTTGCGTCGATGCCACATTATCTGACATTCTTAAATCTTATGATTGCTTGGAACACTACATGTATTTTTATTCTTTAATGTTCCTACATTTATAGTGGCAATGATGTATCTTTATGTTGTTTGAACTGTTAGAGTCTCAATGCTATTGCTTGAAAGAAAAATAAAAATAAAATAAAAAATAAGACTAATTTTAGTAACATCCGATTGTATTCCTCTGTATGGACTTTCTAAGTTTATTTCTTTCTTTATATAATTCCACTCTCTGCTATGGCAAGAAAGTATGTATTTTTTTATATCAGAATAAATGATTAGATTGATAATTTTATTTTTAAAGTTAACTTTGTTATATATTCCAAAATATTCATTATTATCTGTCGATATTTCTGTGAAAATTACTATTTTTTCGAGTATGTTAATCGTATTGTTAGTGTTATGGTAATTATCCATATTTTGTTGCTTATTTTATACGTTATATAACTTATTATCTTTATTATATACTTATATGATAATAATCTACTATATTCATGCTCTCTGCAATCCGATATTTATATATCTATAATATTTTGCTGCTTAAGTTTGACATATTCTAAATGCAAAGGGATATTTTCAAGACGGTTATTTCTATACAATTGTAATATTTTGAATGAACAAAAAAAGGGAACCATAATAAAAAGAGGTGTATTTGAATGGAAAAAAAGGAAAATAAAATAAAATAATGGGGACTCTCAGTAGTCTAACCCTAGATTGTTTTATATATAATATATGCATTGTTCTGTTTTGTAACTTATGCAGCTTTTCTTGCTAAGTCATAAATAATGTCGGGTATTAAAAAAAGAGTAGTTCATACGTTCTTATCAGTGATCTCAAACCCATCAGTGTTCACAATTAAAGTTTGTATACTAAGGTTGTGGAAGGGTTTTCAGAGGGATTCCGAAAGCTCTATTGAGATGGTGTTGGTTGACGAATATGTGTGTTTTGTATTATTTGTCTATTTCGTGATGTTAGGGTCGCTATGTTTGGCTGATAATGTTATTGTTAATATTTTTTTTTGTTTTTAAATAACTCAAATTTTATGTATTATCAAGGGAACAAGACTTCATGCAACTGTTGAAGATAAACTTGTTTAAAAGTTGAAGATAAACTTAATGAAGGAGATGATGTTATTGTGAACACATTCCAGTTTTCTAAATATTCTGGAGATTATTGACCGAATGATCTTGCTTTTAAGATATTGTTCTATCGAACAACGACGGTCGTTCCTTGTAGGGGTTTTCCAGAAGAAATACCAGAAAATATCTTGCAAATTTTGTAGACATCTTGTCTGGGTCTCTTGTTAAAAGCGTCTTCATAGGTATTCGATTGATAACTATATTTATTTGCTTACTATGCTAATTGTGTTTCTTTAGTTATTTATTTTATAAATTCATAGGTCTTATTATTATTATTATTATATTTTGGTAATGTTGAAGATGTGATCGATCGGATTGTCAATATTGGGCGTATGGAAGATATTCAGATCAGAGGAAAGAGTAGTAAAAAAATTGAAGTTGAGCTCCGGAACACTGAGTGAGTTGGTCTTTTGTTTTTCGGTTTTTTTTTCATTCGGTTAATAATATGGTCATTTGATTGTTTTTTTTATATTCATATATGTTTTGTATTTTTAATTTATGTAGTGATATTCGTTTGAGTTTCACTATTTGGAGAGATTATGTCATGCAGAATAAGGACTATACTGATAAAAATAAGTCACTTTATGTGGTGTGTATGGTCAGATTTGCTCAGATCAAGGAGTGGAATAGTATCTTATGTTTTTATAATTGTTTATGATCTTATCATTTTAAATTTGTTTGAATATTGATCTTCTATTTTAATTGTTTTTGTACGTAAAATTTCTGGTCCTTTGTTTTCAAGTGACTTGAGTGTGTCTAATTCTTTCGGTGCATCTAGATTTTTTTTGAATCCCTGATTTCTATTTATGCAGAACTTTATTTCAAAGTGAGATTAGTTTTGTATGAATATATGTTTTTTTTGTTTTTTTTTTTAATTCTATCGATATTCTAATTATGTCATACTGCACATGTTCTTTTATATGTATTATGGTAGTTTTATTTTGTTTACTTATTATTTTTTCTGTACCGTTGTTACTTATTTGTTCTTTTATTTTTAATTTTTTTTTTTTAACCTGTACATTGCCTTCTGATAATATTCAGTTGACAAACAATGATGTTGTGCTTAAGTCGATGGGTTCGTCTGCTTTTTTTCGTGAGGAGTTTTTGGTTAATAATACGAAGAGTTCTTTGAATAGTATTTTTGAATCACATGAGGTATTTTACAGGTGGTAATCCTATGTGTGTTTTTGTCTATGGTTACTATATAATTCTTGATATATTGAAATTCTCTGTATTAGGAGGGGAGGTGTGATATTGTAGCCAGTGTTAGTATGGTTGATACTACACAGATATGGTATTATATTATATGCAAAGAGTGTAGCAAAAATGTTCATCCATATCCCGAGGATTCTAATGATGATGGAAAGCCACTATTGTACAGTTGTGAAAATTGTGCAAAATATGTTACTGATGTTGTCTTCAATTGAGTTATTGTCGTGTTTCTGAATTTTTTTTTTGTTTTTTGTTTTTAGTAATAATAACACAAATTTGTTTATGATTATATTGGATACAATTATTTGTTTTCTATGGAGTGTTTATCCTATTCATTATTAAACTGCAGGTATCGCCTTATTTTGTGGGTTTTTGATTCGATGGGAACAAAAGCAAAATTTGTTTTGTTTGATATGATGGCCCATCAGCTGCTTCATATGAGCGCTTATGACCTTTCAAAGGAGACTAACGAGGTATTGTTATGGATTTTATGGCTTGTGTGTCATATGTTTTTAGTTTGTTATACATTGTTTTGTTATAATTGTATTATTTGTTCATGGACCTTTTGCAGGTTGATGGAACTGTTCTTCCTTCGTGTATTGAGGATTTGGTCGGTAGGCGACTACTTTTCAAAGTTGTTATAGGATCTGATAATATTAAGAGCAGGAAAGCACATTTTGTTGTTCAGAAATTTTGTGATAAAGAAGACATAATTGAAGAGTTTATTACTGTGCTGTCTTCAAAGGTTTTTTTTTTTTAAAAAAAATTGAATTCTGGTATATTTATAATATTAATATTTTAATTTGATTTGCTATTCTTAAATTAATATTGTGTTTTAGGTTTCTCAAATGCGTTCTACTAATAAAAGTTCCGGTGATAACTCAGAGGTTGCTGATGTGTCATCTTCTACTCCAACTTCGAAAAGTTCAATGACGAGTCATCGCAAAGAGTCTTATGGGCGTCCTAATGCTAAGAAGATTAAGCTCGAGGGAATGAAACATGAGCAATTTGTGGTTGTTGATGATTAGTTTGTTTCCATGATAGATTAATCCTTATGAGGCTTTGGTTTTTTTCTTTTATGTTCCTTTAGTTTCTTGGTTTTATTTTAAATTTAATTTTTGTTTTTATTTAAATTCTGTTTTAATATGTTGTTGGGTTTTTAACGATTATCGTAATCAAATTAATTATTCTAATAATATTATATATTTGTTATTATTATTCGGTATTTGTATATCATATTGTTTCCCTTTGATGTATTAGTTTAATCTTTTAATAATGGAAAACACTTCTTCTGTATTGTTTCCGTTGTGTTTGTCTTACGTATTAAACGCGGTTATAGTGAGATTATATGTGATTTATGTTTGTTTGATGACTTATGACATGATTTCGAAAATGTGATATCCTTCGGGTATGACATGATTTTGTGTTAGGTACCCTTGAAAAAAATACTTTTGTTGATGAATATAAAATGGTGAAAATGAAGTCTTTTTATCATTGAGTTGTTTTTTGAAAAAACAAATATTTTTTAAATCTCTTGATCGGTTATGTATATTAGTTGTGCATTAAGGTTTTATGTTTGTTGGATATATCATATATACTTAAATATAGACATGATTATATAATTTCGTCGTTGTTGGTTATATTGAAAATATTATTTTCTTATTAAATCCTTGCGATAAAATGTAAAGCATTTGATATATATTATTTTTTGGTATATATTCTAAAATCTAATAACATATATTAAGATAATTTCTAATATTACAGAAAGAAAATTGTGTACTAGACGATTAAAAAATGTTAATGTGTTTTGCAGAAAAATTTATCTTTTCTGCTAATTAACGAGGAGGATTTTGTTCATTTCGTGGCGTCTGAATCCGAATCGGAACATGAAGACGATACATATGAGTTGAATGTTCCAACAAATATTAAATTTGAATCTATTGATGATGCTGATGTAGATTATGGCGCTTACGGTATATAATCTGATGCTGATGAATCGACTAACGAATCGTCGGGACGTATTGGAAAGGACAATACCACTGCTTCTGTTGTTTCGGGCTTAAAAGCTAATGGTATGTTTCGGGTCTTGATTATTTTTTATTTATTGTTTGTCTCTTTGAAATTTTGTTTTTATATTTTCCATCTTTTCTATTTTGCCTTCCCCTTCATTTATCTATATTTGTATATTCACATTGCCTGATATCATTTAAGTGTATGAGAACCTTAAATAATTTGGTTGTTTTCCTTTGTTAGTATTAAAATCTATTTGTTTATAATTATCCTAGGTTATTATGATGATGTTGGTCCTATTTATACTTGTGAACATTGTGGTGCTTATATGTGGTATGGTGAACGGATAAATAAAAGACGTGTACGTGTTCCACCGGTGTTTACAGCATGTTGTAAACATGGTAAAGTAACACTACCTCTTTTAAAGGATCCACCGAAGACATTGCTTGCTTTGTTTTATAATGACGACTAGATTTATACCTGCGGTATACCGCGAGTCAATTATTTTAATATAAATTATAGTTTTTGGTTATTTACTATTTATAAATATTTTTAGTTGTTCGTATAATTTTTTTATATTTTTCGTGCTTTTTTAATTTCTTTATTGTATATAATATATTTAATGTGCTTTAAACATGAAATTTTTTTATTTCTATGTAGCAATAGCAAATTACCGATATTTGAATCAAACCTAACCAAATGAATGATGTTCTTTACTCTCATTAAAATAATTTAGAGCTTCCTACAAAAAAAAAATTGAAACAATCCTACCAAATTTGATATTAAATAAATCAGAATTTTTTTAAAAAATCTTAACCAAATGAAAACCAATACAATTTCCAATCTTATGTATAATTAAATTCAACTACATAAATAAATATCCTCATTATATTTTAAACTTGAAGAAAATGTGATTCTAAACTTATTTATTCTAAATTCACTTTATTTTTGGAATTAGTTCAATATTGAAGAGATATACTATATTTTTTAGTATATATATTTATGATTAATTATCCAACACTTCTGTTAGACATGCTCATTTTAGGACGGAAATCTGTCATGTCCCGCATCCGTCGAGAACTTTCCATCTTGTACACAATCCCATTTATATAATTACTTGATTTAGATTTTATTATTTTAGTTCAGCGAGTAAGACACTGAGTAAGAAAACATGATAATCATGTATAGATTTTACCAACCCGCTGATCATTGTTTTAGATTATTTTGAATCTTATTTCTAAACAAAATAAAATATCTTTAGTGCATTTAATAATAACAAACTAACACATATAAATTATTATTTGACCCACGGTAACACACAAAAATTAAAAATTTATATTAAAATAATTGACTTGTGGTATACAACGGGTTCAAATCTAGTTTTATTTTAAAATTAATATTAAAAATTATTGTGGTTTGTTGTTAGGATTGTAGATAATTACATATCCAAATATAATTTGGATCAATTTAAAAGTTTGCTTTTAAATGATCTCCATTTTCTATATTTTTAAAAATTTCATACAGTTTAAATATTAATAATTATTTTCAATTATTAACTAAAAAATCAGATTAAACCGAATAAATTTTTGAAATTTGGACGTTTGATAAGTTAAATTTCCTGCTCATTCGTATTTAAAATTTTTATTTATTTATTTTCAATAATATGACTCTAAACCACTGTCCACAAATTTTAGTCAATGTGAGATGTTTAAATTATTTAAACTAAAAACCCGGATCAAACCGAATACATTTTATAAATTTGGATGCTGGTAAGTCAAGTTTTCTGCTCATTCGTATTTAAAATCATTTTGGTCTTTTTATAATAAGACTTTAAACCATTGCCACCAAAATTTAGTCAATTTGAGATGTTGAACACACATTTTTTTCTTCTTTAATGGAGTAATATATGTTCATTTAAAAAAAATTTAATCACAATATATACAGAAAAATATAAAATTTTAATAATTCTATGTATTATAATTATAATTCAAAATAATTTGAAAATAAGTAGAAAAATCATGATTCGTACTATTAATATTGTAATATTAGATAAAAAATGATGAAGAGGAAAAAGGAAAAAAAATACAAAGGTATGTTTGGATATAAAGATTTAATGATTTCCTTTTATTTTAACTTGAATAGTGTTTGGAAACACCCCTAAGATTGTGTATTTCTTCTTTAATTGTGTAATGTATGTCCGTTTAAAAAAATTTTAATCACAATATATGCAGAAAAATATATAAATTTTTAATAATTATATGTGTTATATAATAATTTAAAATAATTTAAAATAATTTGTAACAAATATCATAGGAGAATCATAATTCATACTATTAATGTTGCAATATTAGATAAGGAAATAAATGATGAAGAGGAAAAAAAAAGATACAAATCATGTTTGGATACAAAGATAAAATTATTTCTTTTTATTTTAACTTGAATAGTGTTTGGAAACACCGTATAAGATTTTGTCTTTTTTAATAGTTTAGTAGATTCGCTGAGTAGGCATTTCGGTGAATTCATTAGAGCTTATAATATGATGTTCTCCTTTACGTCTCTCGGTGGGCATGCCAATCATTCAATAAATAACTGGTTGGGACCTTATGTCTTTCAATTAAATGGTGAGTTTTATCATTGTATTGGTGATATTCTACCAGCTAAAGGTGTAGCTCCGACTTTTTCACAGCTTTACATATATGATACTTTGAATGAGATATCGAACAGACTGGATGCATATGGGTAAACATTGATTCTTTTATTTCCCTTTTCCTTTATTTCTCTTTTCCTTTATTTTTCGATTAATTTATTTATTTATTATGATTTTAAAATTTTAATATGTTTTATTTTTATCTATCTTTTGTTATCGTATTCAGGAATGGTGCGTGCGGTAAA
Source organism: Barbarea vulgaris (assembly GCA_963667165.1). Taxonomy (NCBI): domain Eukaryota; kingdom Viridiplantae; phylum Streptophyta; class Magnoliopsida; order Brassicales; family Brassicaceae; genus Barbarea; species Barbarea vulgaris. The sequence goes on along the minus strand of OY763891.1, from coordinate 14,854,495 downwards.
CAGCTTCGAGAGCAGGTAGTTAAGCAGTTGAAAAAGATGTTGGATACTCATAATCCTCATGTCGGAGCCTTTAGAGTAGCGGCTGAGAAAATCGCTTCGTCCGAGAATACCGATAATCTGTGATTGGTTCTTACATCTCAACGAGACTCTGATTGAAGGTTACATAATGTACCATCTGCAAATGAAGTTGCTGCTCTTGCGTAATGTTGTTGTTGATATTAACATGCTTTCTTTTTTCTTTTTCCTTTTTTTTTATTAACACAGGTGAAGAAAATATTTTTTTAGTTCTGATACTATTGAAGTGTCTGATTCCAGTAATAAACATCAGCTTATGTATCCAATCGAGTTTTTAAATAGTATCAAGATATCTGAACTGCCAAACCATAAGTTGGTATTGAAGAAGGGTGTTCCTATTATAGTCCTAAGAAATATTGATGCTAAAGCTGGTCTTTGTAATGGTACGAGGTTACAAGTCATTCAAATGGTCGATCATGTTATTCAGGCAAAAATTATAACTGGTACCAATGTTGGTAATATCGTCTTGATACCTAGAATGTTTATGACGCCATCCGATGGAAAATTTCCTTTCCGTAAGAAGCGTAGATAGTTTCCAGTGGCCGTTGCTTTTGCTATGACCATTAACAAAATTAAAGGGCACATGCTATCTAGAGTTGGTTTATACTTGCCAAGGTCGGTGTTCTCGCATGGGAAATTCTATGTTGCCCTTTCTAGGGTGACGTCTAGAAGTGGACTGAAGATGCTTATTCTAGATAATAATGGAAGGCCAAAAAAGACGACTTTGAATGTTGTTTACAAAGAAATCTTTCAAAACATTCTTTACTTTATCTTTTATCAATAAATCTGAACCTACCTAAATGTCTTTGTTATATATTTTTTTATTATTCTTTATTTATATTCGTTCTGCAATAATGGATTATGTTTATATTTTAATTTAATTATAAGTATCATGTTTTACTTATATTTTTATCTTTTTGAAAGAAACAAAAAAAAAAGAGAAATTCTCTCAAATAGCACCAAATGATGTTTGTGTTCCACAATTAGCACATATTTTTATTTAGGACAAAAATAGCATTTTATAAAGTTCATAATTTATTTTTTGAGAAATCCCCTCGAATAGCACCAAATGATGTTTTTGTTCCATAATTAGCACATATTTTTATTTAGGACAAAAATAACATTTTATAAAGTTTATAATTTAATATTTTTTTGGGTTGATTATATTAGTATTTAGGGTATAGTTTTTAGGAGGTAGGGGGTAAGATTTAGGGTTTAGGGTTTTCTAAACCCTAATCCCTAAATCCTAAACCTTTAAAATGTGAGCTTAAAAATATCCATTAATAAAAATGCTATTTTAGTCTTAAATGAAAATGTGTGCTAAATATGTCACAAAAACTATAATTTGTGCTATTTTTGAGAATTACCCTATTTTTTTTGTTTGGATTAACTATATTAGTATTTAAGGTTTAGTATTTAGGGATAGGGGAAAGATTTATGGTTTAGGGCTTAAGGTTTAGGGTTTTCTAAACCCTAAACCATAAATCTTAAACCTTAAAAATGTGAGGTTAGGACTATCGTTTAATAAAAATGATATTTGTGTTCTAAATGAGAATGTGTGCTAAATATGTCATAAAAACTATATTTTGTGCTATTTTTAAGAATTGTCCAGAAAAAAAAATGATAGTCGTACTTGCAGATTATGAGATGATAATAATCTAAGTAATTTTAATTGCCAAAAAGATTGATTATATATTTGATCAAACAATCAAGAACCGTACAACAATGTTTTATATCCAATAATATTATTCAATTTTAATATTACTCTAAAATTGGTTTCGATGATTTATTGAAATTTATTTTATTTGATATATTCCAAATATAAAATCTTTGTGTTATTAATTTTACCTAACAGTATTGTTTAGTGATATTTTTTAGTTGAACGTGTACATATTTTAATTTTGCAAACAGTGATTTTTATGTTATCATTTTTCATTAATTATGGTTCAGAACTCTCCGACCCGCGCGAGTGCGCGGGTGAAATACCTAGTTAATGATTAATTAGCATTTTGTTTAGCACATATTCCAAAGGGACTAGTATTTTTTAGAATTTTGAATTGGGATTTACACCTCCCTTTTTATATTTTATTATTATAGGAGTAGAGGAAATGTTTTTTCTAATATTTGGATTGATAAGTTTGAACTAGTTTAGACTGTTATGATGTTTATAGGATTTTGTTATATATTGATTACCTAGTGAGGTAAAGAGATAAGTTTGAACTTGTATTGTTTAGAGATATGATTTGGGAGTTTTAGAGAGAAGATTAATGAGTTTTTTAGTTTAGTAAGTTGATTTAAGTTTAAGATAAATATGTGGAAAATGTTGAACACAAGTCTTAGTATGAATATCTGTTATTATTCTATTGGTGAGCTGAAAGTTATTAATTGGGCGTTGAAAATTATGTTGTACCATTCGTTCATGTAATCTTTGGGCGTTAGAAACTAAGATGTACCAGTCATTAATGTAACACTCGGGCGTTAAAAACTATGCAGCACCATTCGTTCATGTAACGCTCGGGCGATAAAAACAATGTCATACTATTCGTTTATGTAACGCTCTAACGGTAGAAATTATGTTTCTACCCTTGGTTCATATAAAACCATTGGAAATGCGAGCATGGAGGACACGTGGAAGTGGACACTTGTCACTCATGCCATATTTAAGGGAAGATTCTTCATATTTATCAATTATGTTATGTTTAAAGCTGGATTTTTTCAGTTGTTAATTATTAATTATGCATTCATCTTTGGGCTGGGTCTGGGCCCAAGCAGGACAAGCCATTACTTGTGGCCCTCAGTGTATAAAATAATATTTCAGCCCCATTTTCTGTAGAATCTTCATAATCTTGTGGTTAAAAGATTGTTTCTACATTTAAACATCACGAGTTCAAACCCAACATTATGCAAATTTTTTTATTATTTTTTTTCTAACAAATTAAAATGGTCCATTTTTATTTTTTCTTGCTTGGGGCCTTCTCAAACTCAGGACCGGCCCTGTGACCTTACTTTGATGGACGATTGAGATTAACTTTAAAAAGTATCATATGAGGAATTTGGTCCTCTTTCCATCTACAAATACTTATTTTTATTTCTTCATAAAAGGGGAGAAAAAGTTATAAAATCATCCAAAAAATGAACGCATAAAGAATAAAGTTATAAGCTATAACTGATGAAAAGAAGATTTTGAGGCCTCTGGAGTTGTCTACCTCAGAAAAAAAAAACAGCTTTCTAAAAAACTGCCACATCAGCTTTGAAAAGTTTTCTAAAATAATGCTACGTCAACACACCATTTTAAGAACAAATATTTCCAGCATGAATTCAAATCGAATAAGCCCATGTCAAATGATGTTAATGTAGCCTAAAAACGTCTTCAGTTTTAACACCCATACACCCAATATTAGTCTCACTCATCTAAAAACCTAAAACAAGAATGTCAATTTTATTTAAAAAATTAATAATAATAATAATTGCCAAAAATGATAGTCATCCCTTCGGCTTCACCGTTTCTCATATCGTCTCCACCAGCTCAAACTGAATCGATTCACTTTTCTTCTAAAACAAATACGTCGTCGTTATCAAATCTCACAGCCTTTCCACTTTGTCATCTTCACTCCCCCCCCCCATTTATTCACACCAATTGACAATGAAGGAAATTAATGGCCACTACCTTCCAAGTCATAACCTCTTAAACCACTTAACTTAGACATTTTAGACAACTCAGAAACAAAAACCCGTATAGTGCGGGTACATACCTAGTATACTATAATAAATTTTAATTCCTAACCATTTTACTCGTTCACAAGTAGACAAATTCTATTGAATATGAAATGTTGTGTTGTGTTGTCTTATTTCATATGATGAGGATTACATAGCTATATATAGTAGAGCTACATAATCATATAATAAATGAGAGAATCATACATTTGGTGAGAAGAATATATGAGTGATAGTAGTGATTGAGTAATCATAGGAATTGTGATTTTACTCTTTCTTTAATACGCCCCCTCAAGCTCAAAGGGTGATGGAGTGATGCGGAAGTGACGGCTTGAGGTTGACCGTTTTGTTACACTTAAATATATATATATATATATATATATGTTTTCTTGTGAACGACCATTAAAGACTATTTTTTTGTCATGTAGAAATTTATATTGAAAGTTAAAACAACCAGAATACAAAGCCGGCGAAGATAATTAAAATCCCTGGAAACAAAGTCGACAGAACACAAGCGTTCTTCGAAGATAAAACCCTATGATAGGGAATCAAAAGAAACTACAAAAGCCAAACGAACTAAGAGACAAAAGGGATCGAAATCTGTAAACGGGATAGACCAGCAACCAAATTAAACTCCAACTAGGCCAAGAAACCAAAACCTGCAAGCATTCAAACTAAACTGAGACCCTGGGAAAGTAACAAACCGAGGAAGCCAACACATGCGGCCAAACGATTAAAAAATCCTCCTATAGTGATGAATGACTACCTCCCTAATAAAGCAAATATTCATAACTCGGCAAGATAACAACACAGATCGTACCACAAACAAATTTACAAGTGCAACGATGTCGGAAAACAAATTTTCTACACCTAGATAGAAGCCAAAGAGCAAAAACAGATCTCGAACAGATACGATAAGTAGAGACAAAGAGTGATTCAAACTACACCGGAAGATTATAAAACATTTAAAACTCGAATCTCCAAAATAGTCTTCGTATTTTTCCTCAAGCTTCCTAATTTCTTATTCAATTAAAACGACAGCGTTTTTATTAAAGAAATAGCTCATGCGTGTTGGGCCGATTAAGGGCCGAACCATTAAACTCACTCAATTCAAATAAAAAGTACCGAGTTGATAGATCATGAGACTAACGATTTGACAGATAACAGAAAAAAAAAAAAAAAAAAAAGTAGAAAACTTAAGAGCAAAGCCTTCTTCTTCCTCTAACCAATCTCAACAATCAACCGAAGAGACCAAAAATGGCTGCCAATTTCTGGAATTCGTCTCACTAGTAAACAGTCTTTTCCCCTTTTACCTTCAAATTTTTACTTCTTCTTCTTCTTCTCTATATACATAAATTTTAATTTTAATTTCAATTTTTTGTTTAATTGCGTTTGTTTGGAGTACAGCAAACAGCTTTTAGACCCAGAAGAAGTTGATGTAGTTCTTGATAAAGAACGTGGAATCTCCATTGATGATTTCAAGCTCATCAAGTTCCGTATGTCAAATCGTACGAAATCTTCCTTTTAATTTTTTTTTTTTTTTTTTTTTTTTGTAGTAGTAGATTTTGCATCTTTGGAAACTGATTTGTGTGAATTTTTTAGAAATTGATTAGAGAAAGTGTTTGTTTTTCTATTGCGTTAATAATGTCTGTTTTGTTTATTTATTTTTATTGTTGTTTTCAGATATAATGAAATTGGCTCAGAGCATTAAAGTGAGGCAAAGGTTGGTTTTTTATTTTGCAATTTGTGATCCAATTTTTGCTAAAATCAAAAATTTAAGTTTTGTATTGTCTTAATCATCATTTCTATTGTTGGTTCTGTGGAAATAATTAGCACTATATATATAATATCTGTTGTAACCGGGGAATTTTATCTGAATCTTCTTATACTTATGTAGGGTTGTAGCTACCGCAATTACTTATATGAGACGGGTTTATATAAGGTATGCTAATGTTTATATAGAAAAAAAATGATGTCTTATGTTCAAAAATCAGAAACTACATAGCAAAAGTTTTCAATTTGTAGCCTCTAATATCTTCCTTTTGACATTAAACTGTTTCAGAAAGAGTATGGTTGAGTTTGAGCCTCGTCTTGTTGCGCTTACGTGCTTGTATTTGGCATCTAAAGCTGAAGAAAGTATAGTGCAGGCTAGGAATCTTGTTTTTTGCATCAGAAAATTGTGTAATATCTTCTACTTTGTTTTTGATGTTCTTTTAAACTTTTCACTTTGCTTAATTATGTATGAGATTCTCTTGACATATCGATAACGATGTTTATATGTTTGCAGATCCTGATGAGTATAAATATGAACTAAAAGATATATTAGGAATGGAGATGAAAGTCTTAGAAGCACTTAACTATTATTTGGTTGTGTTTCACCCTTACCAGTCATTATCTGAGTATGTACACTCATCTCTTTTATCTTTCTTTCATAAGCAATATAGATTTGAAGCTGTGTTTCGTATTTTCTGCGGTTGCAAATAAAGAAGAGATGATTGGAAAGTGTAAATGATAATACATGTAAAAATTTGCAGTTTTCTCAATCAAGTTTTTTGTATCTTTCATTTTACCATCGAAATTTTTGGACCATATTCCTTCTTGATAGTTTTGTGTGCCTTGATGGTATCTAAATCAATATATCTCCCTATCATGGAATTGAATTTATTGTAGATAAAAAAATCAACATTCACTTTTAAGAACTCTTCTTTTGATTTCTCAGGTTTTTGCAAGATGCTGCAATAAACGATGTAAATATGAAGCAGATTACATGGTAAACCTCCTTCTATCTGAGAAATTTTGCTTATATAACTCATTTCCTAGTTCCAATACTAAGATATAATATCTCTGACCTGTGTAAATTGCATTTAAAAGATCGAGTTTTTTTTTTTCGTGTTTCAGGGGAATTGTTAATGATACATATAAGATGGATCTCATTCTTGTGTACCCTCCTTATCGCATAGCGCTAGCGTGCATATATATAGCAAGTGTACATAGAGAGAAAGATATCACTGCATGGTTTGAAGATCTTCATGAGGACATGAACTTGGTCAGTCATTCTTCCCTACAAACATAAGCCAACTTTTACGTTTATTCAAGTAAAAATTAAGCGAAAAGCTATGATCTTTTTGCGTGGTTTTCGATATTCTTTAGTGATGTCGAAAAGCTCTATGTGGTTTATAGGTGAAGAACATTGCCATGGAGATTCTGGACTTCTATGAGAATTACAGAACGATCACTGAGGAAAGAGTGAATTCTGCTTTCAGCAAATTGGCTTTGAAGCCATAGCTGCTTGGAATTGCCTTCACCTCCAAGATTTTAGCTTACAGAAAAAATGATTAAAGACTTTCTCAGGAAAAAAAAAAGACTTTCTGAAAAAAGAAAGGAGACTTTCTCAATTTGTCCATTTTTAGCTTATGTGGCAGACATGTAACATTGTTGTTAATTATACCAAATATAAATCATAAAATTGATTTGATGTGATAAAGGAAATCACAAGAAAATGTTAGAAACTATGATTTATTTGTGTTAGAATTTCTTTAGAATGTATTTTGCAGTTCCAAAAACCAGGTTTGAATCCCATCCAATGTCCACAATCTTGAAAATAACACAGATTTTATTTTTCTAAGATTTTTTTTCAATATGGAATCATCAGTTATGTCGTAATGATCACGCTCATTACATGGATTCATTGTGACTGTCCACATAACAATTTGATGATAAATTACAGGGGCACATGCAAATCTACCTTATTTACTAATCGAAATTGCAGATTTACCTCCTTTACGCAGATTGATACGTTTTTTTTTTAATCTGATTTTTGTAGCTTGAGATGACAAGACTGTATCAGTTTTATGAAATTAATAACGTTAACACACTTGTATAAATATGAAAAGGTATTAACTAGCTCCCCAAGATTAACCAACACAAATAATGGGCCTCATATTAGGCTTCTAATTATATCTCTACGATTACACAACCAAAGTTTTTTATTTGGTCATTATCCTCAATATTCCAATTAAGTTTTTTTTTTCATCATTTACGTGTTGTATGAACTTTCTTATCTTCCAGTGTTGGATTTATATTTTGTCATATGTTTTGATTTTTCTCAGTCAATGTTAAGTCTTCAAGTTAAATCTTGTGGACCCTGTTGGACCCGGGCTTCGCCCCGATTTGGGCCCTGCTTCGGTCCATTAAGAAATGGATGCGATCTGCTTCGTTAACAGGCCAGAACAAGAGAAGGCCTCAAAGAAAGGAGAAAGTCAGCCCATTCGGAGTCCAGCAGGGCGCAGACGGCAGGTCATCAAATACAGAGTCAAAAGGAGATCGAGCGGTTGGAGGATAATTAGGAGGCTGTTCCCAGAATCTCGGGGAGCACGATATCAGGAGAAGGTTGGAGCAGAGGAGTTATAAAAGGGAGGCGAAGTCAATCGCGAGAGGGATCTTTTTTTTGATCCGGAATTCACTTAAAACTTTATAATATTACTACGACCTCTCGCCGAGAGCTCCCATATTGTAATTCTCATTCAATCTTCTCCTGTAAACTCCGATTATTCTCAATAAAAATCCCTTTTGATTCATTCAACTATTAAGACTACTTTGTCTCTTAGAGAATCTAGCCCTTAATTCTTTTCCTTTATCTTAAAACATCCTATTGCGAGTTTTAGCGCTCACAATTTGGCGCCGTCTGTGGGGAAAAGTTTATAGAACATCTCTATCTCCAGAGCAGTTTTCTTTCTCCTTGAGAAAATCGAAATGGATCCAGTTAAATCGGAAAATCTGACCATCAGCCCTAGGGCAGAAGCCCGCAATGAATCAGGGCAATTGGTTACGGCAACAGCCGCTAACCCGAATTCCGGAAGGACGATAACTGTTTCGACAGTCCTTTCACGACCAACCGGTGCCGGAACTACAACCGCGCCGGCGGCTCCGTTAACTCAACTAATCCCGTACCCGCTAACGTCGAGGTTCCATCAGTGTCGACTTCTCGATCTGATACAATCAAGACTATTTACGAAACAGGCCCGAGGCCTGTTCCTATCACGTCAAACGGGAACCTGCTTGGTGAAAGCGGAGTTCCTACTGCCGCTAACCCTAGCGGAACGACAGTAACCAACTTGGTACCGCGACTAGTAGCAGCGAGGTTCTCCGCTACGGCAGCCGCTACCGCCTCAAACCCTAACTCCGTTTCCATACCTCCAGTCACATCCTCCCGGAACCCGCCAGCGACCAGTGGTCCGCTGCGCCAGAATCCTCTTCCGGGAGTAAGACCTACGGTTTGGATTCGTGAGGAAGCACAAAACGCTTCGCAATCCGCCATTCAACCTGAAACCGCCAGGCCATCTACAAACGAGCTGGCAGAAATTCGCGGGATGCTCGCATCCCTCATAGAGAAAGCCCACCTCCAAGAAAGTTCAAACCGAGCTCTCGCTCAGCGCGTTGAACAACAGGAGAGGGATCTCATCTCTCGTATCAATGAATCCGTTAGGCAGGACCGCCCGTCGACCTCCACCAGGGCCCCTACTTTCATTGGAGGCATGAGGTCGAACTCCAGTCCTCCGCCTCGAACTAACCTCACTTTCTCGCCGATCGATACTTCGGTTTCGGCAGGACCGTTCGTCACACCAACAAATGTCAGAACGCTGCCGGTCTTCTCTTCGACCGTAGCGACACCACCGATGCCCGAAAACCGGACGTCGGTAGTAAATGGGATGTCGTCTGTAACAAGACTACCATCTCCTCCACCTTTAACAACCAGCCTCGATTCCGGCTGGATGTTTCGAAATCAGCATCCCGGTTCAAGTGGTCCCTGTATAACCTACCGGAACCCCTTAGCTGGAACTGAATTTCCACAGGACAGTCGCCACCCCTCCAACGCTCCTGTTGCTTCTTCAGCGCAGGGAATGGAAGAGCAATACCGACCTCCAGCCCGCACAATTATGCCGCAACCAGACACCGCTCGCGCGGTCGACTTCGAGTCCTTTCGAGACTACACGTCTCGAAACGACGCCAACTTACGTCAGATGCGGTCCGAAATACACACTGCTGTCAGCGCCGCACCTGACATCGATCGAGTAATCGAGGAGACGAGGCGCACTCCTTTTACCAACAGGATCGCATCAGCTCGTCTTCGCGACCTCTCGAAACTAAGGTTTCCAGAATATAGCGGGGGAACAGATCCCCGAGCCCACTTAAGATTGTTCGGCTTTGCAATAGCCCGAGCACATCTCGTCGACGAAGAAATTGAACCGGGGTACTATCGTACCTTTGCCGAGCATCTCGTCGGTCCCGCTCTAGAATGGTTCGCCAACCTAGAAGGGAATTCCATTGATAATTTTAACCAGCTCGCGATTGCTTTCCTAAAACAATACGGAGTATTCATGGAAACTAAAGTAAATGAGGCTGATCTCTGGAAACTGTCCCAAGGACCTAACGATTCACTGAGACAAACATAACTCAGTTTAAGGAAATTAAGTCTCAGATCGCGAACCTTAAAGATGTAGTAGCCATATCGGCTCTGCAAAACGGATTGAGACTAGGTTCCCGATTCCATGAGGAAATGACGGTGCGACAGCCCACGTCAATCGATGACGCGCTGCACCGATCAAAATACTTCATTCAAATTGAAGAAGAGCTAGCAGCTGCAAGTGCAAAAGAAAAAGCGGCACAAACAGCTACCCAGAACCCGAGGAGACCTCCTAGAAAGGACCCTCAGAGTCAAGGACAGCATTCCTTCGGAATACAAAGTTCTGGCCAAAACAAAAACCCAAAATACGACCCTAAAAAGTATTGCAAAACTCATAAGAAAAAGGGTCACTCTACCGAGGAGTGCCGTAAACTCGGAAAGCTCCTAGCCGAAAGGTTGGAAGCAGAACAAAACCCAGCTCAGCTCGTCGAGCAGAACAAAAACGATGACTCGGCGAAAGGCGATGCAACGGGTAATAACGATAAAAGAGACAGAGTCTCGGAGGAGGGCGACGTGTCTCCTCCTCCCGCAACCAAAAAACGCGTTGTATGCATATTCAACGGCATGAATGCATGCGGGGGTACAGAGGAGTCGGTAACCACCCCTCCTCCAGCACCCAAGAAAGCACCTCGCTCCTTACTAAGGGGCTGGTGTCGAAGCTCCAATGTTTTCCAGCCCACCAAAAGGGTAGATTTCATATTTGGAGGGTCCAAGTTGTGCACCAATTCTGTTAATTCAATCAAAGCCTACCAACGTAGAGCCGAAACGAACAACAGGATATGGGCACAGCCTGACGGACCAGATATTTCAATAACCTTCTGGGAGGGTGAAACTCAAAACCTCGACAAACCACACGATGACGCTCTCGTCATCAGACTCGACGTCGCGGATTGCGAGCTCTCCCGCATCATGATCGATACTGGGAGCTCGGTAGATGTACTTTTCTACAGTGCTTTCAAAGAAATGGGATATAAAGATTCTGATTTAACGAGTGACCAAACACCTCTCACCGGCTTCGCAGGGGAAACTACTTTCTCCCTCGGCACAATCAGACTCCCGGTAGAAGCCCGAGGAGTCCGAAAAACAACAGAATTTGTCGTTGTCGACCGCCCTGCACCATTCAACGCCATCCTCGGCAGACCCTGGTTGCACAGTATGAAAGCGGTCCCTAGCACTTATCATCAGTGCTTAAAGTTCCCCTCTGCGAGAGGAACCGCAACAGTCTACGGGAGCCAATCAGCCTCCCGTAGATGCTACAAGAACAGCCATGTTCAGGCTAGATCTTCCTCCAAATAGCAGTTAATGCTAAACGAGGAACTCGTAGAGCGGGATATCAAAAGGCCGAACGACCCTTGTGTCCAAATGAGCCCCCGCAAAGAACTGGTAGTCCAAGTCTGCATAGATGACAAGCACCCAGAAAAGTGCGTCGGCATAGGCGCAGACCTGGATCCCGCAATTCGAACCGAATTGATAACATTCCTTAAAGGCAACGCTCACACATTCGCCTGGGATACTAAGGATATGAAAGGGATAGACTTAGAAGTCACATCCCACGAACTCAATGTCGATCCCACGTACAAGCCTGTCAAGCAAAAACGCCGCAAACTCGGGCACGAACGCGCCAAGGCAGTACGGGACGAAGTCGACAGACTCCTGAAAGTCGGCTCGATTCGCGAAGTAAAATACCCCGATTGGTTAGCCAACCCGGTGGTTGTTAAAAAGAAAAATGGGAAGTGGAGAGTCTGTGTAGACTTTACAGACTTAAACAAAGCATGTCCAAAAGACAGCTACCCCCTCCCGCACATCGATAGACTGGTTGAGGCAACCGCCGGACACCAGCTCTTGTCCTTCATGGACGCTTTCTCTGGGTACAATCAGATCCGTATGAACCCGGAGGACCAAGAAAAAACCGCGTTAATAACAGAACAAGGAACATACTGTTATAAAGTAATGCCCTTCGGCCTGAAAAACGTCGGGGCAACATATCAGCGTCTGGTAAACAAAATGTTTGCCAGGCTGTTGGGCAGAACAATGGAAGTGTACATTGACGATATGCTGGTCAAGTCGGCAAGACAAGAAGACCACGTAGCCCAACTCAGGGAATGTTTCACGATCCTAAACAGATTTGGGATGAAACTAAACCCGGCTAAATGCTCTTTCGGAGTCCCGTCAGGAGAATTCCTCGGATATCTGGTAACCGAAAGAGGCATAGAGGCCAACCCGAAACAAATAGCTACTTTCCTCGATACGCCGTCACCCCGCACCACGCGAGAGGTTCAAAGGCTGACCGGGAAGATAGCAGCACTAAATCGTTTTATCTCTCGATCTACCGATAAATGTCTTCCCTTTTACAAACTCTTAAAGGGGAACAAAAAATTTGAATGGAACGAGAAGTGCGAACAAGCCTTCCAGGAACTCAAAGAGTACCTCACGAAACCTCCCGTACTTGCAAAACCAGTAGAAGGAGAACAATTGTTCTTATACATCGCGGTCTCAGCCGCTGCTGTAAGCGGAGTGCTAGTACGAGAGGAGCTCAACGAGCAAAAACCCATTTACTACGTCAGCAAGACTTTGCTAGATGCGGAAACAAGGTATCCCACCACCGAAAGGCTAGCTCTCGCGGTAGTAATGTCCGCCCGAAAGCTTAGACCATATTTTCAGTCACACACAATTGTGGTGATGACCTCTCAACCAATTCGCACTATCCTGCATAATCCCAGCACATCTGGTCGATTAGCAAAATTGGGCATTGAGTTGAGCGAGTATGACATCGAATATCGTACGCGAACTTGCGCCAAAGCCCAAGTACTCGCCGACTTCGTTATCGAGCTATCACCAGAATACCTCGACGACGATACACATTCCCGTCCAAATCGAGGATGATGAGTCTCCGACTGAAACCTCGGAACCCACCATACCTGAGCAAGCCTATGACGTTACGGAAACACAGTCAGATGCCCCGGACGAACTCGATTGGAGAATTCCATTCATCGAGTACATAAACAACGGCACAACGCCACCCGGTAAATGGGAAGCACGGAAACTAAAAGCAAAAAGTGCTAGGTACTGTGTCATTCGAGGCCTGCTGTACAAAAGAAGCATCAGCGGCCCATACTTACTTTGTGCTTTCGGTCAGCAGACCAGCAATCTAATGACCGAAATTCACGAGGGTCACTGCGGAAGTCATTCTGCAGGACGAACTCTCGCGAGACAAATAAAGAATCAAGGCTACTATTGGCCGACAATGCTCGCGGACTGCGAAGCCTATTCGGCAAGATGCGACAAATGCCAGAGGCACGCTCCCGTCATTAACCAACCCGCTCATGAACTATCGTCGGTATCAGCACCGTACCCATTCATGAAATGGTCTATGGATGTCATAGGTCCCTTCGAAAAATCAGCTCGAAAAAACTACCGTTACCTCTTGGTCCTAACTGATTATTTCAGTAAATGGATCGAAGCAGAGCCGTTAGTCACAGTCAACGAGACCCACGTAAAGGATCTCATCTGGCGAGACATTATATGCCGGCACGGACTCCCTCACGAGATCGTGACCGACAACGGCGCGAACTTGACTTCCAAGAAATTTCGGGATTTCCTCGAAACATAGAACATTAAGCTGACAACCTCAACGCCCCGATACCCTCAAGGCAATGGGCAGGCTGAGGCAGCAAACAAAACACTGCTTAACAACATTAAGAAACGACTAAGCTCAACCAAAAGCTTATGGGAGGACGAGATCCAGAGCGTACTCTGGGCCGTCAGAACTACTCCCCGAAAGGCCACAGGAGAAACACCTTTCTCTCTGGCTTACGGAATCGAGGCTGTCGTCCCCGCGGAAGTTTCTATTCCAGGACTCCGACGGACTCTATGCCCCGAGAATGAACAACTCAACAATGAAATGCTCGCAGACAACCTCGACTTCATAGACGAACGTCGGGATCAAGCGATGATACGAATCCAAAATTACCAGCAAGCTACCGCACGCTTTTACAACTCCAAGCTTCGTCCTCGGAAGTTTAGCGTTGGCGAGCTGGTCCTAAGAAAGGTGTTCGAAAACACGAAAGAGTTAAACGCTGGAAAGTTAGGCACCAGATGGGAGGGTCCCTATCGGATCACCGAAATAATCCGACCTGGCGTTTACAAACTCGAAAAATACGCAAACGGGATACCAGAACTAAGGCCATGGAATGTCATGAACTTAAAAAAGTATTATTACTAGAGGTATCATGAACAATCGAACTACGTTAAGGCTTGATCCCTCTACAGGGTACGTAGGCAGCTCAATCCCACGAGTGCAGCCACCTCTCGAAAACCTCTTCATCTCGTTTCAGCAAGGGTCGGCAACCACGAACAAGCGAAACTCGGACGCCTACCTGGGCCAGTAACCTTCGTTACATTGTTCTATTTGTCAAAAATGTGTATCTCCCTTTTATTAATTCAAAAGTCTTTTATTAACTCTTTCGTGTACAAGCACACAACAATAAAACGTCACGTTCACAGTGATATACGTACTTGCAAGGGTGACCTCGACGGGGTTTCACAAGCTAAATACTTTACAGTCTCTAAAAACGACTCAAACTTACCAAAAATCCTAACCACGGACTAAGTCATACTTACTTAAAAAACAGTTTTCCACCAGGCCGACTCAATGACCTCCCGCACGATGTCTTTGAAACAACCTCCCGGATGAACTCCCGAGAGTATTCTCTCACGTCAAAGCGACAACAACGGCGACACGCAGATTCAAAAATATGCTCCCGAACGAAGTCCCGAAAGCAAGCTCCCGGACGAAGTCCCGAAAGCAGACTCCCGGACATAGTCCCGACATCATGCTCGTACCGATCAAAAGCTGCTTGCAAAAGTGCTTTTGCCTACGGAAATCCTTACTCGGAAAAAAAAAAAAGAACGAGATCGTTGTAACATAAAAACGACAGAAGTCCTAATTCGGATTAAGAAAAAGCCCCCTTGGGCAAACAAAAGAAACATCCAAAAACAAAGTCTAAAAAGGATTAAAACCCTCCCGGGCAACCAAAGGCAAAAGTCTAAAAACGAATTAAAGCCCTCCCGGGCAAAACTAGGTTCATACTAAAAGCAAGGTAAAGGGAGAGAAAGTCACGGTGCTTCAGCACCACCGGCTTCATCCTCAGCGGATTCATTGGACCCGAACTCGTTCAAACCTTTCGGAACTCCACTCTGCACGTCGACGTCCATAGGCGCTGAATCATTCGATACTTGCGGCAGATAAAGTTTCGAAGTAGAAAAATCCGAGGTCACCGAGGTCTTGTATACCTCCTCAACTTCCGAACGAAGAGCTTCTAGCCTTTCCTTCTCCTTTAAAGCATCTTCACCTCCTTCGGTAATATCTTTTAGGAGTTGGAGGTTCGAATCAAGTTCGCGGAGATCAGCTTCGTTGTCAGACTCCAGTTTCTTCTTCTCGAACTTGGCTTTGATGGCCTCAAGAACTTTGCCATAGGCAACAACGATGTCACGACGCCCCTCACGAACCAAGCGGCGCGTTGACCTCTCGAAAGTGGTTTTCAGCTGCTCATTCTCCTCCGAGAGTCTGGACACCTGACCTGCCAACGCGACCATCTCCTCGTTTTTGGCCTCAGCCAGCCTCTCCAAAGCATGATGCTTACGGACCCATTCAAGCCTTTCATCCTCAAGCCTACCCAGTTGGGAAGTAAGCTCAGGAATCTCATGAGCAATGCGAGACTCGAGGGTCGCCACCAAAGACCGGGAGGACTGAAGGGCCGCCGAAAGATCCTCAAATCCTTTTCGGGCCTCCTCCAGCTCGCCTCGCTTAGGCACATCGGATAGCCTCTGCTCGTAATTGGCAGCAAGGCGGTTCGACACCGCCGTCATCTGAAAACCATAACGAGAAAGTGAGCAAAAAGAGTACAAAAAAAAACTCTCAAACTCATGACAGGAGAAATTACCTACCCAATCGCCACAGCAAGGTCTACATAGGCCTCTCGCTCGGACAAGTTTCGGATAGCCGGAATCTGACAACCCGCGGCTTTGAAATGACGAACTATCGTCGCCATGCCCAAGCGATCCTCAATCACCGGGAAATCACGGTTATGGCTAAACCTCCAGTGGTGACGTCCCAACGACGAGCCGTTTCCCGAATGAGACCCAGACCTTGCCTCGTTTTCACGACCTTGCTGGGGCATTCCCAGAACTTCTTCCCTTTGCTGACTGTCAGGAGCTCGCGCCGACCTCCCATCAGAAAACTGGGGCGCGTCGAGCTCACCAACCGGAGGAGTGTCCTCGGAAGCATTCTCTCCCTCTGTCCTCGGCCTTTTGGACCCAGAGCCAGAGCGGTTAGAGATAACGGCCATGACGTCAGCAACACGAGTTTCGGAGGGGAGTGCCGCGGCTTGTGGCGCGACTGCCGAAGAGCCGGCGGCAGCCGGCTGTTGAGTCGGTGGCGTACCCTGTTGAAGAACAGAGGATAGAGCACGAGTTAAATCCCCAGAGCGGACTCTTTGGTTGTTTCCAGGAGCGGATCGGCGTTCACGTAGAGTCGGTCATCGAGACATGCTAGCAACTGATTCGGTGCTGTCAGAGGGTCTGGGATCTGCGGGCAGAAAAACAGATTCCGTGTTAACAAAGCCCTTCTAATAAAAGGCGCTTAAAAAAAAAAAAAAAAAAAATTTTCTTTTTTACGAAACCTCCTTACCGGGACGATTCCAACCAGGAGGTGGTATTCCAGAAATGGGTTGCGGAGAGCGAGATCGCTGACGTCGAGAGGAAGATGCACGAGGAGCCGGCTGACGATGAGTAGGCTTTTGCTCTTGAGGTGAAGGCTGATAAGAACGTCGGACCTCTCGCCTCGGATAAAGTACTCCTCGGATTCTCTCGTAACTAAACTGATCCCAGGACGTATTTGCAGACTGCAGAAGAAGAGCCGTTTGTCGCAAAAGCGGAGCAAACAGAACGCGGTCAGGAGTAACTGCAAATAATACAAACTGGGGTTAGAAATCGATCAACATAAAAATCGATTAACAAATAGAACTAAGATCCGGAACAGGATCTCGAATTTTCTGTCCTAACCGGCGACTCCTCGCCAAACCGTCGGTAGCCGCCCAAAGTCGAAATCACCAATCGACGCTGGCCCGACCCAGAAAAAGAAATATTTTTCCTGCCAGAAATTGTCACGCGCCGGGGGATCATAGATGATACGGCGGCCGGAGCGGGGCATCACATAGAAAGTACCCATATTGACAGCGGTTGAGTTGTGCTTGAATGAGTATAGCGACACCACGAGTTCCGGCGTCACAGTAACGCCAGTTTCTCTGGCTCTTACCAGGAGACCGATCATGTGCCGAATAAAACCCGGACCCATCTGCGGGAAGGCGAGCTCCAGCTGAGCAAGCGTGTCAAGGATCTCTCGCGGGATAGGGAACATAAGCCCGCAGTCCTCAAATAAAGAGGTGTAGGAGCAGCAAAGCCCCGCCGGAACTCGCTCCGGAGAGTGTGGTGCGCGTGCCTCGATGAGCTCGACGTCGTTTGGAATACCCGCGCGGCGCCTGAAATCCGCGAAGTCCTCCGAGTGGATCCGCGAGGGTCTGTAAGGACCGAATAGTTCTTCAGCCATGACGCGGCAGTTAGGGCGAAGGAAAAGGGGTTTTTCTTTCTCCTTTCTCTGTTTCTCTGTGTCTGATTTCGGGGTTGAGGAAATAAAAAATATATATAAACAGACCTACGAAAGAAGAAGAGGGGCGAGAGTTTTTACCTTTTTGGAGAACACGCAGCAGTTATTGTCTCGTGTTAAGAAAACGTGGGGATTTATAGCCCATAATCATCACTACGTCGAAAACTCCGCGCTCTCTCTCTTACTTTTAATGTGGACCGCTCATCAACCTGCAAGACACGACACGTGTACGGCGTGGAGGAACCATAATCCTGCGCGAAATCCCAACAGTCTTGGTGCATCCATCAGGTTGAGATTTGGCATCATCTCGAAGAACAAATCCGTATTTACGAGATTTAATCGTTCAGCGAATCTGAGCCAAGTCCTCGGGAACAGAAGTTCAATATTATACTCTCTCGAGTTCGCGCCCATCACTCAAGAGAGTGGGGGGCTATTGTTGGACCCGGGCTTCGCCCCGATTTGGGCCCTGCTTCGGTCCATTAAGAAATGGATGCGATCTGCTTCGTTAACAGGCCAGAACAAGTGAAGGCCTCAAAGAAAGGAGAAAGTCAGCCCATTCGGAGTCCAGCAGGGCGCAGACGGCAGGTCATCAAATACAGAGTCAAAAGGAGATCGAGCGGTTGGAGGATAATTAGGAGGCTGTTCCCAGAATCTCGGGGAGCACGATATCAGGAGAAGGTTGGAGCAGAGGAGTTATAAAAGGGAGGCGAAGTCAATCGCGAGAGGGATCTTTTTTTTTGATCCGGAATTCACTTAAAACTTTATAATATTACTACGACCTCTCGCCGAGAGCTCCCATATTGTAATTCTCATTCAATCTTCTCCTGTAAACTCTGATTATTCTCAATAAAAATCCCTTTTGATTCATTCAACTATTAAGACTACTTTGTCTCTTAGAGAATCTAGCCTTTAATTCTTTTCCTTTATCTTAAAACATCCTATTGCGAGTTTTAGCGCTCACAGACCCAATAATTCTGACGGCTAACTCAAAAAGGGGATTCGGAAGGAGGTATTACGCTTGTAAGAATGGATAGGTAAAAGGTCTCATTCATCATTCATTTTAAGAACATTTCTAACCATGATCACACTTCTCCATCCATGTGATGCCACAATTGGTGTTGTGGACTCCATAAAAGGGAAATGTTGGCAATATTTGCCTAAGAGAACCCTAGCAATAAGGGAATCAGGGTTGTTAAGAATTATCCATCCAGCTTTGGTAAGGAGAGCATCATTGAAACTTTCAATATCTCGGAAGACAAGCCTTCTTACATCCTTTGGCAATGTGAGTTTAGACCACGCAACCGGCCAACTCATTTTCCTTTGATCCGGCTTGTTGTCCCACCAAAACCGGGGGAGAATAGTTTATACTCTCTTGCATAAGGATATAGGAATTTCAAAACACATCATAGTGTATGTAGGGATTGAGGTTAGTACTGATTTGAGTAAGACTTTTTTTCCCCGCACCAGAGAGAAACTTTGATGTCCAACTTTATACTCTTTGTTGTATACGGTCTACAATGGCCGTAAAGATATATTTCTTCTTCCGGTTGAAATATTCGGGGAGTCCCATGTACTTGCCTATATCCTCTTTGTTGTTTATCTTTAGACCTTGCTTGACCATATTCTTGTTTTATTGGGGCGTTTTGGATGAGAGGTTATGGCCGACTTGCCTACATTGATGCTTTACCCCAAAAAAATTCATATCGTGCTAGGATATTTGTTAAGGTTTGGACGCTTGTTGGGTTGGATTAACAAAATAACATTATGACATTCATGAGTATGAGGTGGTTGACATTGAGGCTATTCCGGGGTACTCACACTCGCTTAAGGGATCCATTAGCTTGTGCATTTGTACACACGATGGAAAGGCACGGTGAGAGAGGATCACCTTATCTCAAACCACTGGAAAGAATAAGCCGATCTTGCGGATCACCATTTATTAAGAAAGAGTATGTAACCGAGATTACACATTCCATAATCTAATCCATCCACATGTTGTGGAAAGCCATCTTTTAATGAACCGCTTTGAGAAATCTCCACTTGATGTGGTTGTATGTCTTGCTCATGTCGGTTTTAACCACCATGACATATCTCTTTTTTTGTTGCTCCAGAGGTTCTCAAGAAGTGTACTATCTCGTGTGTAATTAACACAAAATCCTTTGTAGCTCGTTTCAGGACAAAGGTCGATTGATGTTTGGTAATAAGTTGGTCAAGATGAGGTTGTAGCATTTTTTGGCAAGATTTTTGCTATATATGATCTTGTAATTTATAATACAAAAAGCAATGAACATATAGTTCAAAGTCTTCTTTGGAGCGGTTCCTTTCGGTATGAGACAAATGTATGTGGTTCATTCACTTGTTGTGGAAGCTTTCCGGTTTCAAAGAAGGATCAAATTTATCGATGGATGTCATCGCCCATAATGTCCTAGAATATCTAGTATAATCCAGCCAAAAATCTGTTAGGTCCTAGGGCGTTTTCAGCCTTGACGGAGAATATGGATTCTTTGACCTATTTGTTCTCCAAGAAGGCACATTATTTCACATTCACCTCAGCTGTGACCTTGGGCTGAATCACTTCTTCCACTATCTAGGTTGGTGGAGAAATTTTCCTGGAAGTATTCAGAGAAGGCCTCTTCTATTTTTGTTTCCTCATGAACATTTGTACCATTTTTATGTGTAATAACAGTTAACAGTTTTTTGATATTCTTCCTCTAATATATGCGTGGAAAAAAACTGTGTTACGATTCACCTGATTGTAACCATAACACTCTACTTCTTTGTTTCTTGAATAATTCCTCATCTCGATAGGTTTGTTCCAGAATTTTTGTTAAAAACATTGATTTCTAAAGAGTTTGGTACAAATGCAGAGAGTTATTTCTAACTTATATTGATTTCCTTTATTCAACTTCACACTGTTTACATTCTGATATTTTGTCCATGATGATCTCTCGTCGGCATCAATTTTTCTTTGTTGTTAGGCCTTCATGAGCTCTGCTTCTTCAAACTGTCTTGATTAGCTGTTGAAAGCATTCTTTGTGGATCAGGCTTCGATAGTAACAAAACTTTCCTTTTCTTTTTACTCTTGATACATCAAGGAAAGTTGGAAGATGTCGGTTGTCTGACCCTCCAAATCTCAAGTACTTACAGTGACTTGAGGGGAACATTTCACATTAAGCTGTATAATATTTTCCATTGATCGATCTAGTTGTGATCTTACAAAGCGGTCATGTCCATAACCTCTCCATGATAGTGCACTTCCAGAATGTTTAGTGTCCCATAAGCCGTTTTGTGTTACAAATCTTCTGATCCTAATTCCGAGAACCCATTCCATATCACTGTAATGTTTTCTACAAGTGACGCTCCATACACGCAGAGTCTGCCCTGACCACAAGCTGGTGAAGCACCTGCTTGGGCCCCGCTGATGTGTATAATAATTTTTAGGGCCATTATTTTGTCAAAAACTCTTAAACAGTTATTGTGGCATTTGTCCATCTCTCTAACTAGAAGGTCATCAATAGATCATCGGTTTGAGTCTCAATGGGGTGAAAGTTTTTAAATACTTTTTCACATTTGAACTATGAATGGGCCAAAAAGTGTGTGTGCTTGGGCCCCCTATAAATTTCAGGGCCGGCTCTGCGTACACGAAGGTGAAATGAAAAGAAGATCTCTTATATATTTGCGTTTGACATCTATATAATTCGATGTTCCCTTCTAGCCTCTATTCTCTGTTTTTTCAGCTTCAACCCTATTGAGTATTGATAGTTCTTTGGTTTAATAACAAAGGGTGGGAAAATTTGGTGAGATCTGTAATTTTCAAAAGTTGATACTAGGAATAGCTATCTTAGGGAAGGTGCATGAGAGCTTTTTGAGGTAGTTTAGAGCAACGAGAATGTTACACCACAAGACTTGTTCAGGAACCACATAAATTTGAAAAAGAAGAAATAATGATGTTATTTACATCCGGTCATAATAAAATGATCTGTAATGTATTACGATATTTGTTCTCAAATAATATAGAAGAGACACATGAAGTATTTAGAGTTTCAGCAAGAGGGGATGGAAATCAAGATTCGAAGTGGTGGATTTTTTTCTCGTATGGTCTCGTGTTCTCGTCCTATATCAGAATAAATGCTCATATAATACAAAATTGTTATCACATTTGACTAGAAATGAGACATGGCGGGATGATACTTAAGAAAAGAGCAAATTCTTAGGCCGAGTTATTTGGGTTAAATATCACCATTTAACTAAGGCAAATCTCACAAATCAACATGTATTTAGATTAGAAAACTTATTAAATTCTAAAAGGAGGTCTAGATATACTATTGTGAGGGCTTCATTTTGATATACAAAAAGAAGAATTTGAGATGAAAGATCTTGGACAGACAAGTATTGCCTTGGTTTGAAAATTGAGCATTCCCAAAAGGGTATATTTGTGCATCAATCCACATATACCAAAAGAGTGTTAAAACGCTTTAACATGGATAAAGAAACTCCTCTCAGTACCCTAATGGTCGTTAGATCACTTAAGATTGAAAATGATCCCTTTCTACCAGCGGAGGAGAATGAGGAGATACTCGGTCCTGAAGTACCATATCTAAGTGCAATCGGAGCCTTTATGTATCTTACAAATTGCACTAGACCTGACATCTCATTTTCTGTAAATCTCTTGGCCAGATTTAGTTCCTCTCCCACACGAAGATATTGGAATGAAATTAAACATGTCTTTCGCTATCTTCAGGGAACTACTAATTTAGGATTATTTTATTCTAAAAATTCAAATGGTCAAATAGTTGGTTTTACAGATGCAGGATATTTATTAGACCCACACAAGGTCTGATCAAAAACATGATACGTATTCACGATCGGAGGCACTGCCATATCTTGGCGTTCTCAAAAGCAGACGCTCGTGGCAACTTCTTCAAATCATGTTGAACTAATCGCGCTCCAAGAGACAAGTAGAGAATGTGTATGGTTAAGGTTGATAAACCAACACATCCGATCAAGCAGTGAGATCCACGTTGACACGGAGCCAACGATCTTATATGAAGACATTGCTGCATGTGTCGCTCAAACAAAAGAAGGATATATCAGAAGTGATAGAACCAAACATATCCCTCCAAAGTTCTTTTCATACACTAAGGAACTTGAGAAGGTTAAAGCTATTGAAGTTAAGTATGTTCCATCTTGTGACAATGCCGTATATCTCTTTACGAAGTCATTACCGACCACTATGCTCAAGAAACATGTCTATAACATTAGAATGTGTCATCAACGAGATTTAAAAGATGACACTTGATCATTCGAGGGGGAGTTTGCATAGTTGTACTCTTTTTACCTTACTATGGTTTTTTCTATTGGGTTTTTCTGTAAAGGTTTTTAACGAGACAACAAAATATATTACGCGAGAGACATATTGACACTGGTCTCTAAGGGGAAGTGTTATGAAAGTCAAATTTATACGCACAACATGTGTTATGCATTTTACGTAATATATTATTTTATGTAGAGCCCACCGTCATTATGTACACATAGTAATTTACTTTTCTATCTCTATATAAACAAACGAGCAAATTCGTTCGAAACACACAATTTAATACAACAAGTACAAGTTATAAAATCTCTCTCTTCAATATCCTGCTACTATCGATGTAAATTTTTCGTCTTTATTTATATTTATTTTCGTGACTAATTCACGTTCTTTTTAAAACATCACTGTTTTTTTCCTGTATATACCTATCTAGTATCTACAAAGATATAAATTTTTTTTTTAAATCAATAAATAAAAATTAAAGTAAACTTTATTTGAGACGATCATTCCTGGCTTTACCGATACTCATTTTTCGACCATAAAATAAACAAAAAGCAAACCCATCGTTTCTGTATTTTGAAATTGAGAGATCAAAGAAGCCATGGCTTCCAATTTCTGGACATCGTCGCACTAGTAAGTTTCAATCAATTGATTACAGATCTCCTCAATCAATCATTCCATTTCTGATTTATATTATTTTAATTTTCTGGGTTTCTTCGTACAGCAAAGAGCTAAAAGACCCAGAAGAGGTTAATGTTGTTCATCCTCTTGATGCTTAGAGAGGCATCTCTGTTGAAGATTTCAGACTCATTAAGCTTCATATGTCTAATTGTATGTTTTAGTTTTCTAAAATTTCAGTAAATGAATCATCTTTGTGTTCTGATTTTGAGGTTTCAATCTTTTTTTTTCTTTTTACATTAGTTCATCAATTCACATTCATGGGTTCTTCTTGTTTGTTTGTTTTCAGATATATCGAAATTGGCACAAAACATTAAGATTAGGCAAAGGTGAAGTCTTTATTAGTCTTTTTAAGAGATATGAAAATGTGTAATCACCATTTTGAATAATGCTGACTGATTTAGCATTAATATGATGATTTCAGAGTTGTTGCTACTGCAATAACCTATATGCGTCGTGTTTACACAAGGTACGTATGAATGCTCTAGTTTCTGAATTATTCGATAGCTTGAGGCTCGGTTATTGGTTTTTATGGTGTAATGTTGTTGGTTGACAGAAAGAGTTTGACGGAATACGAGCCTCGGCTTGTTGCTCCTACTTGCTTGTATCTGGCTTGTAAAGCAGAGGAGAGTGTTGTGCATGCCAAACTTCTTGTCTTCTACGTTAGAAAACTGTGTAATTCTCTGCTTTAAAAGCTTTCTTGATTGGAGAATATACTCCAAAGAGTTTCTGATGAAATTGGTTTGCTTCACTCACTCTGTAGATACTGATGAAAAGTTTAGATATGAGATTAAAGATATTCTGGAAATGGAGATGAAGATCTTGGAAGCATTGAACTTTTATCTTGTTGTATTTCATCCATATCGTTCCCTGCCTGAGTAAGTCTTTTTTGCGTATATTTGCTTTGGATCTTATGTGTTGACATCATAATCTATTTGCGACTATACATCCTTTTGATTGGTCTTCTTGCTTTACATACAGGTTCTTGCAGGATTCTGGAATCAATGACACAAGTATGACCCATTTAACTTGGTAAGTATACAAAACTTGTTTAAGCTTGGGGATAAAGTGTTGTAGTAATCAAGAAGCCTATTACATTCCCACTTAGAACAGTTAAAAAGGTTTTAATTTGCAAGCAAAAGTAAATGGTCTCTTAATACTAAAGTTTTGTGTGGGAAACTATAGGGGTCTTGTCAACGACACTTACAGAATGGACCTAATCCTAATACATCCGCCTTTTCTCATCACACTTGCTTGCATTTCCATTGCTTCTGTACACAAAGAGAAAGACATAAGAACTTGGTTTGAAGAGCTTTCTGTGGACATGAACATTGTAAGTCATTGTTTCTTTGAAATTCTTAGCTCTGTTGTTACCACTAATTGGAATGTATTTCCAATATCAATGCCTTGTTTAATCACTATTTGGATATGTTCTGAACTTTGGCAGGTGAAGAATATTGCAATGGAGATATTAGATTTCTATGAAAACCATAGAATGTTCACGGAAGAGAGAGTTCACTCTGGTTTCAACAAACTTGCTTCAAACCCATAAAGTTTCGACAAGGAATCTTACTCTTAGAATTGTTTATGTTTTTGTTTCCCTGAGAAAAAATATATGTTTTGCCCAAAAGTTTCTGAGATGAGATTAAGCGGTTTATTGTACATCAGTTTTGTTCAGTATTGGTTCAACCATGTCTTGCCTATATATGCCTATACACAGTTAAAAAGGTGGCAAAACTGCAAAAACAAAATTCAACCTGTTTTTGATGATGCAAATAAAGTTCAAAAGCTAACTGTGTTTAATGACATGGGAAAAGCAAAACGCAATCACGTCAAAAGCTGGTTCAAGGAGGTCAAAGGTTTATTCTTTAAGATCTAATTCAAAACCAGTGCAGATACCAAGATGTACTTTTCTTTCTTTATTTCATCTATCTCTTTACTTAAGACCTATTGGTTTTGTGATAGCCAAAAACAATCAAAACATTGAAGAAAATCGTTGAGTCTCCAACTCTGCTACAAACAGGCTCAATACTAAGACCAGTTGCAGTTCTATACCAAACTAGTGGAGAAAATACATGCTGAGAAAATAGAAACAAACCAGGTTCATGCTAAAACACATGTATCATCATTACCTTCATGTTTAAGAAAAACTTACAAATTTCTGGGTATTAAACACACAACCTATTTTGATGATGCAAATAAAAGATTCAAAACGTTAAATCAACAAACAAAATAAAAAAAACAATTGTTTTACAATACATTTTTTTGACAAAAAGGTATCCAAATATCACAACGATACTCCACAAAACCAAGGTTCGTTTCTCCATGGCCTTTTGTGAAAGACTTCTCAAACATATTACATACCCACATAGAAAATAAAAATCAATTGAGACTGTCCACACTAATCCATATAGGATGCAAAATCAACAAAGGAATAAACTCGACATTATACCAATATTCTTACCTCAATCATCGTCACAGTCGATAAATTGAACATTGGGAATGTGTTTGACTTTGTAGTAATCTTCTCCACCTGGTGCCAACTTCTCCTTCCACTCCCTCTTCATTCCTTTTATATTCAATTCCTTTAAGGATGTTACGTACTTGAGTCCATCAGGAAGTTCCTTCAACTTTTTGCAATTACTTATCTTCAAAGTACGAAGACATGGCATCGAGCCTTCTTCTACTATCCACTCTTCCAACTCAAATTCTTCGGTTATATCTAGAGCATATAATTGAGGAAATCCGCCTGTTTGGAGTGCACGTCTCCAATGCCAGAATTTGGAGAAAATCAATCTCACGTGCCACAGTTTATTCTGTGTGCCAAGAGAAAGATGAGATTCCAATTAAACCCTTAATGAAATATATCAGGCTATTTTGTTTATTTACTTTTGAAACAAAAACAATTAAACAAAAAAAAGAAAATTGATAAAATTAAACAAAAACTTTATCTTCTTCGAAGCTGAGAAAGAGGCTGAGAGAAGCTCAAGTCAGTGTCGAATTTTCGCGCCGCCGAACTCCGCCGCCGGCCGACCATCATTTTCTATACAATAAGTTTTTTCTTCTCTGTGCGAGCTTCTCTCTTTGCTCTGCCATTGTTGGAAGAGAGTAATTATTTCCTCTCTTAGAATAGAGATTTATTTAATTTAGAGTTTGATTGACATGAAAATTGTTTGTTTGGATAACCACATTTGGTGCTCTTTGGTTGGGAATCATGTTTAATGCTAAGATTAGTGGAATGTAGTTGTTGAATCGTGTAGAATCAAAGGTATTTAGATCTGGGTATAAATTTTCGATTTAACGAGATCTGCACAGAGATAGGACAGCTGGGACAAATGATATAACTGAAAAATCGGACAACTGGGAGAAATGGTATAACTGAGAGAGAATAGCAGAACTAGGACAAGTGGTATAACTAAGAGAGAGTAGGACAACTGGGACAAATGGTATAAGTGAGAAAATCGGACAACTGGGACAAATAGTATAACTTAAAAAATTGGACAACTGGGACACATAGTATAACTGAAAGATAAATGTGTAATTCGTAATTGTGACAACATGTGTTATTCTATTTTCAGGAGAAAGCGATGAAGAAGAACATCCAAACAAATGTATAATTCGACTATGGAGGATACTATTCAGAAGAGCATGAGTGGATTTCAAGGAACTGTACATTTGTTTGGCATAGACTTGGAGAGGTGGTTGCAGGCGGAAACCATTGATGAGGAAACTTAATATGTTTGTTGTTTTATTTTCGTAATTGTCGGATTTTGTATCATTTGGGTCAACTATGGACAACTATGGCCAACTATATACATGTCTGATTGTGTTTTTTTTTTAATGTAATTGTCGGATTTTGGTTCATTTGGGTCAACTATGGCCAACTATATACATGTCTGATTGTGTTTTTTTTTTAATGCAAGTAAGGACAACTGAACATATGTATTTATGTTTGTAAATCAGATTGGTACAACTAGGGTCAAGTAAAGACAACTGAGAATAAATCAGATTGGTACAACTATGGTCAAGTAAGTACAACTGAGTATAAATCAGATTGGTACAACTATGGTCAAGTAAGGGTAACTGAGTATAAATTAGATTAGTACAACTAGGGTCAAGTAAGGAAAACTGAGTATAAATCAGATTGGTACAACTAGGATCAAGTAAAGACAACTGTGTATAAATCAAATTGGTTCAACTAGGATCAAGTATCGGTATGGAAAACTATGTATAAATTAGATTAGTACAACCAGACTCAAGTCTTTAGAAACAATTTTAATTATGGAGAATCTTTTTTGTTTTAATTTTATCATTTTTCATACAAATATTTGTTTTCTCACTTAAAACACTAGATAAAGTATAAGAAACATTATGCAAGTGGTGACCTCTAATGATGCAAAAGAAGTCAAAACAACGATTTACAGAAATATTGATAATGGAAAGCTGAGAAATGATGTTTAATAGTGGTAAACAGTGTGACCAACTACAATAAAATGAGTCAATTAAACGTCCAACATCAAATACCCAAAAAACGGCATTTGGACAACTGTGAGAAAGAAGGTCCAACTGAACAATTAGGGACAACTATGAGAAAGAAAGAAGGTCCACCTGAACATCCAGCCGCCAATTTGGTAACTGTGGTCCACCAATAAAACACACGTGTTTCTTGTTTTTTATTTAATATTTTTTTCTGATTTTTTTGATTTAATATTATTTTCTCATTGGCTCTTTTATCTTTTTATCAGGATGAATTTCTTTCATTTTTTTTTTGGATTTACGGTTTATTTCTGATTTAATATTATTTTCTCATTTGCTCCTATTTATCTATTTTTTTATTTCAAGTGTTGTACTACCATGGTGAACTAAGAAAATGTAGTAATTGAATAACTAAGAACAACTAAGAACGACTAAAAATAACTAAGAACCCAGTTGTACCGAAGGAACACAGTTGTACCAAATACTGAAACAAATTTCTGTTTAAGTCAACATTAAACGACACTACCAATAGTCTTAAAAGGCATCAACCAAAATACTACTAAGTCTCCACATAAACAACATCAACTCTTCCTCTGTCGCTTAAATGCTATATACGGTGTCTTTTGTGCTGGACCTGGTTTCCTTTCTCTCTTCTCTCCAGTTTTAAGAACACCACCAATTTCATCAATCTTCTTATTCTTTTGCTTCTTCTGCTTCTTCTTCTTCTCATTCTCCTCCCTCTTATTAGATTCCTGCAAATTTAAACACATAAACATAATTAGATTCACAGTCATCCAGTTATCCAGCATTTAAACACTATTCAGTTGTTCCAGTTATCCAGTTATTCAGAATTTAAACACATAACCTTAGTTAGTTGTTCCAGTTACCCAACGTTGTTGCACGACCACAAATATAAGTCTAAGTTGTCCTAGTTGTCATACTTTTTTCTAATCACAGTTCAAGTAACGTATAAAAGATCATAATGTATATACTTGATGGTCTTCAAGATTATTTTCTTCAGTCCCATCACCTTCACTTGAGTTTTGCTTCTGTTGGACCTTTTGGATCTGATTCTGTTGAATGTCTTGGAGCGGTTTCTGTTGGAGCTTTTGGAGCTGCTTCTATTGGAGGTCTTGTCTCGGTTTCTGTTGTAGCTTCTGCAACTGCTTCTGTTCAATCAATTATTGGTTATGTCGGAGCTTCTTTTGAATCCTTAGTATCTCCTTATGTTGACTCATAAACCCCTCCACCACCTCTTGCTATTGCAATTACTGAGAACAACAGCAACAACAATACAATGTATTATGAAAAATCGAGATCAACTAGGACAATTGAGCATATAGAACAACAAAATGAGAACAACAAGAGTAACTACTCATATAGAACAACAAGAACAACAGATCAAGAGCAGCTGGGACAATTAAAAATTGAGAACAACAATAACAATAAATCAAGAAAAAACAAAAAGAAGCGAGATCCCAATTTTCCTTCACAATTTCACTACTTTTAATCAAATTCATTGAAGAACTAGGACAAATAGAAAACAACAAGAACAAGAACAACAAGAACAAGGAAAATCAAATCCCAATTTGCCTTCAGAATTAGACTACATTGATTCAAACTAATTGAAGAAGCATATTGAAGATACGACCACGGGAGAAGGGAGAGACGTGATGATGCCTTACCAAATTGAAAAAGACGACCGGCAGCGGTGGCCATAGATAAACGAAAAGAGTGGCAGCACTATTTTGCAATCACACGGTGGAGGTGGTTGAGTTTCGTGATGTTTTCTCTCCAATTTCGGCGGCGACGAGAGTTTTTTTTCTAACGATGGAATGAAAGTAAAAAAAAAACTTCTAATAAAAATGAAATAAAATTTTACATCAATTGGATCAAGATCCATCAGATTTATGGGCTTGGGTCGAATATGTAGGTAGAATTGGTAGTTTTTGATTTTTAATCTGGTTTTTTAGACTTTTACATCATTTTCGAATTAAAAAGAAATGTTTAAATCAAATTAAAATTAGAACGTGGCAGGAGAGAATAAGCTTTCTCAAATTGTGGCATTTCAGCCATTGATTCGCCTGTTTGAGCATACCATTCTCCTCGCAACCAAAGCTCCCCATAGTTCAACCGACTTCAAATGAGGCGACTTTTCTAGAATCGGCATTGGATCCTCTTCCATAAGGCAATCAAATAGATGTATGTGTGCAAGGTGGGGAGGGAATCGAAGTTGATCAGGAAACTTTGGCATATACATCTGCAATGCTAATTCCTTTAGATGAATCAAATCCAAGATGAATTCTCCTACAGAATCAGCCATACGGGTTTCAGGAGAAACAAGTAAATAAAGCGATTCCAGGTTTCTCAAATCAAGGAGAGATGTCGATAGAGTTTCAAAAGTACAGCTTTCACTCAATTTTACAACGAGATCCCTGAGCTTAGTCATACGGACGAGGTCTGTCACACTACTGCGTTGCGTTGAGAATAACGACAAGAACTCTAGGTTCACTAGATCACCTAATTCCAACTTGGTTTTATCATCCATTGACTGAGGTAAGATAAGGTACCTCAACTCTAGCATCTCTTTCAAAACATTTGGCACATGAATCGGTTCCTTGGAATCAACACGTAAGTTCAAATAAAGAAGAAGCTTTAAGTTCCGCAGAGAAGAAGGTAAATGAGATACACCAGCCTGGGATAAGCTCAAGAATCTCAAGTGGATGAGCTCTCCAATGCTAGAAGGTAACTTCCCTCCTTCAAACTTTACATTAGAAAGATCTAACACCCTGAGCATTGGTAAACTTTGGAAGCCTGAAGCTGACTGTATCCAAAAGTCTTCCTCAAGCCCCAAAACCAAAAGAGATCTGACCCTTTTATTGTTTTTATCTCCCAGTATACGATGAAGAGCATTACAACTATGTACAGCGAGTCTGCGAGGCCCTCTAAGTGATTGAGCATTGATGGAAGTAGGGACTTTGACAATCTGTAGGAAGTTTTCTTCTTTGGATTTTGCTAAACATACTTCTCTCATCATGTCATGCATTTGACAATATTCATATCTCCAACTCACCGTATAGTTTTCTTCAACACTAACCATATTTCTCCTCACTAGTTCTTCAAGGTAGTTTTCTCCACCATCTCGGATGGTTGATCCATCGTAAAATAATGTTATCATTCCTTCAGCAGCCCAGTAATAGTACAAGTCATTCGTATATATCTTGTAATCTTCGGGGAAATGGGCTAGGTAAAGGTAGCATTGCTTTAAAATCATCGGCAAATCTGCATAGCTCAGAGACAATATTCGGTTAACCGAATTGAGATTGTTGTAGTCTAAGCCAGATGCTCCTACGATCTGAGCTCCAATATTGTCGTATACTTTCCTCCACTCGGGAACTGTATGTTTCTTAGCTAACAAGCCTCCCAACACTTTAACAGCTAACGGTAGTCCTCCACAATATGTGACCATTTCTTTTCCCATTGCTTCCATTTCTTCATCAAGCCTTATTTCTGTAAACATCATAAGGTAATACATTTTAAGATGTGAGCCGCAAAATAAAATTCACAAGATTCTTGGTCTCCATTTTATGTCAAAAAAATGTACCAGTTTCGTCATTTGGTTGACAATGGCCCGGTTATCATATTATGGACAGACGGACTGCAATGTCCTTCACCGTTGGATCGTTCATTGACGGTCGGAGATGGCTTCCGGCAACAGGTGTCACGTTCACCTCTGGTCTTGCTAACTAATTCAATTAATTTTCATTTATTGTGTCTCATCTATTTAATTATGCCTCTGATTCGAGCAGAACAAATGTTATGAATCATGTTTGTGACGTGTATGTTTTAATCCATAGTCTGTGTCTGATTGTATTCGAATCTTATTTACTTCTCTTTAATTAATTTAGCAGTGGTCGACAAGAATTTCCAAATTAAAACCAAAAAAACAAAAAAAAATCCAAACTTTCCCTGTCAATTTATTATCTGTGTGGATTTTTTATTATTTTTTAAACATTATCTGTAGATCTTGTTTGAATATCTCGACTACTGAGAGCTAATCTGAATCCGACGGATGAAGAATTGTGATATATGGACTGCCACTAACCTAAAAGATATTTAATGACGAGTATCGACGTGTATATATATACAGTTTTCGCCATCAATTACACCACAAATTACTTCAATTACTTTAATTACATGTGATGATGTGAAATAAGAATTGGAAAGTTGACAGTTATAATATATAATCTATGTTGTCCTATAATTCTCTTGTTGACAGCCATATCTTTGGAAATCATGAATTATTATTTGTTGTTTGCACGTTCAAAAAATAATAAAAATATGTACACAAAAATATTGTAAATGAAACGAAACTAATTAAAATTAGGCCATCTATAATCTACAGATAAGCTTCCTAACGTCAGTTTCGTTAATCTGCAAAATCTCTCCATCATTTGGTCGAAGTTCTTGCAATATCGTCTTCCAAACATGTTTCCGTTCAAACTCTTGCGAAACAGAGACCCACGCAAATCCATCAAAATGACGTCGGACAATGTCATGATGAAAGACTTGTCTAGCCAAAGTGGTTTTACCAATACCACCCATCCCAGATATAGAAACCACTTGAATGTTATCATTCTCCACCAACTGACCAACCAATTCTACAACACTCTGCTCCACCCCTACAAGATCACTTTCAGAACTATTAGCAAAGGTTTGTTGGATCTCCATCTGCTTCCTTTGCCTTTCTTGCAGAGACAGCGAACGGCCACCATCGATGATCTGTTGTATCCCTAACTTCTCCATTCCCCCAATCACCTCAGTGATTCTCTTAGTGATGCCTTCAATATCTGAAGCAAATTTGTGGCGATCCATTAAGAAGCAAGAAAATCTTCTAGCATGCTTCTTGATCCCTTTTTCTTTTCCTCTAGATTTTTTCAGAAGGAAGGATTCGATTATATCCTCAGCATCATAAACAATATCGTTGACATCTTCTAAGAAGTTTCTCACCCTTTCACTTTCATGTTTCTTGGCATTTGCATCTTTCAACAGTGACTGTAACATTCGCAGCTTACGCTTTAGTCCATCAACTTGCTCATCAATTCCCTGCAATCGCTCAGATTCTTGACTCAAGAGATCCCAAAGCTTCTGAACTCCAAAAGACACAACTGCTTCAGCCATAACAAGAACGCCGTCAGGATAAAGATTCTCAGAAAAAAAAGAAGAAGCAAAAGATCTGAATTTAGTAAGGAAATAACTTTGGAAGAAAGTGATGAATTATTTCAAAACTCAGCTAAAAGTCTGTGGAGAGAGTTGACTCAAAGTCAACCTTATCAAGCTACCAATCCATTGGTTGGTGGTTGAGGCTTCTCCAAAATAATATCCTTTATGATTGATGATCCGTTATCACAATAAAAGATATTCTATAGGCCAGAAATTAAATATGATGTGGCACATGAAGAACTATTATCACACCTTATCTACCACTTTATAG
This sequence comes from Barbarea vulgaris, assembly GCA_963667165.1. Lineage (NCBI taxonomy): Eukaryota > Viridiplantae > Streptophyta > Magnoliopsida > Brassicales > Brassicaceae > Barbarea > Barbarea vulgaris. The sequence goes on along the minus strand of OY763891.1, from coordinate 14,820,621 downwards.
TTGTTTGACTGTGTATTGGCTATATTAGCTTCAATATTTCATAATTGATTTAAATTAGAACAAATTTTGATTTTGCAAGCAAAAGTAAATGGTCTCTTGATGGAAAAAATGCCAAAATCAACCTAAACTATTTTCATGGTGCCTTTTTATATACTAATGAAGTTTGGTGCGTTTTTCAACTTGAACTTACAAAATTTTCAAAAATCAATATGAACTTTTATATGAGTGCTGAAATCAACTTTGACCAAAATAGTATTAGTCAAACTGCTGAGTCAGATGACACGTGGCATATTTCTGCTGAGTCAGATATCATGTGGCATTTTTTCACTGAGTCATCTGCCACGTAGATTTTTTTTTTTGAAGTTTTATGCAATGTTGTGGATCTAATTTTTTTTTAATATTTATAATAGAGAAATCGAACCATCTTATCATTTTTATTATTTATGTAGCCGCAATAACTATAGGGTTACGATCATTAAACAATTAGAATGTTTAGTTTTAATGTTTTTATTTGGTTAATTATAGTTTTTGTTTAGTTAATTATATAATTTTTATATGTTCTTAAATTTACTCAAAATTATTCGATATTTAACAAAATTATTTAAAATATATCCAAATGTTGGTATAAATCTACTAAACTATTAAAAAAAACCAATGTTAGAGGGTGTTTCCAAACACTATAGAAGTTAATATAAAAAAGAAATAATTGTATCATTGTATCCAAACACAACTTTCCATCTTTTCATTTTTCCTCTTCATCATTTATTTCCTTATTTAATATTGCAATATTAATAGTATGAATTATAATTCTCCTATCACCTTTGTTAGATATTATTTTCAAATTATTTTAAATTATTATATAACATATATAATTATTAAAATTTAATATTTTTTCTGCATATATTGTGATTAATTTTTTTTAAAACGGACATATATTACTCAATTAAAGAAAAAAGTGTGTTCTTTTTATTTTTTTCAGCAATGTATGTTCAACCTCCTACATTGACTAAATTTTTGTGGCAATGGTTCGGAGTCGTATTATAAAAAGATCAAAATGATTTCAAATACGAATAAGCATAAAACTTGACTTATTAGGCGTCAAAATTTAAAAAAATGTATTTGGTTTTATCAGGTTTTTAGTTGAAATAATTTAAACATCTCATATTGACTAAAATTTGTGGGCAATAGTTCAGTCCATTTTATGTAAAAAAAAATCAAAATGATTTTAAATACGAATGAAAAGGAACCTTGACTTATGAGACGTCCAAATTTCAAAAAATTATTCGGTTTAATCTGATTCTTTAGTTGAAATAATTGAAAATAATTATCTATCTACTAAATTATTAAAAAGATCCAATCTTAGAGGGTGTTTCTAAATACTATTCAAGTAATAATTCAAATAATTAATAAAAATTAACTTTTCTACATATATTCTGATTGGAATTTAAAAAATAGACATTTATTACTCAATCGATGAAGAAAAAATGATGTTTGTTCAATGTCCCGCATAGGCTAAAGAATTTGAGTAATATTTCAGGATCATATTATAAAAATGACCAAAATGATTTCAAATACGAATGAGCAAAAAACTTGATTTATCAGGCGTCTAAACTTAAAAAATATATATTCGGTTTATTTAATGTGTGCCTAATCTAAATTTTATATTTAACCATTACATAGGTTGGAAGAGTGAACCCCATGTGTATAATGGTTTAAAAATTTTGTATTTTTTTCTATTTAATTTTAGCTTACAATTTTTTTTGTTTCTTTACTGTTTATAAACATTTTTATTTTTTGTTTATTGTTTATAAAAAAATAGCAAGTTAATATCCGTATATGCGGGTCAATTTTTATATTTTATGAAAATTATATAAAAAACTTCAAAAGTGGCACATACTTATACATTAAATCTCCAAAGTGAAACTTTTTCCAGTTTAAAACTTCAAAGTGGCATTTTGTTTCGTTTTTCATTAAAAAAATTGTTGGGGTTAACTTTTCCGTTAACATAGTTAATTTTTTCGTTAACAAAGTTAACTTTTCCGGGATCGGAAATATCGGTGCGAAACAAAATACCACTTTAATTTGAAAATTTAAACTGGAAAAAGTTTTACTTTGACATTTTAAAGTGGAAATGTAATACCTTGAAGGTTTGATTTAGAAATGTGTGCTACTTTAGAAATTTTTTATGGGATTTTTCCATTTATAAATAATAAATAAATAAAAAACTACAAAATTTTATTAAAACAATTGACCCACGATGTGTACTACTTTATAGGGGTTTAATGAACTTTTTCCGTTTACAAATAATAAATAAACAAAAAAAATTAAATTTTTTTATTAAAACAATTGACCCGCTGTGTACCGCGGGTATAAATCTAGTAATCTATTAAAAACAACTTATTATAATATAATATTATCATTAATTATTCGTTCAAATAGCAATTTTAATTACGAAAATTATTTGCTTGGGTAGTAATTTAAACTATATGATCGTACATTTACTCTATGCTTCTTTGCTATTTTCCGATCATATAATAGCGAGAGATCGGATGAATCAGATGCCACATGTCTAGTTTTTCTGCTGAGTCAGATGTCACTTGTACTTTTCCAAAAAAAAAAAATTATGGGTTTTTTGAAGTTTTATGTGTACTAGGTCTTTTAACACTAACTAGATTAATAACCCGTGCTGGCGCCCAGGTGCAATTTTTATTTATTATAAATTTGTATTTTTTATGTTAATTAAAGTATAAATTTGTTTGGTGAAAAGACTGTAATTGTCAGTTGAGTGATTGATTTAGGTTATGTAGGTGTTTTACGTAGCTTTCATCTTTTCTAAATCGAAAACATCTTTCATTACTATAAAACTCAAACTCGGAATTGTGACCGCGTATTTAGTAATGTAGAAAACGCATATTGAAAGTGCGGTATGGTTCAACGGCGGTTCGTGCATTTTTTATTGGATCGCTGGGTATTATCTATAGTTCTTTTTCAAGTACGATTTATTATTCAGTAGACACAAACACATCTATATCAAAATCCAAATTTCTTTTTTTAAAACCGCGCACATTTTAAAACTTTTTTGATTGGTGTTTATATTGCGGTTTTGAGAAAATCACTTTAAATTCCGCTTTTTTGTTGTCACCATCCTTAAAAAATTAAAATGTATGCGGACGCACGAAGTAAAGCAGTTTAAAAACATCATGACTCTTGATAACTTTTGCTAGTGCGAGGTAATGTTTTTTTTTTTTTATTATTACTAGGAATGTATCCGCGCGATGCGCGGATTTTATTATAATTGATGTTGAATGTAATATTATAATTTTTGTTAAAATAAGATACAATGTGAAAGAAGCTAAAAGCTTTGACATTGGTGCTAGTTTTTTAATCAAAGATTGCAATCGTGTTCATAATTTTTCAGTTTGCTACAATGAATAGATTTTAAAATATGAAATCTCATATCTTAGAATACATTGGGTATAATATTTTAGATACACCAACCAATCATATTTAGATTTTCTTCTATATAAAGTTGCAGACAAAATACTTCATTAAATCTGAATATATAGGATAATGTAATGTTGGGAGAAGTTTAAGAGAAAGCATGAAGAGAGAAGAGGAGCTGTATGTTTTTTTCTTTTTTTTTTCTTTTTTTTTTCTTTCCCTCCTAGTGTTATACCCACACAATGCTCATATTTAGTTAAAATCAGTTCAACGCTAGATCTATAATAATTTTGTACAGGTTTAATTAAAATCAATCTAATGCTAGGTCTATAATTATGATTTAGGGGATAATAATAATCGAAAGATGAAAAAATAAAAGTTTTAAAAATTATTAGTTTGTTTGGGTTTTAAAATTTGTAATATTTGATTTCATACGCTGACCACTCCAAATCGAAATGTAACACCCTGTTAACCATAATTCGACAAAGCAACACAATAGCAGATAAAATCACAAATACTTAAATTCAAAATATTTATATAGCGATTACAACATTTTAATTAAATTTATACGAACACTTTTCATTTTAATATCTAAACACCAAATATTAGGCTACACACAAAATATGTTGAGTCTATGAGAATCTTTTCAGCCTCTTCATGGTCATTTTGTACCACTTGTTTATGTGATAAAAGAAGCGAGATAATTTCAATGATAAAGCTAATTTGATAGAAGTATTATGTATGATCAATTCATGATAAAAAATCAGATAAACAATAACAATATAGGATGACAGATATATTTAGCGAGAGTAGTGCGTTGTCCTTCATGATAATAATTAACTGAAAAATGGTCAGTTAAGAAATACAAGTTACCTTACATTAAGTAGAAGGATTGTTGTTCTCCAAATTTCATGCTTCATAGCTTCTCATAAAGCATATCAGATATATTAACAATCTGCAAAAGATCGTAAGCAACTGTAAAGAGTGAGAAAAATATGCCCAAATTCAAGCTCTAGTATTGAATACCATATGATTATATGATTTTCCCAATTGTAAAGTAGTGAAATTTTATTTTGAAGCCGATTGCAGGCGCAAGTCTTACAGGCCTTAAGAGAAATACATTCAAAAACTTCCATATGGTATTTTATAAAAATAATACTATAATGCCTTGCATAACCACTAACCATTTAGGCACTGAAGGAGACGCCAATGTTTGTTCGAAAATACTTGGTTTCAGGAATTTTGGTTTGACAACTCACCATCAAACTCCTTAGTCCAGTCAAGTATGCATATTTGTTTGAGGAGATCAGATTACATTCATTGTTTCAGCTGACAAAATCAGCGTGTGAAGAAATGAATTGGGAAAAACCATTTCCAATAGTTGTCCTCCTCAGTAAATCACGTCGAGTGTCATCTTAATCCTCCAGCGCAATGAGGCTGAAGAAAATTGCAGATATTTTTCGCATAAATATAGGCATATAAAAACCATCCTAAGAGAACAAAGTCTAACATCCAACAGTTATAATATATTCAAATGATACTGGTCAATTTCCTTTATGCAGCATTATATTATCCTATTCTGAATTCTGTAATGTTCTCAGAAAGATTCAGAGCTAACACAACCAAATTGAAAAATTCATACTAATATTAGGATTCAGGATTAAGTTTTTTTTTTTTTTTTTTTTTTTTTGGACAAGTATTCATGGTTAACTTTACTATTAGTACTTACTGTGCGATTTTAAGCTCAATCGCTCTCTCTCTCTAACTCTGTAAACTGGAAACTCACGAGATAAAGCAAGTAACGAACACAACGAGATTTAACGAGTTCGGAACCCAAACCGGGAACCAACGTCTCGCCGGAGATTTACCTCCGGAATACACTAGAACGATAATGTTTCTTCCTTCTTTTACAAGATCACTCAATACTCTCTCACACTCAGAAATTACAATCTTTTATCTATGAATGAATAGAAGAAGAAGACGATAATAAACTCAGAAAAGCTTAGACGTTATAAGCTCATTCTCGAAGCTTCAGATGTTGATCGTGTGACTATAAGCTTGACACGTGTCACCATCTTCTGCACCCTTCCTGAGACCTTCTAATTCAGCTGGAGTCTTTCTCATACTTGGGATATATTAACATTAAGGTCACATTTCTTCAAATCTCCACCTTGACCTTAATGCACCATTCTAGCTTACACTTGGATTCCATCTCCGGATGTGACCAAACCGGTTCACACTTCTGAATAAACCCATTCAGCTTCTTCACCTTAGTGACAATCCTATCTGTCTTGGTGTATCTCTCCATAACCAATTCCTTAGACAACATGTCTGATGGATTTCTCGCCAAACTGGATCTGTGCAAACCTCGCCAAGCAACCATCAGATCCTCGTCTACTTAGAGTCATCTTTACCACCTTTCCATTGTCTTGTAGCAAGTATAACTCTCCATTGATTACTCCTTCCAAAACCTGAAACCTGTTTCGGTAACTTGAAAACTTCCATCCTTGTGCAAGTTGATTCTCTTGTCGACCTTTTAATTCTCCTCATGTGCACTGAGCTTAGAATAAAAAACTTCTTTAAATCAACTGCATAAACTCGAATCTTAGCTGACTCATGACCTGTAACAATCTTTGATTCTTCCTGCAAAAACAATCTCTACCAATGACATGTTAGTGATAAATGTATTGAACTTGAGATTAGACTCACAGTGATTTGTTTGAACTTTAAACATCAATTTGCACCGCCATTGTTGCCAACAGAACACGCCGCCTAACTCTACTTGATTAGGAAGTCTTTCGAAAACAAATCTCTTTGCTTGTCCTTGTTCAAACACTCTCTGTATAAGCAGAACCTTTCAACCAACAGACCTGAACCGCAATTCACTCCTTTATACTTGTCTCCCATTCACTATATTGTGATATGCTTGAGACTCCTCCTTACAGCTTTTTCCCACATCAAATCTAGAATCCTTGATGTAACTCCCAGCTGTAGAAAACTCCCTGCAATACCTTTTTATTTGTATGTAGACTTCACCAAAACTTGTTATATGCATCATAACTCTTCTCATACAACAACCACAATCTTTCTTTACTCATCTCTTTTACTTCAGCATGCCTTAGATAACTGAGCCTTTTCACTTGACTATGATGCACGTGCCTTCACTGAGAAACATTCCTTATGACGCTAACAAACAACTAATATAACTCATCAATTGTTTCCCTTCAAATGCACTTTGAAACCTCTGCATTCGCCTTATTACTAGGATTTCTTTTCACTTGCATATTCCTGCCTTGAGATGAAACTGTTCATCTTGCTCTAAGCACAACAGTCTCTGATATTTCTTGAAGTAATAACCTTAAGACAACACAGCAAAACTTGCTCTATGTCTCCTTCAGTTTCTCCTTTTGAGAAAACCACTAAGCCACTTCAATATCCTCATCTTGAACTCTCATTTCAGCTTTGCTGAACTTCTCTGTGACACCCGTCTCATTCTCTCTCGAGACCGGCGAGTCAACAACATTAACTTCTTACTCAAGTAACGATAAAACCACGACCAACTTTATTAATCAGAAATCCGTTCCACAAATAACCAAAATAATACTAAAACGATTCTTTTAAAAGCCAAATACGTAAATAAGATAATAATGGAAATAAATGCGATAAAAACAGTATTGATCCCAAAATAGCACCATACTCTGTCCCGCACATCCGACTACTCAACACGCTCACCTGAAAGGAAGAGAAAGGGGTGAGTAACAGGGGAGTTACTCAGCGAGGTATGGAGTGCTAAGCCACGCAAGTCGAACCCGGCTTACACCACAACCACGACAGTCTAGCCCTAAACATGTAGCAAACACGGCACCTAAAGCACCCAAGAAGTACAATCAATGGCCCTATGCGAGTTAAGTGATCGCCCACCCTCCGAAGAGGCTTCACAAAATTATGGGATAGTGCCCAATCACACCGCCCAATGGACGCTTTATCGATCTTGAGGGCTACGGCTCGGCAGATCGACTTGCCGCCCATACCCTCCCGCACACATGACTCCGGGTTATACCACAGTCCTCTCACTGCGTATCCCGCCCAAGTCCTCTAACACAGTTCTATACACATATTTCACCACACTAACACAATAACATGCGAATCAATCAATATGTGAATTCATCTAAATTACCTACATCCGATTTAACATGAAAGACCGACTCGATCAAGGAGACAATACACATCCAGGAACTAAACTATCAATGGAAGAGTTAAGGCGAAGAAAGAGTTACGCGGTTAGCCCTCACCTTAGCCACAAACGAAGCTTTCCCACTCTAGGATGCTTGAACCGACTCTGAATCTGTAATCGGCACGAAAAACGAGTTAGAAAGGATTGATAACCGAAAAACCCGCCTTAGACCGGTTAACCGGGCCAAACCGGACGAACCGGACCGGACTGACCAAACCGGTCAAAGTCAACGGTCAAAGTCAACGGTCAACAGTCAAACCGGTCAACCCAAGTCAAACCAGATCAAACCGGTCAAACCAGATTAAACCAGTCAAACCAGATTAAACCAGTCAAACCGGTCAACTGAGTCAACTCGGCGAGTCACTGAGTCAACTCGGCGAGTCGCGGCGAGTCACTGAGTCAACTCGGCGAGTCACCGGCGAGTCACCGGCGAGTCACCGGCGAGTCACGGAGAGAGGCGGCGGCGGCTTACCAGAAAGATCACCGGCGGCTGCGGCGGCGCGTGGACGGCGGCGGCGGCGCGTGAGATTTGGCCGCGGAGCTTCTGGCGGCGCGTGAGGGCGCGTCCGGAGGCGGATGAAGCCGCGGTTTAGTACTCCGGCTTCGTCTCGACGATACGGTTCTACTGGTGGTCTCGGGATGTCACAATTCTCCCCCACTAACGAGGAATTCGTCCTCGAATTCAAGGCTTGCGCAATCACTAGGCGTAACACCAGTACATCACGGTGGATACATGACAATCCCAAACTTCTCGACGGCGTCGACTGACTCCCCTTGATCTTCGATTTAAACACACACTGAAGGCTTACACTTGCCCAGACACAGACCCACAAACCTAAGCTTAGCTCCGATATCAAACCACATATACCCTACCCCACCCCCAAACAAAAACTTATCATACAAACAATACTAATCACACAAGACTTTCACAACAATAACACATAAAGAAATAAATAAAACGGAAAAAGGCACATACCGGCTGCCGGTTCAGCTACCGGTTCAGCTCCCTCGTGACCTCCAACTGCAAACACTCGCGGCGCGATGGCTTGGCGCTTGGGTGGTGGTCCATTCATCATTTGCTTGTTCTTCGGGCAGTCTCTGATGAAATGACCAAGCTCACCACAGTTGAAACAACCTCTTGCTGCCTCCACTGGCTTTTGAGTACTGATTGCTCGAGTATTTACTCGATACACTTAACCGCAAGGTAGTATATAACGAGGTCGAACCACAAGAACCAATGGTACACTAATGATTTACGAGACTTGTAATTAGCTATAGCAGGATTGGGTTGATTGATTTCTTTTCAAACTTGTAAACAAAATGCAACAAACATAAAACGATTGATTTATACGATTTAAAAGGCATTAGGCCTTAGGGAAATTCAGGTTATCAATGGCTTAACAAATAATCTTGAGTATGGGGTTTAACATTCTAAGTACCGTTCTAGAACATGAACGCAAGGTGGATTAACCCACTCTCGTGGCCTTAACCCCTAAACTTGGCTACTCGAAAACTAAACTCTCGTTTGATTTCTCCTAACCAAATTAGCATTAACACACAAGTTCACTAAGTTCACAATGATGATCTAGCATCAACTCTCGCAGGCTAGAGATACAAAGCTCAATTCATAAGGTTCAAGTTCTCTTTAACATGATTAGTGCTTATAGAACAACCTAAAATCAAGACTAAGGTAGCTACTCTTAATCTAGCATTAAGAACACATGAATCAAAGAACCTATGGATTAGAAACCCCAAATCTCTATCAATTCATCAAGCCATCAATTCCCTTCAAGAACCCTAAAACCTAACTATGAAATTACTCACACATATTGAATAAAACAAGAAAGTAAACCATACAAAGCATAATAGGATTGAAATAAACAACAAATGATACAACAAAACTTCTCCAAATGTTTGATAGAAAGGAGGAGCTTAGAAATCCAAGAAATGTGTCTAGAATAGTGTTTTAGGCGTAGGAAGAAAATCTGATGTGTTTTTGTAGGTTTAGGTGGGATATTTATAGACATAGGTGTAAAATGGTGTAGGCGGCCAAGGGGATCGGTCGATCCACAAGTCGGATCGATCGATCCCTGATTTACGGACATAATATCTAACTTGGCGGCTGGCTTGGGATCGATCGATCCACACGTCGGATCGATCGATCCCAATGTTGTTCTTCATGACGGCTGGCAGTCGATCGATCGATCTGCCTCAGGGATCGATCGATCCCTCGTGTCCGGACAAGATGTCCGTGAAGCATGGATCGGTCGATTGGTCGGCCAGATCGACCGATCCGTGGCCGTGTTCTTGGAGTTGTCTGGATCGATCGATCCAAGGGTAGGATCGATCGATCCCGGTCCTTTCAGTAACTTCTTGGCTTCATCTTAGCCCGAACAATCCCGAAATCATCTTATTCCGGCTTAACTCCATAGAACCTGTAAAAGACTCAAAACAAAATAGAAAAGACTCGAAAACTAGCAAAAGACACGAAACAAATACTAAAAACAAATCAAAAAGCAATCAAAAGTACAATACATCAACTCCCCCCAACTTAGACTTTTGCTTGTCCTCAAGGAAAACAAAACAAAATCTAAACCGAGAGAAAAGGTTTTGAAAAACATGAGAATTCGTAAAATCTATAGGATCATGCCTTCAACCAAATGCTCGCAACCACTTTCACCAAGTTCATATCAAACCGTACTACATTGTACTTCGCCATAACCGTAGCAAATGTATGAAATCCCAAGATCATGTAGAACTTAACATTTAACATTTATTAAGAAATGCGTGTACTCTCACAAAGGGAATATCTAACACGTTATGGTCTAGGTATGAAGGTTGATATTTGGTGGCTCAAGTGTTTTGGGTTCTCCAGCAAAGCAAACGGATGCAAATCATTATGCAAAATCACAGTGAGACAAAGACCAATTAGGAAGTACATAGCTCTCCTTTCGCTCGAATCCTCCTAACCAACTCAGAACCCCAAGTATGAATATAAAGATTTCTTCTTCTTTTTAGATGCTAATGAAACACATTAATGATCTCAGACTCAATCATTTCTCTTTTCACTCCTTTCCCATCTTGTGTTTTTGTTTTTTTTTTTTTTTTTTTTTTTTTTTTTTTTTTTTATATATTTTTTTAGATGGGGGAGCGGGAATGAGGAGTCCTACAAAAGCTGCATCAAAAGAAATCTTGACAATGAATGCTCGTCATACTCATAAATACATCTGCTAATCCACAATAGCCCGATCTCGTCCAATGACGGTATACAAACAAACTACTACCACAATCCTAGCGAAAGGAAAGCTATGTCGGTCCGTATACTCCATAGTTTTTGCACATGAATGCACATGACAATGGCTATAAACAGATGCATGTGGTTTGAAAGATGGAAATGGTAAGGGGTGTGGTACTAGACTAAAAATAAGTCTAGCCATTTGGAGTTAACAAAGGTTGATATAAACAATGTAAAGAAAACTCCAAATGTAATTCCATTACATGATTATCAATCCCCTAAGTGAGATATATTAAGTCCATATTAAGTTCATATATATATGATTAAGCTCAAATGATAGGGATTTTCATAAAATGATCAAGTTATGGATTTTTCTGCGCTTCCAAGTTATCCTCAAACAAAGCTAAGCAGTTTTAAGACAAAATGATCTTAAACATGTTGCAATTCCAAAAGATAACAAATTCTCATAACTGTTTTGACTCAATAAAACATTTAAAATTCCAACAAAGTTTTAATAAAAATAAAACACACCAAAATAAAAGAAACAAACACAAACGTCATTTGTAAATAATGGCATCCTCCCCCGAACTTGCTTTTCACCGTCTCGGTGTAATAACAAAATAAACAGAAGAATGCCATACATAAAGAAATAAAACAAAACGTCTTAAAAACAAAATGATATAAAACAAGGGATAGAAATAACCACAAGCTCAGTGGTCGCGGGTAGAGCTGTCGCTTGAGCTCTCTCCCCTGTCTAAGTGATTTTTGGTTTAGGCAAACGTGGGATCGATCGATCCCTCACCTGGATCGATCGATCCGATGCTGTTTGGTCGTTTTGTCGTGAATCGGTCGATCGTGTGGCCGGATCGACCGATCCCACACCTCCGGGAACTTGTTGAATTTTTGCCGATTTGTTTGGATCGATCGATCCTTGGTTAGGATCGATCGATCTCTTTCTAATACCATGGAGAGGATAAGAAAGAGTATGAGTCATCTATTTGCAGCCCCTTTTTTTGTAAACAATCCACGTTCACCAACGTCCTATAAAATGAAAGCACACAAAATCAAAGATAAAGTTCACACTTAAACAAACAAATAAACATATATACAAATGATAGAATTGGGGGAGTCCCCAATGGCTTGTTTAACGTCGCTAAGCTTGACGTTTGATGCCCATTTAGACTGAAGGGAGAATAGGAGTTGTCGAATGAACTCCATCCTTGAAATTTGGCCCCCAATCGGTGAGCTCGATCTTGAGAACCTTCACCATGAGCTCTTTGATGTAGTCTGATTGGTTCTCCTCTAAACCTGGCAATAAGATAATTCTTGCTTTGGCAAAAGGTTTGGAAGGACCTTTGCTCTTGATCTTGCACTCTATAGCACCACCATTGTGGCTCAACGGATGCAAGGTGAAAATGGATGAGGAGTTGTGACCAAAATGAGGCTTCTTGCCTTTCTTGAGCCTTTTCCTTGGATCCACCATCTTTGGCTCATCAAATAAAGCATTAAGGCTTTCACCATGGTAAAGGAACTTATCATCACAGTCCTCAAATCGATTTTTCTCAATCAAACCCTTGAGCTTTTCCTTCCTTTCCATTTCTTCATTGGCGATTGTTCCACAAAATGTTGTAGAGGAAGGCTTGATTTGATATGAGACTTTGGAGTCAACATGGATGAGGATCACTCGCCTGTTTGGGAAGTCAATGTTCGCTCCAGCGGTGTTGAGGAATGGAGTTCCAAGAATGAGTGGAAGCTTATCTGGTTTCTCTCTATCTACCACCAAGAAGTCCGTTGGGATTAGACAATCTCCTACCTTAAGAGGATAATCCTCAATCAACCCAAGTGGAGGTTTCGAAGAAGCATCTCCAAATGTGATGGAAGATGAGTGTTGTTTCATCTCTTTAATCCCTAACCTTTCCGCCATTTCAAATGACATCACATTTACACTAGCTCCAGAATCGCACAAGGCATTATCGATTTCCAAATCTCCTAGGGAGCAAGAGATTGTGAATGTACCAGGATTTCCAAGCTTGGTAAGAGATTTAGGTTCAAGCGGTGGTGTACTCGGTGGTTTTAGCACTTTCATAACCTCTTCAACTTTCTCTTGGTTCGCTAGAATGGCTTCAATGAACTTAAAATAGAGAGGAACTTGAGATAAGTCATTCACATGAGGCAAAGGTGCTCCAACTCTACTCATATTAGCCTTGAAGCTCGAGAGGATTTTCTTTTTAGCCTTGGTAAGAACTTGGCTCGGAAAAGGAAGTGGAGGCTCATAAGGAGGAGGTTCAACTCTTGAAGTAACTTTTGTTTCAATGCTCTTGGTCACCATATCTTCTTCTTTAGTGCTAAATTTCCCTTCCAGTTCACTCTTTATAACCAGATCATCAACATTCGAACCATATAGGAGCCTAGAAATTTCCTTTATAGCCTCTTCATTCTCGACCATTTTTGAATCACTTGTGAAGATGACATTGCAAAATTCTTTCGAGTTTACTTCTGGTTTACCCGGTAATGAACCAATTGATCTCTTAGGAGAGAAGGAAATTTGGGCAACTTGGTTGTCCAAAGACTTCGCATGTGAAGATAGTGTCTCAAACTTCCCCTGGAGATCGCTATACATGTTTTCTACCTTGACATTGATGTCAGAAGCATTCTTTTTCTGGCCTTCAAGAATTTGCTGCATCATCATTTTCATCTCGCTGTCTCCCGAAGAAAACGCTGGAGCGTTGTTCGAAGGAACATGGGCTGGTGCTTGATAACTTCCCTGGAAGTTGTTAAACTGAGGTCTTTGCTGAAAACCCCCTTGCCTATATCCTATTCCTTGCGCTTCTCCTTTGTTCTCAAAAGGTTTGTGGAACCCTCCTTGATTTGGTACAAACTGCCTTGGTTGATATTGTTGACTTTGTGGCCTCATTGGTGCGGGGTACGTTTGATCTTGAGGATTCTCGACATTTGTGTTCCGGTATGAGAGGTTGGGATGGTTGCGATAGTTTTGGTCGAACCCCTTGTTCTGATAGTTCCCTTGACCATTGACATAGTTTAACTCAGCTTGCAAGTCGTCAAAACCATTTCTCACTTGCTCTTGGAAAGCTTGACCATCTCCGTAATCCTCACAATAGTTCACAGGTCTTTGATCGCGTCTCAAAAGTTGCTCAACCTTTGCAGTCAAATCTGCAATTTGTTTTGATTCTCCCGTTCCACCGCCTCGTAAGGTTCTGTCATAGTCAACACAGTGGTTGCTATTGCTAGCTGCAAGATTCTCTATCAATACTTGGGCTTCTTCTTCGGTTTTTGTCATAAAATCCCCATTACTGGCTGTGTCTAAAGCCATCTTGTATTTCTCATCAATTCCTCTATAGAACGTGTTGATGAGTGATTCGGGAGTGAAACCATGGTGAGGGCACTCTCTCTTGTAGTCTTTAAATCTTTCCCAAGCTTCATGAAAAGATTCAGTTACACCTTGTCGAAAGGTCGAGATCTTGTTCCTTAGGAGAGTAGTTCTCGCTTGGGTGAAATATTTCCCCAAGAATGCAGCTTTGTACTCATCCCACGTCCTTATGGAATCTATCTCTAATGACTTGAACCATCGGTGCGCTTTGTCACTTAAGGAAAATGAGAATAGCCTGCACTTTACAGTGTCATCTGGTACTCCATTGTGTTGTACTGCACACATCCTCGAAATTGTCTAAGTGATAGACGGGATTCTCGGACGGTAGACCATGGAATTGGTTTTGCTTAACAAGAGCTAGCAATCCTGGTTTGATTTCGAAGTCATTCCTGTTGATAGGAGGATGTTGAACTCCTCCTCGGTACATTTGATGATTAGGAGCATCATGATCTCTCAAGGTCCGTCGAACAGGCGCGGGCCTCGGGTTGAAAGCAGCTGGAGGAGGAGGATCTTCCAACTCTTCTCTTCCATTATCTCCATCGTGTGGAGCTTCTTCTGGTGGTAAAACGTTATCGCCTTGACCAGCATGAGCCATTTCGGCTTCTCTTTGCTCAGCTAACTTTTTATTTTTCTTGTTAGCTCGTTCTAACTTTCCAATTTCCTTATGATATTCCGCGAGATTTGATGAACCTTCACTTCGGGTCATTCACCTGAAAATACCAAAGAAGAAAAAAGGAAATGATTATCAGTAACCGTAAAAGTACTCTACACTAAAAACTAGTCCTAAATCTTTAGGTAACGCAATTGGTCCCCGGCAACGGCGCCAACTTGATTGCTCGAGTATTTACTCGATACACTTAACCGCAAGGTAGTATATAACGAGGTCGAACCACAAGAACCAATGGTACACTAATGATTTACGAGACTTGTAATTAGCTATAGCAGGATTGGGTTGATTGATTTCTTTTCAAACTTGTAAACAAAATGCAACAAACATAAAACGATTGATTTATACGATTTAAAAGGCATTAGGCCTTAGGGAAATTCAGGTTATCAATGCTTAACAAATAATCTTGAGTATGGGGTTTAACATTCTAAGTACCGTTCTAGAACATGAACGCAAGGTGGATTAACCCACTCTCGTGGCCTTAACCCCTAAACTTGGCTACTCGAAAACTAAACTCTCGTTTGATTTCTCCTAACCAAATTAGCATTAACACACAAGTTCACTAAGTTCACAATGATGATCTAGCATCAACTCTCGCAGGCTAGAGATACAAAGCTCAATTCATAAGGTTCGAGTTCTCTATAACATGATTAGTGCTTATAGAACAACCTAAAATCAAGACTAAGGTAGCTACTCTTAATCTAGCATTAAGAACACATGAATCAAAGAACCTATGGATTAGAAACCCCAAATCTCTATCAATTCATCAAGCCATCAATTCCCTTCAAGAACCCTAAAACCTAACTATGAAATTACTCACACATATTGAATAAAACAAGAAAGTAAACCATACAAAGCATAATAGGATTGAAATAAACAACAAATGATACAACAAAACTTCTCCAAATGTTTGATAGAAAGGAGGAGCTTAGAAATCCAAGAAATGTGTCTAGAATAGTGTTTTAGGCGTAGGAAGAAAATTAGATGTGTTTTTGTAGGTTTAGGTGGGATATTTATAGACATAGGTGTAAAATGGTGTAGGCAGCCAAGGGGATCGGTCGATCCACAAGTCGGATCGATCGATCCCTGATTTACGGACATAATATCTAACTTGGCGGCTGGCTTGGGATCGATCGATCCACACGTCGGATCGATCGATCCCAATGTTGTTCTTCATGACGGCTGGCAGTCGATCGATCGATCTGCCTCAGGGATCGATCGATCCCTCGTGTCCGGACAAGATGTCCGTGAAGCATGGATCGGTCGAGTGGTCGGCCAGATCGACCGATCCGTGGCCGTGTTCTTGGAGTTGTCTGGATCGATCGATCCAAGGGTAGGATCGATCGATCCCGGTCCTTTCAGTAACTTCTTGGCTTCATCTTAGCCCGAACAATCCCGAAATCATCTTATTCTGGCTTAACTCCATAGAACCTGTAAAAGACTCAAAACAAAATAGAAAAGACTCGAAAACTAGCAAAAGACACGAAACAAATACTAAAAACAAATCAAAAAGCAATCAAAAGTACAATACATCAAGTACAATACCTCGCTAAGTGCCCAAACTGACCACAAATATGGCACTTGTAGCACTCTCCAGAATGGTACCGATAACAACGACGACACTGTGGTGATCCCACCTGCTCCCATGTCCTCTTCTGAGTCTCTGGAGCCTTTCCGGGTTTCGGCTGCGTTCCCCTTTGGATCTTCTGCTCCTCTGCCAAACCCGCCTCCTGAATTGCAGCTTTCTCTACCAGCTCTACCATGCTGTGGTAGTCCCTCAGAGAACAACGGTTGCGAATCTCCACTCGCAAACCCTTAAGAAACCTTCTGATCAGCTCTTGCTCGTCCATAACCCTCCCTGCGAACCTGCGGAGACGACTGAACTCAAGCTCATACTCTCTAACGCTCATAGTACCCTGGCGAATGTCTTGAAACGCATTCTCCTTTTCATCCATAGTCTCACGGGGAAAGAACTTCCTCGTAAACACCATCTGAAAGTCCTCGTAAGTCAAGACGTAGTGACCACGACTCCTCTCAACTACTCCCTCCCACCAAACCAGAGCATCGTCCCTTAGATGCTGAGTGGCCAGGTCAAGACGGTGCTCGGCTGGACACCTCATGTGATCCAAGTTGCGCTCAAGCTGCCTCTTCCAGTTATCCGCAGCAATAGCATCAACAGATCCCCCAAACAACTCTAACCTCATCTCCCTCATCTGTCTCATCAGTTCCCAATAGCTAGGTTCCTGGTGGTGCACGGCAGGTGGTGGTGGCGGTGGTGGTGGCGGTATCGGCTCAACAGCTGGTGGTGGTGCATTCTGATGCACTCTCACATTCTGCGCTGCAACTCCCTCTGCCTGAGCCGCAGCTTGCTGAGCCTGCTGGGCGGCGGCGGCTTGCTCGGCTTGGACAGCAGCCTGGCGAGCTATCTCCTGCAAAGCAACCCGAGCAGCTTCCTGCGCAGCAACCCGAGCAGCTTCCTGCGCAACCTGTTGCACAGCCTCTTGTGCGGCTAGTCGTGCTGCCTCCTGTGCAATCTGCCTAACTGCTTCTAGATCAACTTGTCCAGCAACATGCTGACCATCCACGACATCAGTGCTCTCAGACTCCACCTCACGAGCAGCTGCTCTCGCAACAACCTTGGTCCTACGGGCGCCGGTATTTTTCTTTGGTCCCATCTGAAAAAGAAACATGATCCTTACACTCCACTTCGAACCACCACATTAATGACACCCGAATGAAGCTGAACAGAGTGGTGCTCTTTTATTTTTCAAAACATATTTCCCCAATCCCAAAAAATCACGAGAAAACTAATGAAAACCGATTTAAATAC
Source organism: Barbarea vulgaris (assembly GCA_963667165.1). Taxonomy (NCBI): domain Eukaryota; kingdom Viridiplantae; phylum Streptophyta; class Magnoliopsida; order Brassicales; family Brassicaceae; genus Barbarea; species Barbarea vulgaris. The sequence goes on along the minus strand of OY763891.1, from coordinate 14,802,826 downwards.
TCTACTCCTACACAGCCTCCCGGGTCAGAACCGGTTTGGCAAACCCCGCTCTGATACCAAAATGTGACACCCGTCTCATTCTCTCTCGAGACCGGCGAGTCAACAACATTAACTTCTTACTCAAGTAACGATAAAACCACGACCAACTTTATTAATCAGAAATCCGTTCCACAAATAACCGAAATAATACTAAAACGATTCTTTTAAAAGCCAAATACGTAAATAAGATAATAATGGAAATAAATGCGATAAAAACAGTATTGATCCCAAAATAGCACCATACTCTGTCCCGCACATCCGACTACTCAACACGCTCACCTGAAAGGAAGAGAAAGGGGTGAGTAACAGGGGAGTTACTCAGCGAGGTATGGAGTGCTAAGCCACGCAAGTCGAACCCGGCTTACGCCACAACCACGACAGTCTAGCCCTAAACATGTAGCAAACACGGCACCTAAAGCACCCAAGAAGTACAATCAATGGCCCTATGCGAGTTAAGTGATCGCCCACCCTCCGAAGAGGCTTCACAAAACTATGGGATAGTGCCCAATCACACTGCCCAATGGACGCTTTATCGATCTTGAGGGCTACGGCTCGGCAGATCGACTTGCCGCCCATACCCTCCCGCACACATGACTCCGGGTTATACCACAGTCCTCTCACTGCGTATCCCGCCCAAGTCCTCTAACACAGTTCTATACACATATTTCACCACACTAACACAATAACATGCGAATCAATCAATATGTGAATTCATCTAAATTACCTACATCCGATTTAACATGAAAGACCGACTCGATCAAGGAGACAATACACATCCAGGAACTAAACTATCAATGGAAGAGTTAAGGCGAAGAAAGAGTTACGCGGTTAGCCCTCACCTTAGCCACAAACGAAGCTTTCCCACTCTAGGATGCTTGAACCGACTCTGAATCTGTAACCGGCACGAAAAACGAGTGAGAAAGGATTGATAACCGAAAAACCCGCCTTAGACCGGTTAACCGGGCCGAACCGGACGAACCGGACCGGACTGACCAAACCGGTCAAAGTCAACGGTCAACAGTCAAACCGGTCAACCCAAGTCAAACCAGATCAAACCGGTCAAACCAGATTAAACCAGTCAAACCGGTCAACTGAGTAAACTCGGCGAGTCACTGAGTCAACTCGGCGAGTCGCGGCGAGTCACTGAGTCAACTCGGCGAGTCACCGGCGAGTCACCGGCGAGTCGACTCGGCGAGTCACCGGCGAGTCACGGAGAGAGGCGGCGGCGGCTTACCGGAAAGATCACAGGCGGCTGTGGCGGCGCGTGGACGGCGGCGGCGGCGTGTGAGATTTGGCCGCAGAGCTTCTGGCGGCGCGTGAGGGCGCGTCCGGAGGCGGATGAAGCCGCGGTTTAGTGCTCCGGCTTCGTCTCGACGATACGGTTCTACTGGTGGTCTCGGTTTTGCGAGATTCAATGTGGTTTGGGAGATATGCTCGATTGAAGGTTCGGATCTAAAATCAATAAAAATAAACAACAACTCATGGTGGTTACCTCTTTGGGTCGCCGGCGGTTGAACTTGACGGAGCAGACTCGACGACGACGGCGGCGGCGCTTAGCGACTTGGTGGCTGAGGTCTCTAGGGTGAGTTCCAAAAACATGTGTCCTTTTATACACTTAGGGAAGAAGGAGGGGGGTTGGTGAGAATTTTTAATGGGCTGGATTTTTGGGCGTCGCGATGTCACAATTCTCCCCCAGTAACGAGGAATTCGTCCTCGAATTCAAGGCTTGCGCAATCACTAGGCGTAACACCAGTACATCACGGTGGATACATGACAATCCCAAACTTCTCGACGGCGTCGACTGACTCCCCTTGATCTTCGATTTAAACACACACTGAATGCTTACACTTGCCCAGACACAGACCCACAAACCTAAGCTTAGCTCCGATATCAAACCACATATACCCTACCCCACCCCCAAACAAAAACTTATCCTACAAACAATACTAATCACACAAAACTTTCACAACAATAACACATAAAGAAATAAATAAAACGGAAAAAGGCACATACCGGCTGCCGGTTCAGCTACCGGTTCAGCTCCCTCGTGACCTCCAACTGCAAACACTCGCGGCGCGATGGCTTGGCGCTTGGGTGGTGGTCCATTCATCATTTGCTTGTTCTTCGGGCAGTCTCTGATGAAATGACCAAGCTCACCACAGTTGAAACAACCTCTTGCTGCCTCCACTGGCTTTTGAGTACAATACCTCGCTAAGTGCCCAACATGACCACAAATATGGCACTTGTAGCACTCTCCAAAATGGTACCGATAACAACGACGACACTGTGGTGATCCCACCTGCTCCCATGTCCTCTTCTGAGTCTCTGGAGCCGTTCCGGGTTTCGGCTGCGTTCCCCTTTGGATCTTCTGCTCCTCTGCCAAACCCGCCTCCTGAATTGCAGCTTTCTCTACCAGCTCTACCATGTTGTGGTAGTCCCTCAGAGAACAACGGTTGCGAATCTCCACTCGCAAACCCTTAAGAAACCTTTAGATCAGCTCTTGCTCGTTCATAACCCTCCCTGCGAACCTGCGGAGACGACTGAACTCAAGCTCATACTCTCTAACGCTCATAGTACCCTGGCGAATGTCTTGAAACGCATTCTCCTTTTCATCCATAGTCTCAAGGGGAAAGAACTTCCTCGTAAACTCCATCTGAAAGTCCTCGTAAGTCAAGACGTAGCGACCACGACTCCTCTCAACTACTCCCTCCCACCAAACCAGAGCATCGTCCCTTAGATGCTGAGTGGCCAGGTCAAGACGGTGCTCGGCTGGACACCTCATGTGATCCAAGTTGCGCTCAAGCTGCCTCTTCCAGTTATCCGCAGCAATAGCATCAACAGATCCCCCAAACAACTCTAACCTCATCTCCCTCATCTGTCTCATCAGTTCCCAATAGCTAGGTTCCTGGTGGTGCACGGCAGGTGGTGGTGGCGGTGGTGGTGGCGGTATCGGCTCAACAGCTGGTGGTGGTGCATTCTGATGCACTCTCACATTCTGCGCTGCAACTCCCTCTACCTGAGCCGCAGCTTGCTGAGCCTGCTGGGCGGCGGCGGCTTGCTCGGCTTGGACAGCAGCCTGGCGAGCTATCTCCTGCAAAGCAACCCGAGCAGCTTCCTGCGCAGCAACCCGAGCAGCTTCCTGCGCAACCTGTTGCACAACCTCTTGTGCGGCTAGTCGTGCTGCCTCCTGTGCAATCTGCCTAACTGCTTCTAGATCAACTTGTCCAGCAACATGCTGACCATCCACGACATCAGTGCTCTCAGACTCCACCTCACGAGCAGCTGCTCTCGCAACAACCTTGGTCCTACGGGCGCCGGTATTTTTCTTTGGTCCCATCTGAAAAAGAAACATGATCCTTAGACTCCACTTCGAACCACCACATTAATGACACCCGAATGAAGCTGAACAGAGTGGTGCTCTTTTATTTTTCAAAACATATTTCCCCAATCCCAGAAAATCACGAGAAAACTAATGAAAACCGATTTAAATACTCTACTCCTACACAGCCTCCCGGGTCAGAACCGGTTTGGCAAACCCCGCTCTGATACCAAAATGTGACACCCGTCTCATTCTCTCTCGAGACCGGCGAGTCAACAACATTAACTTCTTACTCAAGTAACGATAAAACCACGACCAACTTTATTAATCAGAAATCCGTTCCACAAATAACCGAAATAATACTAAAACGATTCTTTTAAAAGCCAAATACGTAAATAAGATAATAATGGAAATAAATGCGATAAAAACAGTATTGATCCCAAAATAGCACCATACTCTGTCCCGTACATCCGACTACTCAACACGCTCACCTGAAAGGAAGAGAAAGGGGTGAGTAACAGGGGAGTTACTCAGCGAGGTATGGAGTGCTAAGCCACGCAAGTCGAACCCGGCTTACACCACAACCACGACAGCCTAGCCCTAAACATGTAGCAAACACGGCACCTAAAGCACCCAAGAAGTACAATCAATGGCCCTATGCGAGTTAAGTGATCGCCCACCCTCCGAAGAGGCTTCACAAAACTATGGGATAGTGCCCAATCACACCGCCCAATGGACGCTTTATCGATCTTGAGGGCTACGGCTCGGCATATCGACTTGCCGCCCATACCCTCCCGCACACATGACTCCGGGTTATACCACAGTCCTCTCACTGCGTATCCCGCCCAAGTCCTCTAACACAGTTCTATACACATATTTCACCACACTAACACAATAACATGCGAATCAATCAATATGTGAATTCATCTAAATTACCTACATCCGATTTAACATGAAAGACCGACTCGATCAAGGAGACAATACACATCCAGGAACTAAACTATCAATGGAAGAGTTAAGGCGAAGAAAGAGTTACGCGGTTAGCCCTCACCTTAGCCACAAACGAAGCTTTCCCACTCTAGGATGCTTGAACCGACTCTGAATCTGTAATCGGCACGAAAAACGAGTTAGAAAGGATTGATAACCGAAAAACCCGCCTTAGACCGGTTAACCGGGCCGAACCGGACGAACCGGACTGGACTGGCCAAACCGGTCAAAGTCAACGGTCAAAGTCAACGGTCAACAGTCAAACCGGTCAACCCAAGTCAAACCAGATCAAACCGGTCAAACCGGTCAACTGAGTAAACTCGGCGAGTCACTGAGTCAACTCGGCGAGTCGCGGCGAGTCACTGAGTCAACTCGGGGAGTCACCGGCGAGTCGACTCGGCGAGTCACCGGCGAGTCACGGAGAGAGGCGGCGGCGGCTTACCGGAAAGATCACCGGCGGCTGCGGCGGCGCGTGAGATTTGGCCGCGGAGCTTCTGGCGGCGCGAGAGGGCGCGTCCGGAGGCGGATGAAGCCGCGGTTTAGTGCTCCGGCTTCGTCTCGACGATACGGTTCTACTGGTGGTCTCGGTTTTGCGAGATTCAATGTGGTTTGGGAGATATGCTCGATTGAAGGTTCGGATCTAAAATCAATAAAAATAAACAACAACTCATGGTGGTTACCTCTTTGGGTCGCCGGCGGTTGAACTTGACGGAGCAGACTCGACGACGACGGCGGCGGCGCTTAGCGACTTGGTGGCTGAGGTCTCTAGGGTGAGTTCCAAAAACATGTGTCCTTTTATACACTTAGGGAAGAAGGAGGGGGGTTGGTGAGAATTTTTAATGGGCTGGATTTTTGGGCGTCGCGATGTCACAATTCTCCCCCAGTAACGAGGAATTCGTCCTCGAATTCAAGGCTTGCGCAATCACTAGGCGTAACACCAGTACATCACGGTGGATACATGACAATCCCAAACTTCTCGACGGCGTCGACTGACTCCCCTTGATCTTCGATTTAAACACACACTGAAGGCTTACACTTGCCCAGACACAGACCCACAAACCTAAGCTTAGCTCCGATATCAAACCACATATACCCTACCCCACCCCCAAACAAAAACTTATCCTACAAACAATACTAATCACACAAGACTTTCACAACAGTAACACATAAAGAAATAAATAAAACGGAAAAAGGCACATACCGGCTGCCGGTTCAGCTACCGGTTCAGCTCCCTCGTGACCTCCAACTGCAAACACTCGCGGCGCGATGGCTTGGCGCTTGGGTGGTGGTCCATTCATCATTTGCTTGTTCTTCGGGCAGTCTCTGATGAAATGACCAAGCTCACCACAGTTGAAACAACCTCTTGCTGCCTCCACTGGCTTTTGAGTACAATACCTCGCTAAGTGCCCAAACTGACCACAAATATGGCACTTGTAGCACTCTCCAGAATGGTACCGATAACAACGACGACACTGTGGTGATCCCACCTGCTCCCATGTCCTCTTCTGAGTCTCTGGAGCCTTTCCGGGTTTCGGCTGCGTTCCCCTTTGGATCTTCTGCTCCTCTGCCAAACCCGCCTCCTGAATTGCAGCTTTCTCTACCAGCTCTACCATGCTGTGGTAGTCCCTCAGAGAACAACGGTTGCGAATCTCCACTCGCAAACCCTTAAGAAACCTTCTGATCAGCTCTTGCTCGTCCATAACCCTCCCTGCGAACCTGCGGAGACGACTGAACTCAAGCTCATACTCTCTAACGCTCATAGTACCCTGGCGAATGTCTTGAAACACATTCTCCTTTTCATCCATAGTCTCACGGGGAAAGAACTTCCTCGTAAACTCCATCTGAAAGTCCTCGTAAGTCAAGACGTAGCGACCACGACTCCTCTCAACTACTCCCTCCCACCAAACCAGAGCATCGTCCCTTAGATGCTGAGTGGCCAGGTCAAGACGGTGCTCGGCTGGACACCTCATGTGATCCAAGTTGCGCTCAAGCTGCCTCTTCCAGTTATCCGCAACAATAGCATCAACAGATCCCCCAAACAACTCTAACCTCATCTCCCTCATCTGTCTCATCAGTTCCCAATAGCTAGGTTCCTGGTGGTGCACGGCAGGTGGTGGTGGCGGTGGTGGTGGCGGTATCGGCTCAACAGCTGGTGGTGGTGCATTCTGATGCACTCTCACATTCTGCGCTGTAACTCCCTCTGCCTGAGCCGCAGCTTGCTGAGCCTGCTGGGCGGCGGCAGCTTGCTCGGCTTGGACAGCAGCCTGGCGAGCTATCTCCTGCAAAGCAACCCGAGCAGCTTCCTGCGCAGCAACCCGAGCAGCTTCCTGCGCAACCTGTTGCACATCCTCTTGTGCGGCTAGTCGTGCTGCCTCCTGTGCAATCTGCCTAACTGCTTCTAGATCAACTTGTCCAGCAACATGCTGACCATCCACGACATCAGTGCTCTCAGACTCCACCTCACGAGCAGCTGCTCTCGCAACAACCTTGGTCCTACGGGCGCCGGTATTTTTCTTTGGTCCCATCTGAAAAAGAAACATGATCCTTAGACTCCACTTCGAACCACCACATTAATGACACCCGAATGAAGCTGAACAGAGTGGTGCTCTTTTATTTTTCAAAACATATTTCCCCAATCCCAGAAAATCACGAGAAAACTAATGAAAACCGATTTAAATACTCTACTCCTACACAGCCTCCCGGGTCAGAACCGGTTTGGCAAACCCCGCTCTGATACCAAAATGTGACACCCGTCTCATTCTCTCTCGAGACCGGCGAGTCAACAACATTAACTTCTTACTCAAGTAACGATAAAACCACGACCAACTTTATTAATCAGAAATCCGTTCCACAAATAACCGAAATAATACTAAAACGATTCTTTTAAAAGCCAAATACGTAAATAAGATAATAATGGAAATAAATGCGATAAAAACAGTATTGATCCCAAAATAGCACCATACTCTGTCCCGCACATCCGACTACTCAACACGCTCACCTGAAAGGAAGAGAAAGGGGTGAGTAACAGGGGAGTTACTCAGCGAGGTATGGAGTGCTAAGCCACGCAAGTCGAACCCGGCTTACACCACAACCACGACAGCCTAGCCCTAAACATGTAGCAAACACGGCACCTAAAGCACCCAAGAAGTACAATCAATGGCCCTATGCGAGTTAAGTGATCGCCCACCCTCCGAAGAGGCTTCACAAAACTATGGGATAGTGCCCAATCACACCGCCCAATGGACGCTTTATCGATCTTGAGGGCTACGGCTCGGCATATCGACTTGCCGCCCATACCCTCCCGCACACATGACTTCGGGTTATACCACAGTCCTCTCACTGCGTATCCTGCCCAAGTCCTCTAACACAGTTCTATACACATATTTCACCACACTAACACAATAACATGCGAATCAATCAATATGTGAATTCATCTAAATTACCTACATCCGATTTAACATGAAAGACCGACTCGATCAAGGAGACAATACACATCCAGGAACTAAACTATCAATGGAAGAGTTAAGGCGAAGAAAGAGTTACGCGGTTAGCCCTCACCTTAGCCCCAAACGAAACTTTCCCACTCTAGGATGCTTGAACCGACTCTGAATCTGTAACCGGCACGAAAAACGAGTTAGAAAGGATTGATAACCGAAAAACCCGCCTTAGACCGGTTAACCGGGCCGAACCGGACGAACCGGACCGGACTGACCAAACCGGTCAAAGTCAACGGTCAAAGTCAACGGTCAACAGTCAAACCGGTCAACCCAAGTCAAACCAGATCAAACCGGTCAAACCAGATTAAACCAGTCAAACCAGATTAAACCAGTCAAACCGGTCAACTGAGTCAACTCGGCGAGTCACTGAGTCAACTCGGCGAGTCGCGGCGAGTCACTGAGTCAACTCGGCGAGTCACCGGCGAGTCGACTCGGCGAGTCACCGGCGAGTCACGGAGAGAGGCGGCGGCGGCTTACCGGAAAGATCACCGGCGGCTGCGGCGACGCGTGAGATTTGGCCGCGGAGCTACTTGCGGCGCGTGAGGGCGCGTCCGTAGGCGGATGAAGCCGCGGTTTAGTGCTCTGGCTTCGTCTCGACGATACGGTTCTACTGGTGGTCTCGGTTTTGCGAGATTCAACGCGGTTTGGGAGATATGCTCGATTGAAGGTTCGGATCTAAAATCAACAAAAATAAACAACAACTCATGGTGGTTACCTCTTTGGGTCGCCGGCGGTTGAACTTGACGGAGCAGACTCGACGACGACGGCGGCGGCGCTTAGCGACTTGGTGGCTGAGGTCTCTAGGGTGAGTTCCAAAAACATGTGTCCTTTTATACACTTAGGGAAGAAGGAGGGGCGTTGGTGAGAATTTTTAATGGGCTGGATTTTTGGGCCTCGGGATGTCACATTCTCAATCCTACAAATAATTTCCAGATGTCTTCATCACTCTCAAGCATTTAATAAACCTGAAAACTTCCCTGTTTCACTCTTGTTGCAATCTTATTATGCTTGTACCTCTTGACATCTCAACCTGCTCTTGGAACTCTGTATTCTTCACACACTTGCTTACCACGAATCTTTACCAAACAGTGACTAAAAACTTTCTCAAATCATACCCAATGAGCTGATAATCTCACCCAGATCATGTCTTCAAACTGAAACAACTGAAAATACTCTTTAACTCCATAGCTCCACCTCGAATCATAATTCACCTTCCTTGATCAGACAATACATTCCTGTAACACTAGTGACTCCACCTGGAACCTTTGATCTTAAGAGTAACTCGTGTCTCTTAAAATTTCTTCCATCTTCCTGAGCTTAACAAAACATCTTCCTCACTGTTTATCTTTGATTCATAATCTCAGAATTCATGTGTGCTAGAC
>OY763891.1:12979284-12993402 GCA_963667165.1 Barbarea vulgaris | reverse complement strand
AAACTACAATAGTTATCCAACTAAATAAAGTTATAGTTGTAAAATATTTGATTAAATATGTAGAGATTAAATAAATATGTAAAACATCTAAGGAATATATGGTTCCATAACTTTGCTCACCCTCTAATTCCAACTTTAATTTGTATCGAAATAGGAAGGACTTTTTATACATGGCGTGGAACCATACCAATCATTACTATAATGGACCCTGAACAAATCAAGGAAGTGTTCAACAAAGTTTATGATTTCCAGAAGGTGCATACGTTCCCTTTGGTCAGATTATTAGCTAGTGGACTTGTTAGTTATGATGGTGATAAATGGGCGAAACATCGAAGAATCATCAACCCAGCTTTCCACCTTGAGAAGATCAAGGTTTCAAGACATTATTTTACGTAGTCTATAATCAGGTTGTATACTTTTATTTATGTTTATTTGGCTCTAACCCAACTTTTGCCTTATGCTTCTACGTATAGAATATGGTACCTGCATTCCACCAGAGCTGCAACGAGGTTGTTGGCGAATGGGACAAGTTAGTATCGAATAAAGGTTCGTCCTGTGAGGTGGACGTATGGCCTTGGCTTGTGAGTATGACTGCAGATGTAATCTCTCGTACTGCTTTTGGCAGTAGCTATAAAGAAGGGCAGAGGATATTTGAGCTCCATGCGGAAATAGCTCGGCTCATTCTTCAAGCTTTTCGAAAAGCTTTCATCCCTGGATATCAGTTATAACAGAAACCTCAACTTTTCTGGTTTTAGAACATGACTTGTGCTGCAATATATTATGTCATATACTCTCTGTTTCTTTTCTTTTGTGTAGTTATCTACCAACGAAGGGTAATAGAAGAATGAGAGCAGCAGCTAGAGAAATCAAAGTTATATTGAGAGGGATCATTAACAAAAGGTTAAGGGCAAGAGAAGCTGGGGAAGCACCAAGTGATGATTTGTTGGGTATACTTCTTGAATCGAATTTGGGGCAAGGTAAAGGAAATAGATTGAGTGTTGAGGATGTGATGGAGGAGTGCAAGTTATTCTATTTTGCCGGCCAAGAGACAACTTCAGTACTTTTGGTTTGGACAATGGTTCTGTTAAGCCAGCACCAAGACTGGCAGGCTCGTGTACGAGAAGAACTAAAGCATGTTTTTGGCGATAAAGAACCTGATTTAGAAGGCCTTAACCAACTCAAAGTTGTAAGTAAACCGAGTCAAAATCTTTGCTGTGTTTTTTTTATGAATAGTTGCTGAATAACTTGGCCCTTTCGCAGATGACGATGATACAATATGAGGTCCTAAGGCTATATCCTCCAGTAACTCAGCTGACCCGAGCCATTGGAAAAGAGATGAAACTAGGGGACTTGATACTACCAGGTGGTATTCAGATCAGTCTACCTATTTTGCTAGTCCAACAAGACACCGAGCTATGGGGCAACGATGCAGCAGAGTTCAAGCCTGAGAGATTCAAAGACGGTCTTTCAAAGGCAACAAAGAACCAAGTCTCTTACTTTCCTTTTGCGTGGGGACCAAGGATATGCATTGGACAGAACTTTGCCCTAATGGAGGCAAAGATGGCAATGGCATTGATTCTGCAGAGATTCTCCTTGGAGATTTCTCCTTCTTATGTTCATGCGCCTTACACAGTCATCACCCTTCAGCCTCAGTTTGGTGCACATCTTGTCCTGCACAAGCTCTAATCCATAAAAGCCCTTTGGGTTGTAGTCAAATAAACTTGCCGTACACAGATGAAAGCGAGTCTAGATCATAATAAAAATCTTTGTTTTCAACCAGAACTCGTGTCTCTCAGAATACAGCAGTTTTTGCATAAGTAACAGTTGATTTAGTAACCATAAATATGTAATATCCCCCCCCCCCCTTGACTTGGAGGTTGACCCAAAAGAAACAAAATGACGTTGGCGGATGAAATTTAATGCAATAGCTTAGATTCTTGCTTGATTCATCTTTTAACATCACCAATACGAGAAAAATATTAGATATAGTGGGATTGTATCGGTTAATACCGGTTTACTTGATTTATTTATCTCACATCTATAAGAGAATTCATCTCTCACTAGATTAAAAGTTGAAAAAGATTACCAAAATATCATTAATGAAATTTAGTGTTAACGATACATTTTTACCATTTAATGGTCCGCTGATGTTGTTTAATTAGGCCTCATAATACTGCATCCGGTTTAAGATTTTTGATTAAAATTAATCGGTTTAATTGTTTAGAATAGAGCCACATGAAAGCCCAATATATTTTCGATAATTTTTTGTTTTATTTAGGTCTGATAAATGTAATATAGTCAGTTAGATCTAGGTTTTAAAGTGTCTTTCTCCTATAAATATTAAGTTAAGCCGTATCAGTCGTCTAGGGTTTAGATTTTTAAATTTTAATAGGTTTTCTTGTATTACTAATCCATTGTTTCTTGCTTTTTTTAGTTTCTATTTATCTTTTATATTGCATATCGATGGAATATACATCAATTTTGAGGTTTTACTTTGCCAAGATAGATCAAAGTTAATTATCAATTCCTTCATGTTTCTCAATGTTTTTATTACTGATTCTGAATTTTATTTTTTAGAATTTAGAATTATTCCGTCTTAACTATTTTTCTAATCTAGCACCTGTTGGTCAAAATTTATAAATAATCTGTGTTTATAATTTTATAATTATTATCTATGTATGTTTGACTTTGCCGAGACATATCAACCTAAGAGTTGTTGAGAAAACGCGTGTGGAGTCCATCAACACCGAAAATACACAATGGATTTAGGACAAAGAAGAATAATGCATTTTTCCTCTTGAAACCAATATAAAAGAGGTGTTTCCCATTGATATTGGAGAATTTTTGAAGGATAATGCTCAAATCAAGGATGAATTCCTCCACAAAGCCGAAGAGGTTGTCAAAGAATTTGAATTGCTTCTTGAATGCACGGTTGATGAGAATCTTGTGATAAGATATGAAGAACAAGTTGAACCCGTTCCAATCATGAGTCATTCAATCAAGAGCAATGGAGAAAGAGTAGGCGTGGTTGAAAAACATGTGAAGATCCTTGTGAAAGTGGTTTGGTTGTTGAATATATAGTTGAAAAGCTTCTTGGTATAACCTCCACCTATGAAATGAGCATTGATGAACCGATGAATATAATCTTTGAGGAGATTGGGATGAAAGAGTTTAGGAGATGGTTCTATGACGAGTATGATCCAAGTGATACATGGATTCGTCTCACTATCTCCCATGGATTCTTCAAGGTTCTTTCATCACTGGAGGTACCACTCCAAGTCTTTGTATATAGTTTTTTTTATAGCTTCATTAGTCTCTTTCTTGAATTTTATTTCACACCAAGACGGTGTGAAGAAGTTTGGGGGAGAGATCCATCTCTAATCTTGTATTTTGTGGTCTTATTATTATTATTTTTTTGCATACTTGAGGCTCATACATACATCTATGTGCATAGAAAAAGAAAAAACAATTTGAAAATTTAAAAAATTTAAAAAATTCAAAAAGAAAACACATAGCTTTGCATTGCATAGTATCATTAAGATTGAGTGTAGAAGTATTTAGACTTGCATTTGCATATGCATAGGGGATAATGATGAGATTACCTTGTAGAATTTGAAGATTAGGAATAAGATCATTGTCCTTAATCATAGTTTTTTGTTGCTTGAACATCTTTAAAAATATGAAAAATCCATTTTTGGACCTTTGCATTTTTCAAAATTCAACTTCTACTTTTGTAAGGCTTGCATGATCTTTAAATCATCTCTATGAACTTGAACTTAAACTGAATCTAATTCTCTCGCTTAGGGTGATATAAATGCATTCTCATGGTAGCCTATAAGACACATTTGGTTTTTTTATCCATTTTGCCACCCTCTTGTTAACATGAATGGCTACTGTCATCTTAGGAGTAGTTTCCTTACTATTAACCCTTAACTATTTCTTTCAAACTCATTGCTATATTTGTTGAGTGAGGCCTCTTTCTTGATAATGTTTTGATTTTGCAAAAACTTGAGAGTATCGGGAACGAAAAGGTTTAGCTCTCGTTGTAGCTTGCAATGGTAAGTCTAGCAATTAGGTTGGGAATGAAAAACTTAAATGGTTAGAATAGGTGTTGGTTTTGGGTGTTGGAAAAGAAAGAAAAACAAAGCTTGATAAATGTTATGAAAGAATCCCTAGGAAGAACCAAGTGATAGACTAAAAAGCCTAAATCCCAAGTATGAATAAGAAAAGAAAAGTGTAGCTACCTAAGAAAGAACAAAGAAAATAAGTATGGGGAGCAAAAGAAAGCAAAGAAAAGGGATAGGAAAGAGCTAAGTTTTGAGCTAAAAGGTTTTCCTAGGAGATTACAAAAAGAGATTGATCATGAGGTTGAGGATTGAAAAACACCAAACAGTCTATTGATATGAGGGTTGAAAAGAGAATGAGAAGAAAGTTATAAGGGTAAAGAATAGGATGTGTTTCATAAGTTGGGGTAGAATAATGAGAGTTGAGCTTTGTATGCATCAATTGATTCCTTTCTTAGATAGATTTTGCGTTTGACTAGCATTCCCACTTTTTAGAGTAACTACCCAAAGCAAAACTCTTTTGAAGCCACCTCAAAATGCTTTTGTCGAAAACCGATTGAGAATGATTTGATTTCCCTTTGCGAGATCGCACCAACACTTTAATGAATGTTAAAGAAATGTCTTTGATTTGATTGTGAGTTCTTGCTTAATTCTAGAGGTTACATTATAATTTTGTATTGAGATGAGCATAGAGAAGTACTAAAGAGTAAGATGTTTGTTCAAGCACCGTTTTACTATTTTTGAGGAAATTGTGTTTCTTCCTTCGTTGATACTTTGTGGTTTTAAATCCCAGTTTTCAAACCGTTTTATTGGCTTATCTTTTATTGTTTGCATGCGGACAAGCAAGAGATAAGTTTTGGCGAATTGATATGTTGAATTTTTTTGCTTCTTTTAGAGTTTGTTTCTCATTTTTTTCATGTGTGTTTCATTACATATTTAGTGTCTAGGAGCATATTATTGCATTTTTATTGTCTTTTAGGTTTTGGAATGAGTTATTCAACAAGAGAGATCATTTGGGCGCAAATAAGAAAAATGATGATTAAGAACCAATCCAAAGTGTCTCAAAGATCAACTCAGAGGAAGGCTTTCCATTATGATTTAGCTCCAGAACCCTTAATAGAAGTTGTAGAGAATTGAGTTAGCTTTCCAATGGAGATAGTCTCGAGTGATTTGGGTCAGTCGTTAAGGAGATACGACTCATATTTTGAACAGAGGTATGATGCAGAGGCCAAGTGACCACCGCTAGGAAGCTCACCGAATCCACCTGGAACTTCAGCGAGGTTTTGTAGAGGGATAGTGACCACCGATGGGAGCCCGAGGGGTACTGTAGCGGCTTCATGACACCGTTGTACCGGGATGAACCATCTCACTTTCGTGTAAAACCGGATTCAACTTATTTTTGGTTATGTGTTAAACCAGTTTTTAGCTCTCCCTATAAATAATTTAAACCTAATTTGGGAGAGACTTATGCTTTGTTTAAGAGAGATTTCCTTAGCCTTTTTGACGTTTTGGAAGAAAAATCTTTGTATGAATTCATCTATTTCAAAGTCTCTTCTTAAATCTTCCATCTATAATATCATTATCATGTTTATGCAAAGATCAAGTCTATTGCTTTGAGTTTTCATGAGTTTGAGTGAGTAGTCTTTTTAGAGCTTTTGGGAATGTTAGATTTAGGGTGATTGATGGTTGATTAGTGCAGTATAGGCTTGTAACAACTTAGATACATACTTGATATGTGTTCTTAATGCTAGATTAGCCAAAAGATTGGTAGTTTAGAGCTTAGGTTTTCATGCCCATAAGGTGTTTGTTAATTGCTTGAACCAAAATATCAAAGTGCTATTCATTCATTACCTATGAGAATAGTTGATTAGGATGTTTAGTAGTTATTTAGACTTGTTTTCAATGCTTGTTAATCATTCGATAGCTAACAAGAGTTATTGGTATTGGATGATTAGTAAAGAGATTATTGCCATGAGAGTGGATTAATTATCATTAGTGTTCTTAGGCCAATGGATAAGCTCTAAGAGATAGAATTGAAGCTCCACTAGTTAGCTATGGATCATCATATTCATCTATCATTTCCCGAAAGTTTGCTTTCCTTTATTTGATTTTAAAAACCTTTTTTATCTTTATTTCTCACTTTGTCACATTTCAATTTTAATTCACAAAACTCTAAAATATAGTTTACTTAGATTAAGACATTTCTTGTATTCTTAATGTACTAAGGCTAATTTCCTCGTAAATTCGATCCCAAAGTACTACAACGTATTAAAAGTTATTTGATAGCTCGGTTCTTGAAAAAAATTATTTATCACACGTTTTGGTACACTCCTACATCAATGATGTTTTCAAATTGAAGTTAAATGTCGATTCATTACTGACTGTTGTTTATTTGGATTTGATTTTGTGTGCACTAATGGTTGTTTTTTAGTTGTTCGATGAAAAGAAGGGTTAAGGTGTGATTTTTAATATTGTAAAACTAATCTCTTTTGAAACGGAAAACTAATTTTCAAGACTTGTATATTACAACATATTGGGTACGGTATAAATGGAAGAATGGTTGAGAAAATATACAATTAAGCGTGATTAAATGTATGTACGTATATGTGAAGGTGAAATGGGATTTGGACCAATATGGCAGTCTTTGTTTGTTTATTGGAGGGGATGTTTGTGTTCACCCCTTTTCTTCTTTGTTTTCTTTATCATTGTACTTGAGCTTTTATCTCTTTATCCCTCCTAAACCTTCTTTAGTCCTTTAATCATTACCAAATCCTTCTTCATTATCTTTTAATTTAATATTGTATTCGATTACAAATATGTACGTGATCTATACCAAGACTATAAGTTTAAATGTTATTAAAGATTTTGTGGAGGGTCTATGTGTCATTCTTCTTTTCTTTGTTGTTTTTTTCTTGTTTTCGCGTTAGGGCTGACCAAATCTTTGCCTTGTGCTCTGCGCTTGCACCTCCATCTCAGTAACCTCATTTTATAATGCAGTAAATATGTATTTAATTTAGAAAGTCTAGCTAGTTGATTTGGAACTAGTTGGACATTGGATACCAGTTCCTTAAATTGACGTAGTATCCCTTTATTGTTTTTGTTTTATTCTATTTATACTAATTCGTAGGTTGTATATATTTACTTATAATCCTTGTTCACAAATCACAATAGCTAGGGAGGTGAAAATTTTAAGAAAGTTTGTTTAAGTACTTAGTTTGTTTTTCACAATAGCTAGTAGTTTCATACAATAAAACAAACTTTCTTAAAATAAAGTACTCTTCATGTAGAGTGGTATTTTAGTTTTTTTTTTTTCAATTTTTAAAAATATATAAGCTTACTATAGATACACAAAAATATTATAGAATAATTGTTTGAGACGCTTATATTAATCAACTTACAAAATATTTATATTTACAATATTTATAATTTTCAAAAATTAAACCCTTACAAAACAGGTTTAAAAAAAAGACTTAGAAAAGAAAAATATATCTCTCTTTTATAAATCGTTTTAATCATCTTTTTGAAAGAAAAAAAAATAATAATAATAATAAAAAAAAGTCTCCTGAATCTTCTATGGTCGGAACTTCGAAATCTCAATTGTTTTCTGTTCTTAATTTTTTGTTGATATCCTAATATGGTCGACCTCTCTCAACAAAGTTTAACAAAACCAACATCGTTATTTAGTATTTTTCAGAATTTTGTCTTCATAATGAGTAGTGAGTTCTATCTCAAATGAAAAAATCTTGCAACACGAGGAGAGATACGTTAGTGTTATAAAATAAAATGTTTATAGTATCCTTCACCCCATTTTCCGGGAAAATATTATTAATAAATCAGAGTCAATACGATAATTATATAAGGTTGACCAATTTGATGCCGCACATGTGACACTTGGGCATACAAAGTACAAACGCTAGTCGTCGGAAGAGTGAGTAAATATTTGAAAGAGCATCAAACATCTCAATTATGATATGTTCATATTTCATAATTATCTTCTTGTTATCTCCTGGATTCAACATTTCCATAATTAAGAAACATGATTTCATATAAAAAATCAATAACATAATAAATACTCGACAGGCCAAATGTGCTTTACAAACAAATTCATGACAAAACAAGTTCCCCTCTATTTCATTTCATCTCATTGTCAACATTTCATATTTCCTTCTTCAATAATTTGTTACAGTTCATATTCAAATTATTGGATCTATTTTATTGGTATATTATACGTTTATTTGCACTATGTAACATATGCAAGGCTAGGACGACATGAGTGTTAGACTGAATTTTGGGTTTGCTATTTTCGGCGAAATTCCAACGCCAAAGAGACAACTAAATAGTTGCTTATTGACTAAATGTTTGATAGATGCCTATTTTTTTTTCTTTTTGGTTTATTTATTTATTTTTGGCCTTTCAATTAATTACTTTTTTTTCTTTCATTTTACATATCATTCTATTTTCTGTTTGGATGGCAGTGTTTCTTTTGTCTCTCCATTTGGATCGTAGTCTACGGCTATTGTTCGTTGAAAAGGATACAAACATATGCGTTTTTAATTTTGAGTCTATATATATTAAGAGACAAAGTATGGTAAAATCATCAATAAATTTTAGAAATTTTTGGAAAGGTCACAAATGAAGATTTTGGAGAGAAAGAGTGTGGTTATAGTGGGTAAAAACGTATCCAACCAAAAGTTTAAACTAGTCGAAAAAAACAATTGTTTTACAAAATAATAGAAAAACATTTTGAGTGACATAATTAAGTTTTGTTCTTTAAAAAAATACTGATAAGAAAAACTAACCCATATAATTAAAAAAATTCAACTATTTTCTAAAATAAAAGATAGGAAAAGGGCTAAGTACACCTTTACAGCATGAAAAAAAAAAAAAAAAAAAAATTCAAGAAATTGGGGTTATTCTAGAGCAAAACAGAAAATCTGTAAATAGTGAGTGACTAAGTGCGCGATATATGTTTACCAAATGAATTTTTCTTCTTTTCTCGTGTACTAAATCTCTTTCCACATGTTTTGATATTAAAAATAAATTGTTTGTGAAACATTTTCAACATCTATAATATTGTAGATTATAAATTGTTTTGTACCACACCAAAACTAATTGGTGTACAAAAACTAGTTGAGTGAATTCTGTAAAAGTTGTTTAAACATTTCTTACTTGCAAAAGTTTTTTTCTGCTTGGTCTTTTACCAAAGTCTTGTTACATCATGCTAATTATATAGGTTACTTATTATGTTTTACTTTTATATCTACGTGGACATATACATGCATGTATATACACTGTAGATAATTGCACAACGGCTCTGAAACAAGTAAGACGAGAATGTGAAGAAGACATATGGAAGAACTCAAGAAAAAAAAGTAAATACAAAAGACAACAAGAAGAACGAACAACAATGTCTCTTCTACCTCGAGAAAAGAAACTGTAATAAATATATACACCAAGACACGCATATGTATATGTAATGTATATAAGTATTATCTGTATATGTGTAACATTTTAATTTAGAAAAGAGGAAAAAATAACAGGAAGTTGTGTACATGCGTGTCTTGGTGTATACATAATTTTTTTAATATATATTTATAAGAAAAGATAAAAAGAAATTGGAAGAGCATCGGATTTGCAGTTCTCTCTTGTGGACTCATTCCCTTGGACCCTTCCTGACTTCACCTCGATTCCCATTCACAAGTCACAACTCTTTTCTCTCTCTATAGATGTTCACATGCACACGTTATAATTTTATCTATATATATCCGATAATTATACTTTCAACAAATTTTACATAAATTTTTATTTCCTTAAATCTAATCAAATATCAATTTATAAATTGATGTTCGAAGCTAGTGTAAATGGCGTCAATCCTTTGCTGTCAGATATACACATTTCCCGTATATTCAGTCGGGAGTTATCACGTAGTTGAATGCAATTTTCATTTTAATATATATATATATGTAAAACGTTTTGGAAAAATGTCCAAAAAATACTTTGGATAGAATGGCAGTAGCTAGCCTTTTTTTGTTAAAAAAAATAATTTCGTAGTTTTTGGATTTTAGTTTTTGGGTTTTAGCTTTTAATTGTTTGGTTTCCTATAGATTGTAGTTTTTTTTTTTAATGAATGGTCTTTTTCTTTTATTAACTTTTTCAGCAATAAATGGTAAATTTTTTAGTGTTGATATTTAACTAAATTTTTAATAACTTTATAATGACTTACTAATTATTTTTGTTCACGATGATTTTCATATATTAGGAATTGACTAGTTCTAGTGTGATATTTAGAAATATACCAATTGCGTTCGCAAACCAGAGACCAAATGAATCTTAGGGGTGTATTCAATCGGGCATTTGGAGAAATTTGAGTTAAATAGATAAATCATGTGTTATTGAAACTTGGATTTCAAAATATCTTATAAAATTCTGTGTTATTGAATTAATAATTTTAAAATATACAATCAAATCCACTGTTATTGAAAACAGTACTAGGATTTTATTTAAAAGTTTCAGGTGAGATTTGAGGGGATTTCTTACTTAAGAATACAAAGACCAAAATTTCATTGTTTTAGGTGAGATTTCAAAGAATTTAATAATAAAATTTCAAATTCACCAAAATTTAATCGAATCATCTAAAAACTCATTAAAACTCAAATCACACTAAATAATTAATTCAATACACCCCTCTTTAATGTATGCTACTAGATTTGTATCCGCGGCATACCGCAGATCAATCAAGTTAAAAATCTAGTTTTAACTTGATTTTTATAATGTTTAAATATATATTTGTAATTTTTTGTTTATTTATTTTTATAATATATCTAACGTGCTTTCAACATCAAATTGTTTTATTTCTCTGTAACAATAGCAAATTTCTGTTATTTGAATTAAACATACGCCAAATGAATGATGTTCTATACTCTCACTCAAACAATTTAGACCAAATCGTACATAATTAAATATTAAATTAATCTGAACTAAAAAAAAAACAATACAGTTCTCCTTATTATAGATTGCAAATATTAATTATATTTCTTATTATATATTTTATTATCAGTTCTCCTTATCTTAAACCTGTCCATTTTGGGATAAAAACCCGTATTGTCCCGTACTTGTCGGGAACTTTCCATCATATAATCGATCATTTTTATATAGTTATCCATTTTAGATTGATTATTTTAGAATTTTTATTCTATTTGTATTTAAAATAACTTTTACTAAATAATTTATTATAATTATAAATAAGTAGTTATATATATATTATTGATTAGTCGATATTATATAGTTTTAATATTAATAGTATTTTAAACTTTTAAGAGAGTTTTAAATATTATTAATATTTTAATAGAGTTATACCGAATAAATTTTTTAAATTTTAAATATTATTTTAAATTAATTCAAATAAGTACCGGATTAAATCAAATATTTTTAAAAATATTTGGACGTCTGATAAGTCAAGTTTTCTACTCATTTGTATATAAAATCATTTTGGTCTTTTTTTTTAATACGACTTTGAACTGTTGCACAAAAATTATTTAAAATAACTTTTACTAAATAATTTATTATTATTATAAATAAGTAGTTATATATATATTATTGATTAGTCGATATTATATAGTTTTAGTATTAATAGTATTTTAAACTTTTAAGAGAGTTTTAAATATTATTAATATTTTAATAGAGTTAAACTGAATAATTTTTTTAAAATTTAAATAATATTTTAAATTATTTCAAATAAGTACCGGATTAAACCGGATATTTTTAAAAACATTTGGACGTCTGATAAGTCAAGTTTCCTACTCATTTGTATATAAAATCATTTTGGTGTTTTTTATAGTATGACTTTGAACTGTTGCACAAAAATTTTAGTCGATGTGGAACTTTTAAATTATTTCAACTAATGAACTAGATAAAACTGAATAAGTTTTTTCAATAAATTATTTTAACGCATGATAAGTGAAGTTTCATTCTCATTCGCATTTAAAATCATTTTTGTGTTTTTATAATATTACTCAGAACCATTGCCCAAAATTTTAGTAAATGCGAGATGTTAAACACACTTTTTTTCTTTAATTAAATAATATATATCTGTTTTTTTAAATTTGAATCACAATATATGGAGAAAAAAATTAATTTTTATTAATTATATGTAATATATAATAATTTTAAATAATTTGAAAATAAGATCTAACAAATGTGATAGGAGAATCATAATTTATAGTATTAATATTGCAACATTAGATAAGGAAATAAATGATAAAGAGGAGAAAGAAAAAGATGCAAATAAAATGTTTAATTTAATTTTGGTGGAATATAATTAATATTTTCTTTTTATGGGTGTTTGGATATAGGATTAACCATAAATTTTTTAATTTTTTTAATTTTGGAGTGTTTGAAAACACCCTCTAAGATTGGGTATTTTTAATAGTTTAGTAGACTAATATTTTAATAGAGTTAAACCGAATAAATTTTTTAAAATTTAAATAATATTTTAAATTATTTCAAATAAATACCGGATTAAACCGGATATTTTTTAAAATATTTGGAGTCTAATAAGTCAAGTTTCCTACTCATTTGTATATAAAATCATTTTGGTGTTTTTTATAGTATGACTTTGAACTGTTGCACAAAAATTTTAGTCGATGTGGGACTTTTAAATTATTCCAACTAATGAACTGGATAAAACTGAATAAGTTTTTTCAATAAATTATTTTAACGCATGATAAGTCAAGTTTCATTCTCATTCGCATTTAAAATCATTTTTGTGTTTTTATAATATTACTCAGAACCATTGCCCAAAATTTTAGTCAATGCGAGATGTTAAACACACTTTTTTTTCTTTAATTGAATAATATATATCTGTTTTTTAAATTTTGAATCACAATATATGGAGAAAAAAATTTAATTTTTATTAATTATATGTATTATATAATAATTTAAAATAATTTGAAAATAAGATCTAACAAATGTGATAGGAGAATCATAATTTATAGTATTAATATTGTAACATTAGATAAGGAAATAAATGATAAAGAGGAGAAAGAAAAAGATGCAAATAAAATGTTTAATTTAATTTTGGTGGAATATAATTAATATTTCCTTTTTATGGGTGTTTGGATATAGGATTAACCATATATTTTATAATTTTATAATTTTGGAGTGTTTAGAAACACCCTCTAAGATTGAATCTTTTTAATAGTTTAGTAGATTAATATTTTAATAGAGTTAAACCGAATAAATTTTTTAAAATTTAAATAATATTTTAAATTATTTTAAATAAGTACCGGATTAAACCGGATATTTTTAAAAACATTTGGACGTCTGATAAGTCAAGTTTCCAATCATTTGTATATAAAATCATTTTGGTGTTTTTTATAGTATGACTTTGAACTGTTGCACAAAATTTTAGTCGATGTGTGACTTTTAAATTATTTCAACTAATGAACTGGATAAAACTGAATAAGTTTTTTCAATAAATTATTTCAACGCATGATAAGTCAAGTTTCATTCTCATTCGCATTTAAAATCATTTTTGTGTTTTTATAATATTACTCAGAACCATTGCCCAAAATTTTAGTCAATGCGAGATGTTTAACACACTTTTTTTTCTTTAATTGAATAATATATATCTGTTTTTTAAATTTTGAATCACAATATATGGAGAAAAAAATTTAATTTTTATTAATTAAATGTGTTATATAATAATTTAAAATAATTTGAAAATAAGATCTAACAAATGTGATAGGAGAATCATAATTTATAGTATTAATATTGCAACATTAGATAAGAAAATAAATGATAAAGAGGAGAAAGAAAAAGATGCAAATAAAATGTTTAATTTAATTTTGGTGGAATTAATATTTCCTTTTCATGGGTGTTCGGATATAGGATTAACCATAATTTTTTTAATTTTTTAATTTTGGAGTGTTTGGAAACATCCTCTAAGATTTGGTCCTTTTTAATAGTTTAGTAGATTAATATTTTAATAGAGTTAAACCGAATAAATTTTTTAAAATTTAAATAATATTTTAAATTATTTCAAATAAGTACCGGA